>WBNH01006056.1:184724-506931 GCA_013401255.1 Urocolius indicus
CGGGGCAGCGGTGGCAGCAGCAGCAGCAGCAGCAGCAGCAGCAGCGGGAGCCGCCACACCACGGCGGAGCCACGTCGGGGCGGGACGCGGCGGCGGCGGCGAAAATCCCGGCGCTGGCCGGCTGCGGGGGGCGGCAGGTAGCCGCGACGGGGCCGCGGGCCGGCGGCGTCTCCGCGGGCAGCCCTGCAACCCAGAGTCACCGTGGGCCGTCGGACGGGACGGAGCGAGCGGGCCGAGCCCCCGCCGCCTCGGTTGCCCACGGGGAGACGCTTGCGAGGACGGGGCGTGCGTGGGGGGCAGCCGGGAGCCCGTGTGCGAGTGAGAGGGAGGAGGGAGGGAAAGGCGGGGGGGGGGAGCTGGGGACGACTCTCAGATGGCGGGGAAGCCGGGACGCTCCGAGGGGAGGAGAGAGCTCAGGGCTATCGCCTCCCTCCTCGCGAGGGGATGGGGGTGGCCCCCGGACCAGCTTCTTCCCCCCCCTCCGCCTCCGCCGTGTCCTCGCCCGCCCCGCGGCTTCTCCCGCTCCACGCCGCCAGTCGAGGCGTCCCCCCCGCGGCGGGTGCGAAGGAGCGCGGCCGCAGCGCGACCCCCGCCCGCGATGATCCCCCGCCTCGACGGAACGAGGGGCAGATCGCTGCTTCCCCCTTGAGCCCTCTTTGCTCCCTGCGCCCTGGCTCGGCGGTGGGGAACGGGGGTGGGTCGAGGGGCTGCAAAAAAAAACGCTTCAGCTGCCTGCCCTCCCTCGGAGCTGAATACCTGGCTCCATCTCTCCTCTCTCTTCCCTCCAATAGCCCTAAGGGCTGGCAGGGGCAGCTCCGCACTCTCCTGCCACCCTGCGTGCGTGTTTGTAAGTGGCTGGCTCTCCTCCTGGCTCCTGCTGCTGCTTCCAGACCTACTTTCTCGTCCCCTCGCTCTGTGTCGGGAGAGGTGCGTGTCGGATGCTTTTATACTGCCCTGCCTCCCTCCCCTGCTGTCCTCCCCCCCTCCTCGCTCCCCCCCCCGCTTTGCCTTCTCCCTCTCTGCAGCTCCTGCTGCAGCCTAGCATCGCTCCCCCTCTGCCCTGGTCCCCTCCCTCCTCCTCTGCAAGCCCTGGTTTGCCTGGGTACCCTGCCGCGACACCCACACCCTGTCACCGCTCACGGCTGCACCTTGCAGAGTGACTTTCCCCACTGCCTGGCAGAGACGGGGCTGTATTTAAGTGTCCCGTTCCCTTCAGCTGCTCCACGCGTCCCCAGGAGGGCACAAGGCTCGGGAGGACTTGGGTTGCTGGGGTTTTACCCTCCTCACTGTGGTTTCTCTTCCTTTTGGTTTGGTGGCTGCCTAAGTACACTGGAAAAAAGCTTTCTCTGTCAGATGGGAGGCCTCTGAATTTGAAAACAGGTGAAAATGACAGTTGGAGTCTGACTTGCTCTAAGTCAGTATCTTTGCATCCAGTCTGTCAGGCCCGAAGCTCTTTTGAGTGCTGAAGATGCAGCTCAGCGTATCAAGAACAGTCGTGCTCAGATAAACTCGAAATGTAAATGAAGTCACCTGACAAATAAAGGGGAGTTTTGGAATCTTCGTTGACTTTCTCCCATTGTTGAGAATGTTAAAAGGTGTGTAAAAAGGTGGATGGGAGTGCCAAGGGCCTGGCTGAGTGTGTGACGGCTGGGAGGCTGCATCAGGATCAAAACTGGGGAAAATGTGTTTATTTATCTGAACAGTTTTCAGCCTGAGACCAATGTGCTCAGCAGGGTTTCTGCAAGGTGGAGGTGAGACGTGTGGTGCCCGTGGCAGCCTCTGTCTGTAGTGTGCCAGCCAGGGAAGGTGGCAGGGTTGGGGTGTGAGGACAGCCAGAGCTCGTGAGAGGTTTCTTGCAGCTCTTGGTGCATCTGAAGGCTGTGGTCACAAGTGAGTCAGAACGATGTCTTGACCCTTCCAGTCAGAGAAGTTTCCCTTCCAGTGATATCCAGTCCATGACTAACCATCAGGCAGGAATATGATTAAAATAGTTGCATTGGAGTGTCATTGAAGATGGGATCAAAAGCCACAAAACCAAACCCTTCAGGTTTGAGGATTTTCAATCTGCAAACATATTCTGTGCACTGCAGGAGGAACCATGGGCACAGAGGATGGTGCAGGGTAGGGGCTCCCACGGGGCTGCCCTAAGTGAGGTACAAACACCTCGTCTCTCCAGGTCCCTCACTGATGAATACCCAGTACTGCACTGATGCTCTCACTTCTGCAGCACATCGTACAGAGCTACTCAAGCCATAACAGCCTGGAGGACCCCCACGTGGTTTGTAAAGAATGTCTTTTTTTTTTAACCCAAACATTCCTTGGGCAAATGAAAATACTGAGGAGATAAAAACACTGATGTACTTCAGCTGGCATGGCATGGGCTGGGCTCCCCTGCACCGTCACTGTGATGCTGGCAGCTGCGGCCCCCACGGAACGCACCAAACTGGGCAGGACTGGGGAGATGGGCACCAAAGGGGCAGCAGAACTGGCCTCCGGGCTTACCAAGGTCTGACCTTACCTAGTGTCTGTCAGTGGATCCTGGCCAGTGAAGGAAAGTGGAAACTTGGCACGTGAGTTCTGAATTGCAGAGCTTCATAGTACAAATCGACAGCCAGAGCGAGACTGAAGGCTCCGTAATGCAAAACAGTCCAAGTGACAGCCTGGTGAAAAACACACGCATGGGGCTGCCGCCGAGCTCTGGGTAATGTAAGTTCTCTCTCGCCTTATGAAAGAGACTGAACCAAAAGACATCTTTAATCCAGATGAGACGGGCCCATACTGATGCGCATTTCCTCCCGGGACGTAAAGTTTTATGCATTAAGCTCTTGTGCAAAGAACAGGGAGGGACAGAGCAATGCAGCGAGTGGATGGCAGCAGGAAACTGAAGCCTCTTCCCGCTTGAAAAAGGCAGTGAAAAGTAACACTGGGGTAAGGAGAGGAGAGTGTGCACGTGGGTGCTGTAGATGCCAGTTTAAGTTCACAGACACTGTTAAATCAGCAGCTGACTTCATCAATGAACCCAGGCAGATGAATCGCAACCTGTAGGGGAGATGCACTTCAAAGCAAAGAGAGAAGCTCTTTTTTCCCAGGTGGGTGAACACTTGCTCTGGCAGCTGCCATCTAGTGCTTGGGAAATGAAGTCAGGGTTTTCCAGGAAGAAGAGTTACCCTGGTAGCCTGAGGGGCATGCTGCTCCCACTGGCAAGTGGGCCTGACAGTGGTGCTGGAGTAAGGGAGGTGTGTTCCTTTGATAGCTCCTTGTCAAGATTCACAGCTCACACCTCACCCCTCCAGTCATAGTTTTTGACTTCTGTTTCTCTTCCCTCTGGCAATAAAGGCAGACTTATCTTCTGTGCGCTCTCAGCCTCTTGGCAGTTCCAGGGCAAACACAGGCTCTTCAAAACAGGGTTAAATTCCACATTTCATGCAGTATTTGTGATACAAGCAGCACACTATATGGTCAGGTAGCATAGCTCAGCTGTGTGAGGAGTCAGGAAGCTGTGGTACCTCATTGTCTGATGTTTGGCCTCTCGTGCCCTGCAGATCCTGCATTCCTCATTGCACAGCTTCTTGAGGGGAAGGTGCTTCAGAGATCTGTTGGCACCAGTCATGGTGCAGCCAGATGAAAGGCCTCAGTCTCCCTTATATCAACCTGTCAACAAAAACACACAACAGTTTTCCATGGCCTCTGTGCCACCTTCAATGCTCAAGGCCAAGAATTTGCCGTGTCCTCACTGTCAGGTCCTGCTGGTGATGTTTCCATCTCCTGCCGTGGCCCTCACAGCTGACCATCCCACGTGCTGTCCAGTGCACCTTCTGTGGCCAGCTTCACCACCTTGCTGTGCAGGCACCTGCACTTGGGTGTTGTGAATCCTGAAAAACACAATATAGCTTAACTGAGACACAGCACTTTGCAGTTGGAATGAACAGTTGACCAGTCGTTCCTGGTAAGTGTGAAAAATCATTTTGGACAGTGCCACTGGGTGACATCCTGCATGGGGACTGATGGATGAGAGGGGAGAAAAAATACAGTATGGGGTAGTATAACACAGCATAGTCACTTTATATGCTTTATCTCAAAAGTGAGGAGGGCACAAAGGTGGGAGCACCACTGGATTTTATGTCAGAGCATCATGGCTCACCTGGTCGCCCCAGTACAGGTAAAAAGATATTGGTGCTTATCTCCTTATTCCTTTACCCCTTTACTGTCAATCCTGGTACTGCCCGAGGACTGTGGAGGCATCCCATCTGTAAGACTGAAAGCTTTTCAGAGGAGCAGAGCTGGTAGAGCCCCATCTGCCCTCCTCAGCTCACTCCTGCTCGTGCCCACTCCCAGGATGCCGTTGTTTTATCTTTAAGCCTGGGGGTTGCGTTACAATTATCTGGGATGAAAACCTGGCTCCACTGAAGTTGCTGGCAAAGCTCCCATTGACTTCAGAGGAGCCAGGATTTCACCCTAAGACGCTTTGTAGATTATTGGTGAATGGAAAGCATACGTCTGGCTTCTTGAGGGTTATTATTGTTGGTGGTGACCTCTGCTCTGGTGCAGCATTGCACAAGGCTGGCTTGAGACAGATGGCTAAAGCTTTCCCTGCCTCTGCCCCTGCTTCCTCACAGGGGCTTTGCTTTACAGCTCATCATCTTGGATGCTGCTTATCAAGGAATACCTTCCCGTCGCCTGCCGGTGGAATTTAATGCCTGTTTGCCCACATTCCCCTTCCCCCAACGCCAGCAGATCAGCAGATAGGAGACAGAATGGCTGATTAGCTTCTAGCTCCAACCTCTTAGCTATAAGCTGCAAATGCACACACAAGGGTCTTCTCTTAAAAAAAAAAAAACAAACCACAAAAAAAGGAGAAAAGGAATAACCTTCCCCTGCAGGCAACCCAAGTCTTTCTGTGATGCATGGCTCCTTTATCCCAATAAATTACAACTTGAATAGTAACCGCTCTCTTTTTAAAAGGACTGATTAGCTTTGACTTCTCCATTTCCCTGCTTCTCCTAGACCCCTGCTCTCCTTCCCTCCCGTCTACATATTTTGCCACCAGCTGGGCCTAATGCCTGGGTCCAGATTTCTGCAATCTATAGAGTGGAAATTCAACAAGCCACTTTCTTAAGACTCCAAGTGAAAGAGGAAAAGTGTAATGAGTAGCCTGAATGATGGAATATGGCAATGGAGAAAACAGTCCATCCCAGTTTCCCACCTGGTGGGGATTTTTTTTCAGTGCCCCATTCTGTTTATTTTACTTTCTGCTGTGTTTTCACTTTTCAATATGCTGCACATTTTTGTCCTGATGATGTGCAACTGCACTGTGGTGTTTGCCAAGATGTGGCAGAATGGGACTGTGGGAATCAGCACCATGGGCAACATTTTTCAAAAGTGCCCATAGAGCCTAAATTCTGCTGACTTTCACACGAGCTTGCCAAAAGGCAATCTTTGCCTCTTCAGAGAAATACAGCAAAACCAGCAAAGCCCTTTCCTCTGAACATGGTTTTATCGCTGCAGAAGTGCCTGGGTTGGTTTAGCTGAGAGAAGGGCTGCTAATGGAGTAAAGGCTCAGACACCTGATTGAGTTACCTTGGTTCAGTGAGCTGCAGCCCATCAGCTGAGGCGAGCGCTTTCCTGGTGGTTTTCCTGGCTGCAGTGCCAGCCATGTGGCAAAGCCCAGAGCAGGGAGGCAGCCCCACGTTTTGGCAGCAGTAAGCCATTCAATTGGCTCATCCATTACAGTGGCTCAGCCAAAATTATCATTAAATTTACATCATTCCATATAATAATGAATAACGTGGCAGCTCACCCCGTGTGTACCAACGCAGGCTGTCTGTGGGGACTGCAGAGAAGGAGCTTTACAGGAACACAGCCGGTGGGAGCTGAGAGTGGAGCAAGGAGGTGGCCCTGGCCCAGCTGATGGGTGAATAAATTGTAAATCACAGTAAGAACAGGTTTTGTGACTGAGGCTTGAGTTGACTGATCCCTTCTGACAAGTCTTGTCCCACGTTCAGCAGCACGGCATGATGAGCAGCCACTGTGATAGCTAAAGAAATAAAGAAATCAGAGATAACCAGAGCAATTCACTTATGGGTTTCAAACCTTCACTTCCCCACAGAAAATATCACATTACTGGCTAGCAATTGGCCTTTCCCCGCCCCCCCAGACTACTTTTGTGACTCTGGAGATCAGGAACTTAATTAAAAAGCAAAGAATCAGCAAGTCATCCGAGTGGCTGAAGGACAGCTTAACAGCAGAAAGGAAAGAAGAATTTCATAGTAAATGCTGTGATGGCGAGTGAGATGAAGGGCTGGCTATGTCCTAAAGAAAACATAGCTTATTGCTCGAAGATTTCTGTCACCTGGCTTCACTTGGGACTTAACACTGCGGGAGCACAGCCTGCATCAGGCAACTCAGGCTCCTGCCAGCAGCAATGCTGCACTCACACATTAAAGAATCTCCCTAGTCTAGTTATGCCGCTTGGATAGGGGCTTCAGCAGTTTGATTTTATTGTCCCGACTGAATCAGTTCCTCTACTTGATAACCCATGGTCTCATTTCCTAGTATCTTTGTGCAGTGCTTTGTCAAGTCAAAATCGTGCCACATCAGCGAATCATTTGGTTTTGAAACCTGCATATTCCAATGCCTGCAACACTAGAGTGTTGTCTTTACACTGAACTTTCTCAGGTCAGTTTTGAGCCAGAGTTTTAGGAGCCAAATAGCATTAGTGATAAATATCCTCTTCTTTTTCATAATGGAATCTCTAGCAAATGTTTCCAGATAAATACCCCACACTGTGTAGAGAAGCAAGGGGAAAAAATGCCACAGTCCTGTTCATACAGAGAGACTTTGTTTAACAAAGGTGGCAGAAACATGGAGTGAGAGCAGGTTTTTTTCCTGCCATTCACCTCTTTCTCTGAAGCCCATTGGTATCCCAAATCTGAGCCTGATGACAAATGCTGTATTCCCTGCAGAGATGTCTGACTGCTCTGCAACAGACAGACAAGTTTGCTGAGATGCAGGAAAAAAAAAGCTGTTAAATCTCTCTTCTGTAGGGACTGTGACAACATGCTCAGTGAAGGCATATCTGTTACACAGCCATCTGGCATGCTGTAAGGAAACAGCAGGAATAGACTCCTAGTTATTGCTGCAGGTGAAGAAATAATTTAAACTAGCACATGTGTCCCTTCTCTTAATGTTTTTTATTAAGTTGCTGAGGTGTCAAATTTATCTCTGCTGGACTGAGGATGGGCAGTTGCATCAGATGCTCCTTCCACCGGTGTTGAAGTGCAGGCTGGTTTTTGTGTCCTCCCTTAGTGCAGCTTTTAACATTGTGATGCCCATGTTTGCAATACTCCAGCACCTACAGTGATAATCATAATACCCAATAGTGACAAACTCCCTGGAGTTTGTATCCCAGCTAGACTGGAATAATTGGAAATGTGCCTTTAAAGGAGGATGATGTTACGTCAAATAAAGCAACGCAGAAAGAAAACCAGCATCTGGAATATTTAATTCTAAGAAAAACATTCTCTGCTACCCAACTTTGAGTGTACCGTCTGGCAAACAAACGTGCTGGTGCTCTAAAGGGCAGTTTGGATAGAAACAGCTTCACCTGCTGTCCATGGTGGGATGGTAAAAAGTCTCAGTGGATCTGGATGAGATGGTCAGAGCACAGAGATAAACTGCCCAGAGCATTTACAGCAGACCTGACGCCTGATGTGTACCAGCAAAGAGGGGGGAAAGAGCACAGCCACCCACCAGTGCCTGGGGAAATCACATGAACATCTCTCCTGGTCTGCTAGAGGCAGAGTTTTGGAGAAAACACTGTAGTCTGCCAGAGACACAGGGCAGGGCTGGCTGGAGGGTCCTCTTTACATGGCTATGGTGGGTTTACAGCAGTGCTCAGCACTTGAGAGGAGTAGCGTGGGGAGAAGTGTTTGAATGTGCAACACTTTGGTACATGTGACTGAGGAAATCACTGAAGATCAAAGAACGTGTTTATTCAAGGCAGCTGACCTGTCTGTAGCTGATTTTGGCTCCTCTAGTACCCTGAAGACAACAGCAAGCAAAATGGCATGGAAACAGCAATACCTGGAGCTTCACCTTGCTTGCCTGAGACAGTTATTTGCTGCTAATCAACAGCTAAGATTTTTCTTCTCTATTGATTGATAAAATCCTTGTGCAATGAGAAACGGCTTCAGAAGGTGGTGCCACCCTACACAGGTATAAAAAAGGGGCAATTGCCACTGAATAACAAGACAGCTCCACCTGATCAAGCTGGCTACAAATACTGTTCATTTTATGTAGTTAGAACACGTAACAGTTTATACATTTCCAATCTATTTTCTTCCACATAATGTCATTCTCTTAAAACATGGGATGTGTGGGCTTCTCATTGCTACTGAAGCTTCTGAGGAAGGTGTTTTTTTCCTGGGTAGTCCACCAGTCTGATCAAATGCCAGGGCATTTGGGACAGCCTCTTGCAGTTTTAATTCCAGAGTGGCCCCTTCACAAGTTTAGAAACTCCCAGGCTGTTTCTAGCATGACATCCACAAAGCAGGTGGTTGATAAGATTACTGGCTCAAGAAAATAGGAAATTTATGGCTGGGCCCACTATGAAAGGAAATTCTTTTCAATGATTTACAAATAAATGAACTTCAGTGCGGGCAGGATCAGCCCCTTACTTACCAAGAGTCTTTTTACTGTATATGGAGACAGCAGAGAGATCTTTTTTAAACAAAAGAAGACTTGAAAGAGAATAAGAAATGGAGAGGGGGGGAAGGCAAATTAACCCCTTTTTGACTTCTGGTACTTAACCCCAAGTAGCTTTTTAGTAGATCCCTGGGGGAGTTTATCTGTAAAATACTACAATTTACAAGTGGATTTAACTACATGATGTTGCTTTTCAACCACAGACAGACAGGAAAAGATCCAATTGACACCTGCTTCAGACAACAAATGGGACACCAAAGATACAACTCATTTCAAAGGGTCTGTTTATCTCTTGTCATGGATTAGTCCAGGGGGCCACTGTTTCAGGATGGATTCTGCTTCCATTCCAGGCAATGGAAAAAAAGCCTATTTGTGTGAATAATGCAAAACTGGCCCTTGGTGAGGAAACAAGTTGGTTTTACTGAAGTTTTACTGACAATTCTGTAATAAGTGAGGATATAGTACTTCTGAAATGCTCGATTTGCGAGCCAGATGTTTGAAATATGAATATTCACACTTGCAGAACTTTAAACAGACCCATGAAAGTTTACTGAAAAACAATTGGGAATACAAGAATTTTTTTAAGAATGCAAAGCACCACGGTGCTTCCTAAAAATAGATTTTCATTTATTTGATTCAAGTCTAACTCAATTTAGGAAATTCTTCCTGTCTAAAGCAATTTCTGTGCGTGTGTCTAAGGACAGAGAGAAACTGCTGAAATTATGCTTTTTAGAAATTTAAACCAAATGAAAAAAAAAATACTGCCTCATTGCCAGCAGTTTCACTAAAGGACATAAAGAGATGCTGAGGGAAACACTCCGAATCATCAATATGCTTAAACAAGCTCCCTGCACACGCACCGTTACAGGGCTCCCTAAACACATGCACACCTTTGTGCTTTCTGTTTAGGGCAGCCCTGCTCCCTGGGTGCTGGTGAGCCTCTGAGAAGCTCGGCTGCTACCCAGCTCTGCTGCAACCCAGCTCTGCCTGCCCAAAGGGAAAGGAAGAAAAGCCTGACGTGAATATTCTGGCAGCTCTTTGTTTCAAGGAGAACAGAACTTTGCTGCTTGCTGCCGTTTGATTTTTCATGCGAGCGGTGGTGGATGGGGTTTGTGAATCCTTGCCCTTGCCAAACAGCAAGCCAGGTTGTGTCCTCACATACCTGCCTCTAAGGTCCTAAAGTTGCACCATGTTTACTCCACATATGAGCCTATGTATTTAATCACTGGTGAGGGCTGTGGTAGTTAGAGCTTTGTGCACTTATGATTAATCTCACAATCATTTCTTTTTCCTTAAAGCCTTCAAGCTATGCAAATGTGTTACATTAGTGGGACACTTTTTAAACCTGGACTTCTAATGCTGACATACACAGAGGAAATAATGAAGTAAAAAAGGCTGCAAAGCAGAAGATAAACTCCAATAGCTGCAGATTTTAACTCCAGCCCCTTAGCTCCCAGCACTTGTAGCCAGCAGTGCTGTCAGGCCTGCTTCCAAGTGGCCTAAAAGCTGCAGCTGGGAGTCTTGCCCACAGTGACATTTGCCACCTCAGAGAACCTGTAGTTTGACAGCCGCTACTGTCAGAGGTTCTTCTAATTTGAAAACTTATATACTTTAACACTGGGATGCAACTGCCCCCTCTCTGCAGGCAGAGACGATGCAAACACAACTCGTGTTCCAATCTGCAGGAATCATCTCTGTATGAAGCACCTTTTGCTGTTAATGTTCCCTTCATTAGGGCTTTCCTTAATTTAACAGTTTCAATTAAATACAAATCACCCACCTTAACTGAAATAGATATGTGTAAAATAGATATAGGATTTCAAAGACTGCAAGGTTTGGACATTCCTGGCTAATAATACAATTGGTGATATTAGATCTGAAGAGATCAAACAGTGAAACTAAAGGCTGCTGATTGTTGGTGCATTAGATGACGAAAATGTTAGCAATGGTTGAGGGTGCTGAGCCTGAACCCCACACCAGGAATCCCAAGCAAACTCACTTATGTTATATGGTTGCCTGAGAAACTCATTTAAACTGGACAGCATTTAGCATCTTAGGGGGAAGAAATGAATGTGTGAATGTTTAAATTGTGCTGTTTTGTCTCCTTCTTATGATCATCAAGGCTGTAATATCTTTTCAAATGAGTTAGGTATGGCAGCTTTAATTCTGTCTCTAGAAAACACATGGCAGTCCTCTTGGAAGCAGTTAGGCTCCAAACACTTCTGGTTCATGTACTGCAGTGGTGATATCTGTAGTGGCATCTACTTGTTATAGACAGCAATACCAAGTAAAATAGTTGATGCAATCGTTAAAGAAACAAGGGACTTGCAAACATAATATGAAAAGAGATACGATAGCTCTGCAGTCCACCAGCATTCTATGACTGTTTCAGCAAAATTACAAAGCTTACTTGGCCTTCAGAAAGACCCTTACTAGAGATTATGGAATGAACTGAACAATCATGAACAAAGAACAAAATTCTACCACTGACTGAAAAATATTTAAACAGTAAAAATTGGAAACCCCACAGATATGTGTGTGTATAAAATATAATGTAACATATCTTATCTGTATAAGTTAGGTTTGGAGCAAGGCTCTGGGTTGCTACACACATTAACCATTTGGGGAAGAAACTGGGAAGTGATGTGCTTAATTTGGCAGATAACACACGACTGATAAATATAAACAAAGCTGAAGGAAAATAGAAACAAACTCCATTCCAAATAGACAATGCAATAATGAAGAAATTCAGAGCAGAAAAGTACAGCAGACAAGATGTTGCATAAATACTCTTATGCTTTACTTGATGCACTACTGACCTTGGTGCCAGTGTGGAAGATCGACGGTTGCTTGGGGAGAAGCACTCAGAAGAAAAAGCTGTGAAGGATGGAGAGTAAATAATGCTGAAAATATTCCCTTGCTAGCATTTCAGTTAGTGCTCTGAGGGATAACTCTAGATCCAAACTAGAAACCAGGATATGAAAAATTCCACACAATGACCAAGGTTAGGGAACTTTCCCATGTGAGAAGGAACCTAAAGGGACCAAAAGGAAGGAAAGGAGCAGATATATTGATATAGAATAATGAACATATATATAAAATGAATACCTAGAATATACAGAATAAAATGTCTAGTTAAAATAGCAGCCAGTTTACACAAAGGGAAATGCCATCTTCTGTACTGTTGGACAGAGAGAATGCAGCATCCTCAAGTGGCATGACTTTTGTAATTAAAAAGGAATATGCTTTCTAATAAATAATGCCAAGCACTGTAGAAGTGAGCAGTGGGATTCAGACAGTGCTGAAACCAGGAGAACCATGAATTTCTCTACACACCTAAGCATTTTTATGAGACCAAAATCTCTTTCACACACAGCATAACATTAGCAAGACCTGTGGTTTCCAGTGGAGTGCTGCATTTTTTTCAGTGGACATATGGATCTCAGTGCAGTCCCTGAGCCTACTGGCAAGTTAGTTTCTTCTCTTAGCTGCCTTTTGCTGCCCCACAGATTTACAAGCTACAGGCTGAAACTCTCCTTTCTAGAGGGTTTCAGCCCTTGGAGCTCAGCACAGTGTCATCTCAAGACCAATTAAAATAAAACAACAAGTGATGGGAATGGAAAGATTCTCCATTGGACTTAATTATTTAGGGCAAGGAGAAAACATCCCTTTCACCCAGCGATTGTGTAATTGACTGTTATGGGCTACAGTCTTGGCCTTAAAATGAGTGACAACATTCATATTGAATTAAATGGAAGCAGGATTTGACCCATGAAGTTTTGAAGCATCTCATTTGCCAAATGAACATAGAAAAGAAAACCAGTTCAGTACTAGACAATATGCTTGCAAAGTGATAAACCCCTCTCTCTCAAAACAAAACTCCAAGCCCAAATCAAGAAAAACAAGAAACCTGGTCTGATTCTTCCTGTCTGCATGGTGTCCATGTGCATTTATGAGAGAATGGAATTTTGTCTGTTGCTCAAGTGCAAGTCCAGGCCATAGGGAGAAGATAAATGTTGTGTGTACGCTGGGGGTTTCCTTAGGCTCGGGAATGGGGGTGTGCATCTATAGCATTAAATAAGAATTAAATAAGGTGTAGGAAATCCAGACACAATCATCACTCAAAAGACTGGTCAAGACTAACACTACAAATAAAGAAACCAGGCTTAGAGACCAGTTACAGTCTGTGTTAGGTTGGCAAACTGGGGTTTAAATTAAATTTTGGCTAGAATGAGTTTCTGAAGTTATTTTTAGCCTCAACCATGTGAGAAGCACATGGCTCCATAAATACATTTCCCTCAAGAACAAGTTATTGGGGATGGGCTGTATGGAAGGAAACAACCTAAACAATTCAAGTTAATAACCAAGTTAACAATTTTATAGCTTTGTTTTTTAAGCATTTGTCATTAAAGTGTGATTGACTTTTGCAATAACAGGCCTGCATATACCAACAGTGCATGGGACAGTAGATTGATGGGAGGATTCACGTGGGCCTCAGCCTATAGCATCCCTGGGTTCCCCCCTGGAGCTAAGTGAGAGGGGAATTACTCACCAGAGCATTTTCTTTTGTGCAGCTGTGGCTGTGGCTCAGAAATGCCCCACAAAACGAGCCTGCTTTTTCTCCTGCTCATTCAAAGAGGGTTTTGGGACAGTCAGCTTGCGTGACTCCAGGAAAATTGTGCCTGAGAAAAAAAGTAAAGAACAGTCATGCAATAATGTTCAAACATTTTTGTCAAATATCTTTGGCCTTCCAGTGGAAGAGGGACCTGAAAAAGGAGTCAGGCAACAGAAATCTAGTTTGTTTCCTCAGCTACAGCATCAGGTAAAAGGCAATACTTCCTCTACAAACCTCCTCTCTCCTCTGGGTAGAGAGAAAGATGACAAAGAGCTTGAGCAATGAAACAGTGTTAATATGTCCTCAGTTTGCAACCATTTCAGTTAGGAGATGTTCTTGAGATTTAGGGGGGGAAAAAAAGGAAAGTTAATAAAGGAAGACAAAAAAAAAAGAGATAAATAAAAAGGGCTCGTTTATTCTGGTTCATTCCCTGACCCAAGAGGTCACAGGCCTCTGGTACTGCAGCTCCCCAGGTCTGCAGGTTGATGAGCAAATTCTATCCTTGTAGGAGAGCAGGCACACAGGACTTTGCTTCTTGTGCAAAACGGGTATTTTGGTCATTTTGCTGAGTGAACACATGCCAAATTGCTATTGCGATGGTCAGTTTGGTTCCTGCTTTGGATGGGACCCTCTGAGGGGTCTCCAGGACCATCTGTGGCCAACAAAGCCATGGAGTGAGGGCAGCTGGACCTTCTGGCTGATGGATTCAGCTGGCTCTTCCAGTTTGGGTGCTTTATTATTTATTTCTGCTGTGCTGGATGGGAGGTGTAGAGGCTTTTTTTCCCTATTTTACCTGACTGTTTTGTGACATTGGATTTCCTCTAGTAGATGATCCACATAAAGGTTAAAATAAAGGCAGACACCATGAAATTCAGAAAGGGGACTTCACTAGCTGAAATGGCAATGAATTGTATGTTTTGGCATGCTGGGGCTTCACCTCCACGCTCTGTATGTCCATGTGTGTATCTCAGAGTACAGATTGGATTTTCTTAAGCTATCCAGAGAAATGTATCTTTGGTTACTTCTGCTGTGGACTACTGGCTTTGCCTCTTTTCAACCTTCAGATCAAAGGCGTTATGTAAAAACAGTGCAATTATGACTTAAATAAACACTTTAAACTCTCTTAATGTGATTTCATCCAGATTTTTTTTCCCCCTAGGTTTGTATTAACACTCATATGACTCAATCAACATTGGTAGCAATAAAATATACACAAGAATCCCCTCTACTGATCCATCATTTGTACCCAGAAGACTTCAGTGGTGCAGCTTGTATTTTCTTTCCTTTTTCTAGCCTCTGTCAAAAGTACACACCCTTCTGAAACGTACATGTGATACTTAGAAATCAAAAGAACAGCTAATTAATTACATCCCACCTCCTCATATGGAGAATGGATCGAAACTAGAATCTAAACCACAATGTGTTAGCTTTAAATAGCCAAACGCTGAGGGACCAGAGAGATCTGTGGGGAATTTTTGGCACTGCCTGGAGATTCTTGAAGGCCTCGAATCCCCCACCCTTGAATTCTGTGGTGGGTTAAGTAGGGAAAGGATATAAAATTGTGGAATTTTTTTTAAAAGGCTTTTCTCTTTGTTTTCTCTTCTCCTTGGCTGCACTCTTATATTTGAATACTGTATAATAGTAAGGAACAAGGAGGGTCACTCAGAAATATTTTTTAATCTTTATTAAAACCAGAAGGGCCTTTTGCTGCTGCTAGACCACATTTACCTACAAAGGCCTGAAATGCATGAAAGAACTGCAACCATAGCTTCTACTTCAGGGTTTTGAGGGGTGCCCACACAAGTCTGAATGACTGCTGGCAGTGGAGAATGCCAGTTTCTTGCTAAGTTTTGACATGGTGCTGACCACTTCAGTATCAAGGTATTTCCCAGGGGCTCAAAATTAAATGTGAGCATTGCTTCTGACAAAAAAAGACATGTTTTGCTTAGGCCTGACTTTTTCCAATTAGCCCCTCTTTCATTAAGGCATATTTAACTTTAATTCACCACGATGGGACAAGTAGGATGAATTTAAGGGTTTTGGTGAATGAGGAGGAGTTTGCTCATGCATTAATAGCTATGAAGTACCACAGCAGCAAGAGCTGGAGTGAATGCTTGGTCTGGGCTGTGATGTGAGTTAGTGCTCCTGCTTCCAAGAGCAGATGGACATTTGGGCTTTTTTAATGGCTATATACATACTTGTACTTTCAGACTTAATTTTACTGTCTACGCCGGAAAAAGGAACTCTAAAGGCCTGAAGAAGGTTTCTGGAAGGAATAAGAAGGGTATAGGGAATATGAGGTATTAGAACAGAAGGTTTAATCATTCAGAAGTATTAAGGCTAGCCCAGGCTACTCCAGTGTGGGGGACCGAGGTGTATTTCCTTTCCCTTCATACCTCATGCTGTACAATCCCTGCATCTATTGCCATTTGCCCAAACCAACAGTAAAGCCCCCGTATCACTGGAATTAATGGATGTCTTCCACCTGTGGGGACTTCTATTTCTCACCCAGTTTGTAAAAGGGATAATGCACCCCCACTAACTTCCACACCATGCACAAGATGCCAAATTCCTATACCAAAGAAATCAAACTCACTGCTAACACTTATTGAGATTAATAGATGATCCAAGTGTCTTGCTTACACAGGCACGGCTACTGAAAATGGAATTGCTGACATAAGCTTATATACTACATGAAACATAAGATAGAACTATTAGGAACGCTAATATCACATTTAAAAACAAATAAACAATAAGTAAATAAACATAAGAGTTAGAAACAGGTCATTTTGAAAGGAGGAGAATTGTTCACGCACAAAAAGAAGAGTAATGTAAAAAGAATAGCAATTTGGCTTGTATGCACACTCACAAAGATGTCTGAGCTTCTCCTTTATTATCTTTGAACTTGAACAAAGTTTCTCAGAAGATTAGAGAAAAAAATTAATTAGAAAGAATAAAACACTGTGTTAAAATCACTTCTGATTGGAGCATACACATCCTACCTCACACTCTTTGATGTAGTTACAATGCTTTTTTTTTTTGTTGTTGTTTTCTCATAAAGAATGGGGAAAAGTCAGCTTCAGTAAAATGCCGTGTACCTTCCAAAATAAGAGGATCAGCAGTATGTCATCCTGAAACATCTTGGGAAAAATATCCAGCAGAAATGACAGCAACAGCACAGATATGCAGACTAAGTATCTTACACCAGTCAAAGTATCTATTATTGCTTGTTTTTATCCTTCTCTAAAGGGAAGCTATGTTTGACCCCTAAGGAAGGTCAACAACTTAATTATTGTACTCAAGACAAAGCTACTCTGTGCACAGGAAATGAAAGCTAAAGAGAGGCACTTTGAAAAGAAAGACGTTTTACTCTCCTAAATAAATGAGACCTGCAAAACTCAATATTGTTTTCATCCTGACCAAGACTTCTGACTGGATGCTAAGTGATGTTCATGGAGTAAAGACAGGAAATCCAGAAGCCTTCCTGCTTTTGCAACACAAGAGTTGCAGCAGGGCAAAGAAGCTTGGAAGACAGTAAAAGAGGGTAAAAAAAGATAAGTCTGTACAGGGAGGGTTCTCACATCTATACTTTGTCAGAAAGCCAAATACATTTGCTTGAGAAAATAAGCACCTTGGGACATTTTGATTAAAAAGAAACCCAAATCACCTCATTTGCTAGGACACTGCTTAGAAGAGGATAGCTCAGATCTCCTAGAAAGTTGCAATTTGAAGCACAAGGAAGAGGCAAGAACAGTCAAGCTCTATGACATGCCACCTTCTGAGACAACACTGAACATACCAATTCATCCCAAAAGTCCAAAGATGAAGAGGAGAAAAAAATGTGCCCCCATCACAAAATAGAAGCACTGTGCTCTGGAGCTGAGCTTTTTAACTTACACTGCTCTGCCAGCTGTGATAACTGGCAATGTTCACAAGTGCAGGATATTCACTGCAGATAACTGGCATTTCAGAGGGAGAAGAACCAACTCAGTTTCATGTTCAAAATGAGGCACTTTCTGCCTTTTTCAAACTAGGGGGGAAATAGGAAAAATTGTCCCAAGCAGCCAAGCTTTCACTGGAGTCTGCATAGTGGTTGAGAACTGAAAAGCCTGGCTAAGGAGATTGACAGATTATATAGATTTTAACACAAACAGATTTCAGAATGGCTGGAATTGGATTTAATCTGTCTGCATGTATGTATTGACAAAGCCCACAGCCTGTATCTGGGCCAAGGCTTTCACAGTCACTGCTTCCATGATGTAAACTCATCCATAGTCTTTGTTCTCAAATGTATGATCTTGCCTTTTGCTGTTTTAAAATACGTGTCCCGAGGAAGTCTAGTTTACCAAGTGTTGCAGTTTTCCTGTTTACTTACCACTATGGTGTATCTGCAACTTTTCCAGCCGCTAATTAATTTTTTTTCTTTTCAAAATCTCAAGAAAAACAAGGAATAGCCTGAGGGCAAGGACAAATCACTGCAGAACTTTGATAAAAATACCCTCTTCTGCTGTATCAAGTTTACTATTTGCTACACTTTGGGTAGTGATATATTAGAACTATTTTGTACTGGCACTTTTATTATCAAAACTATACTGACTGGTGTCACTTATGTCACCATTTCTTTAACTAGATGTCTCTGAATTTCCCTTCTACCTTATGAAGTAAGGGAGTCTGCAAGAAATGTTGATATCAAGTACATAGTACTATAAGTGAGATAAAAAAACCACAGCCTTAGAAAAAAATGTTGTGGTACTTGTTTTCAACCAAGTATGGAAACGGATAATACCTGTTTCTTTGGATTAATAACCTGTCCTGGTTTTAATTCTGATGTACACAGCTCCCTTAGAACTACATTTAACTCCTGCAATTTACACCCATCTGGAATGTCCAATGTCAAGTGACCGAGTTGTGCTGGCTCCAGCAGCACTGTGATACAGTATCACCAAGCACTGCCTGGTTTTCACCTTGTCCCAGCTTGCAAACACCAGCTCAACTGGCCTGAATTGCAGCATCGTATTAGACTTTAGATAGCTCTGTAGTAGCACAAGGCATCATCTCACCTGTTAAAAACAGAGACAACTATTCATCCTTCAAGAGAATATCACTACATGGAGACATCACTAGGAGACAATCTTTTGACAGCAGACATGGTTTTCTAATCTTTTTCTCAGCCAAACTTTAAAGGCTCAGGAGGAGATGGTCTTTGGTTTTTACTTATCAAAGTAAATGAATTGTCTCCTCTTTCACACTTCTATATTTTAAGGCTGTGCATACATGCAGCTATTTTAACGGGACAGTAGACTTGCAATGAAGCCATAGAGTCCCCTCTGAAGGCCTAACAGAGAAACAAATGGCAAAGAAAGGGAGCTCCTAGACACCAAGGAGCATGAGTAGTCAGTAGGTCCAGCTCTGAGGAACAGCATGCAGTATGCCTGAAGTACATGCAGCTATTATTGAGTTGGTGTTTCTTCTGTATACACTGGAGAGAAATTTGTTCTACTGCAAATTCTGCCTTTGACACTAAACTCATCTGAAATAAGCTCTTCAACTCTGGAGGAAAAAGAGTGCTTAAATGCTGGTATCAAGTGAGAAGAAATGCAGTGAGATTCTTTGGTTAGTGATCTATCTTTAAGAGACTCCCCATAAAGTTCCAGAAAACATACAGTAGATTCAGCTGCCTTCCTTCATTCCTGTGAAAAAAAATAAGGCCAAGAAAAAAAGCCAAAAAAAAGGACACAGCTAGAGTTAGAAATCTCTCTTGGGATATTTTTTTTTTTTGGTTAGGGTACATCATATCTGTTTGCTTAGGATGTTATTTCCTTTCATCAAGAAGGATGGTTTTCACAGATACTCTGTTTGCATGGGCACAGGGTCAATCTCTGGGCAATTTCTTCCACCCCTACTCACAACAGAAAGAAAAGAAAATTGCATAACAGAATAGCTTTCACCACTACTTTTAGGGCTGATCCAACATCAGCATTTTTTCTTTCAAGAATAATTCCCACTCTCAACACCACCGAGGTAGAACTGGTTTTTATTCTTCAGCAAACATCTAGAGGGCCACACATTCTGCTGGAGTGCATTAGGGTAGTGGCCACTGAGCTCAGATAGAACTCATTCTGCACCATTTCTTGTGGACTCTGAAGGTAGGTTTCCTCAGATGAAGCCTTAAATGCACCTACAGAGACACATTCCTAAGTTTGAGAGGCAGTACCAGCTCCACATTCTTCATTTACATACCTATTTCTCTAAATATTAATTCAGGAGGTCAAAGTATTAAAGTATTTGGTGCCTTTTTGTAAATCAAGAGCACTCCTGTTTGGTTACTCTTCCATGGCAATATAAAATTGACCAAAAGGTTTGGTCATCAAGAGTCTGGAAAACCCTAAGATGGGATGGAGAACTCCAGCTGCAGACTTCTCACTTTAAGCTCTGCTATAAATATTGCTGAAGAGTTTCCTTCTTCAATCCAGAAAGCCACTGAAAATCAGTGTGTTTCATTGCTGCAACACTAGAGGACTTGAACAGCCTTTGCCACACTGCTTCTCATGCAGAGAAAGTGGCTAACTCTTCTGTATACACATAGGCAAATGCATCCGTTTCTGCCCGTGGCTTGGGCTGCAGCAAACAAGCGCTGCAATTTCTATCAGACCCTGGAGAACAGGAATATTTTCTTTACTACTCAGCTTCAGCAAAGGGTAATTACTATAAGCAAAACCAAATGAAAATCTGAGAATATTTTATGATCCACTCTCATTAAAAAAAAGAAATCTCCATTAGTCTTAGAACAATGGGGCCAAATTGACACTTGGGGTAACTTCACTGACATCAGTAGAATACTGCAATTAATGTGGCCCATGGGATCTACTTGAAGATATAACATACTGTCACAAAGATGACAGCCAAATTCTGTGGAGAAAATCTCTCTATAGTGACTAATTTGGCTTTAAAAAGAGAGCACAGCTGTACAAGCAGTAATCCAGTGGGCTGGATCTTCAAGTACAACTCTTACATCTGTACAATAAAAAGCTCAGTTATAACTACCTGAAAATCTGGCCAAGTGCCTTTTCCAGACCAAATGGGAGCTCACAGTGCACATATTATTCAGCACCAGAATGATGCTTGTGTGACATGAAGAAAAACAAAGAGAAAGATACTGGGAGGTAGAATTTAAGAGCAACCAGGTAGCTAAAGATCTAAATGAAATGCTGATATGCCTTGCTAATCCTTTCTCATCCTGTCTCCTCTCTCTCCCACCAAGCAATCTCCTGAAGCATATTAAGCTGCAGGAAGAATCAACAAGAAAAGCAGAAGGCTCTTTTTGCCATTTCTGTTGTAATTTATTTATTTTTAAACAGAAAATTCTTGTCTGTTTCAGTGATGATGTTTTAATGAACCCATCACTCACTGCAAACTCCAAACTGGATCCTACATAAGAGAGACCCTATTTGTAACATGCGACCTAAGCCCATACCTAATGAAATTAGTTCTTCAGGAGACAATGCTGGTCTTTCATTGCTGTCTCCATGGAATCATAGATGATTAATCTGGACAGGTCCTCAAATCCAATCCCCTACACCCAGCATCACTTTATCCCTGTGGTGTTCCCCTGAGTGCATTACCTAATCCTTTGCTGACTGATTGTGACCCACCTTACAGCTTCCCTTCCATGGGCAAGTTTCCATTGTGTATTGCCTAAGCAAGCTCTTGATCACCCTTACAGGTATTATAGCTGTCTCCTCTTACCTTATTTATTTTAAGTCCTTCACACATTGCCTTTTGCTTTTCTTGATTTCTCACTCATTTTCTCTATATGTCTCAGTGCTTCAGGTTCTGCTCCAAAGGCAGGTCAGCCAGTGCTGTATCACACCTCTGCCACCACATTGGGCTCCTCAGGCCACATTCATAGCCTAATCATTGACTGTTTTTTGTTTGCTGCTGCCACATGCAGTTAGTTCCCTTTTATGGCCAACAGACCCATTATGATTTGCTTTCATTACCTTTACGTCATTTCTGCCAGTTCTCACACCATTTCACACTTCTCACCTTATGCCTCTGCTTTCTTACCACAGCATTTTCTGTGCCACTTGCTCTGTACCTACAGGACCTGAGGTTACACTCAGATTGAGAGGATTGCTTAACCAGGTGGGTTGAAAATATTCTCCCTATTGGCTCCTCTACCCCAAGACTTTCCTCAGTGATGCCACTGAGATGCAAATCCCTAAGTCAATTTTCAAAATAAGATTTGACTTAGGGAAGATCCTGATTTCACATCCAAAACTTCTGAGCTCTCCACTCCTCACTGACTGTTATTTTTGCTACTTGTGATTTAATTTTAGGTAGATGACTTCAATGCATTCAGTGTGCTACACTCTTGGACAATTATCCCTGATGGCTTCAGGAGTATCAAAGAAAGCAGTTGCTGCTCCCTCGTGGTCATCAGCATCATCCCTGTTCTGAAAGTTACCATCATCTAAACTTTGCTACTATTTACAACCTTGTCTCTATCATCTGTCTACAGAGATGCTTTTAGCTGTGCTCTTGGTTAAGTCAAAGTGAACCAAGGTAAGAAAGACTTGGTGATGAGGCTTAAATCAAGCCGTGGCTGTAGTCTTGTGTGACGATTTGACAAGACTGCAATCAGGAAATTGTTATAAACAGTTAACTGGGCAACCCTGAACTCAATGATTTCTCTCCATAATTTCCCCACTTCCTTTCTTAGCGCTGCAAACACAAAGTGTTTTCACTGACTACACCTCCTGTCAGTACTGTCTGGCGTGACGATGAAGCTGTTTTAAAACTTAGGTGGCCTCTCAATTTTCAGAGAACAGAAAGAGACCAGATCACTTCTATTGTATACAACACAGAAATCAGAGCTTAGATGTTATCACATAGCTGACCTCCTTCTGTGCACACCATGGATGGCACCACACAGTGAATCTGCAATTATAAAGTGAATGGTAGCTTCAAAACCTTTAGAAAATAAAAATCTTCATATGTTTGGAACAGTACAGAATGAATACTTTGTTGTCAGTGTGTCTTTATGCTTTTGAGGTCCATTGTCCCTTACTATATTCGCTACCAAGATATTTCTTTTCCCAACTGTTAAAATCCAGCAAGAAAATCAGACAGGGGTCCTATGCCCATTTGTCCCTATTTTACAGTCAAAGCATGGCTTTATTCACTGTTAGCAATTTGAGTTCTGGAAGGCTAGAATCGTAAGTGGACAAATGGAGACCACTCTCAGAGAAGAATCTGCTTTAGCTGTTTGCCTCTCAGTGATCAATATCCCCAGATTTCCTTCACAGAGCTAGTTCTGAGGAAGTCTATCATTTTTTTATTACCTTATGATTTTCCATTAGGACTGGAAAAGTTCTGTGGAAAAAACTACCAGAGCATCTCTATCTTAAACCTTTGTCCTCTCTCTGTTGGAGTTGTTCTTGACCTATTTCTGCAGTATCACTTGTCCTGAACAGAAGACAATCCCATCAGCTTGCTTTATTTTCTCTGCCCCTGGTTCACATCTAACATTCCTAGTTATGGAAGAATATGCCATCTCTCTGCTTTTTGGCTCCCCATGGGATCTGCTGTCGTAGACACCCATGCCATACCGGTGTGGCTGGATCTCCTCTCCTGCTTGTCTGAAAATCAGTCTGACTTTTCCTTCTCATTCTCCTCTGCAAAGTTTCAATCCTGGCTGCCTCCACTGTCTTGTCACTTTGTCTTTGAGGAGTAGTTTCTCTTTCTTTCTTCTTTGCCTTGGAGTGTTTTTTCTTTGTTCCTCAGCTTCATCTTTCCTGCACTAGCTAATTTCATGCTCTTCCTTGCACTTGGGTAGGGTTCTCCCATAGAGATCCCTTCCCATCTTTCCGTTCTCCAGGCTGCCTTCTTCAGGTGGTGTACTCAACTGTTGCTTCTGCTGGTTCCTCAGGACATTCCTCGATCACATCTTTGAATTTCTGTCTGAATTTCAAGTTACCTCCACTGGACTGTGGGCAAATTACGTTTCTTCACTACGTACATTCCATTATGTTCCCCACTGCACAGATGTGCAACTGAGAAGTTCTGCCACCATCTGTCATCTTTGTGAACTTTTTCCTCTTTTGTCCATTTAAAATTATTCTTCAAAAGGCCTAAGGACCATGATTCCACTGATACTTACTAGGTGCTAGGTGCATTGGTTTATAACACATATGAAGGAAAGAGGAGACTATCACATGCTGTTCAGCAATAAAAATCCTTGCAATATGATCTGTTGTGGCTGGACATTTTATTGAAATCCTGGATAGTCATTTGCAAAAAAAGCTGACATGCAGGGTTTGGATTTAATCTTCACATTTCCACTCAAACTGTGGCATTGTTTGAACAAAACAGCTTTGGGATCCTGGCAAAAGAGTAAAACTGTCCGAGCTGTTCCACTCTGGTTTGAATTATCTCTCTTTTTATTTATTTATTTTTAGCTTTGAAGTCTGTGTATTTTAAAAATCAATGAACATCATATTAACAAGAAGACACTAATTACATTTTAACAAACTGGAAAGGCTTGGCTACAAATCTTTGAGCAGATAAATTCACATTTTAAAAAGCTTCCTAATCCTAATGGCATCATTGTAGTAAGATCCTGACAAAGTCTGCACAGAATGGAAATGTTCAAAGCATTGGCTTTCCACATTTTTTTTTCCTATGATTTATAATTAGTCTTCATCATTGTACTGTCTCGTACACTAGGTCTGGTAAACAGAGCACTCGTGACTTCTACAGGATTAATGGAGAAATTCTAAGATGTAGACACGAAAAGATCACTCAGATAATACCAACGCTTCGCTCTTTTGTAGCTCTTCTCATCAGTTCAACTTAGTGTTGAATACATCAGATACATCAGGATCACTATCACAGTTTTGCAGAGGAATAAAAATGAGGCAAGGAACCCTAATGTGTCTCATCTACAATTCCTTAGCAGAGCAGAGAGATTAGAATTAGGTCTCTTGCATTGAGTTTAGATCTCTGGTACATAGGTTACGGTGGGTTGGCTGAGAAACTGTTAAAATACAGAGTGTGCAGCGGGAAGCACAGAGTTTGTATCAGGATCTTCTGCACACTGGGAAATGCCAGGAGTGTAAATAGATGCTTCCAGGAACTCTGAAAAATATGATGTGTCTTCTGACCAGGCTGTTACAGAGTAGCTGCAGCCTTGGTGTTAGGGTTTCTTTGAAAAGCAGCTCCCACATGAAAGTAGGATCCCCAGCAATGTGCCAAACAGTTTCTGTACAGCGCAGAGAGCCAAGTCATCACGAGGTTTGTGTGGTAATGAGGGGACAGTAGGACACACACAAGATACTTGTGTCAGAGCAAGCTCCAGGAAACACACAGAGGAAGCTATGCTTTTGAAATGTCCCCACTGATTTCATCACTTCTGTTCTATTCCAGAACAGCTGCTGGAGAGGGTCAACAGATGAGGAACCCGCCTCACAGAAGAGGCTATCTGCAGCACAGCAAAAGCCAGCCTGTGCCAAGAAGCACTTACTCACTGCAGTGCCATGGACCATATAGGGTGATATTGCATTCCAACAGGCTTAGCTGTCCACTTCATGCTGTGCTCTCACGTGGTAAGACAGATTTATTGCTTGGTGTGTGCGGAGTGGAAATGGAACTACCAAAACTAGGTGCAACAAACATGATGGTACTTCACACTTCATGGTATGAGAGGTCAGTTCTATGCTTCACGAACTGGAGGATACCCTACCTTGACTCATTCACAAGGATACTAGAGTCAGATCATGTTCACAGCAAATTCTCTGAGACAATTCCAATGTGACAGAAAAGCAAACTTCACCCACCACTTCTCTACATCACACATACCAAAATTTCTGTTAGTGCAAGAACTTGACTTACTTGTGAGAACGGATTTTCTTGACTTCCTACAGTGTCCTGCTTTCACGGCTACACCTTCTGGTTGAACCAATTGGACAGAATGAAACTCATCTGCTGGAGTGACCTATGGGCTATGTCCTTCTGTATCTGCAAAGAAGAGGACAGACTGTCACACCTGTCCTGGCACAACATCAGTTACAGGTGGCATGGTTAGTCAGTGACATACTACACACATGGAAAGAAACACACTCACCTCCTAGGTAACTGCTGAACAACTAGTCTGGTTCACATCTCGGGCTCCCTTTCTGATGGGGCTGAATTGTGGGACCATTCTGACATGTCTAAAGCTCTGTCTCACTAACGGCTAGAGTGAGATTCTTATTGTCTTCTGACTGGTCTGCAGGGACCACAAAGCTGGATGTGTGAAGTAAATGAGAGAAACACCTAGGTATGTTTTTTTTGTAGGTATCTGGAGGCTTGAATATCCAGTTGCAAATATTGGAATGATATCTGCCATTTCTCAGCTGTTGGTGTGGTTTTCTTTAAAATTTGGTCCCAATCTGTGTTTTCATTTGAAGAACAATTAAACTTTATAAGGCAGATCATATATTAGAGAATCTCTATTGGATTGCTAAGCAGCCTAGAAAGTACATAAACACCTTTAGTATAGATTGCTTTTCTTACATCATTAATTTGTTCCTTGTCTCAACAGGACATGGAATTATGCGATGCACCTTCAACCAAACACATTTGGGGAGGGGAAAAAAAAAACACAAAAGGAGAAAAAAAAAGAGAAGTAAATCCTACCTTAAATAAATCCACTCCCACATCTTGGTGTCCTGTGAAGTGCAGCAGCTGTGAAACAGTCTAGAGACATCAGCATTCAAACCTCTCACACTGACTGGTTGCTCTCATGGTTGCACTCATTTTAAAGCAGCAGTATTGACTTCAAAGCAAGATTTAACCTGATCAACACTTGCATGAGTGATAGATCAAGCCCATGCTTGGTTCAATAGCTCGGGCAGTTCAGATTTGGCTCAGCTTAGAAATTTAGCACCAAAGAAAACTTTTATTTGAAAAGATGAAAGTCTGCAGGAGCTGATGAGGATACCAGGAAAAGCAGGCAGAACCAAGCAATGCCTAAAAAGCCAAGTGTTACACTTTGCGTCCTCTGCAGCTGCCAGTATGCTTTCCCCTAGAGTTAGAGGAGAGAAAGTAGCAGGATACAGAGAATAATGTAAAGAGGCAGAAGTGGATGGGGAAATCACACTGACAAGTTTGATAAGCTCAGGAAATGAAGACTTTCTAAAAGACAAGGGTGGGATAAAGATACAGGAAAGAGCAAACAATTCAGACACCCCATCAAACAAACAATTCTGGAGTCTTCTCATAGCATGGAGGTTCAATTGAGCTTTTAAGCAAGATAAGAAGATGCTGGAACTGCAGCTTGCCAACAAAAAGTTACTCACATTTTCACTGGACTAAAATATGACAACTTGAGCATTTTTATTTATTGAAGGCAGTTCTTCTTCAAAACCTTCTGCAACAATTACAAACAACCATATCTCCTGAGAACACACATGCCTGAAGATGGAGTCCATTCTGGGAAAGAGGTGATCCTTCAGCTAGATGTGCTAATTCCCCAAATAAGCACTCCATCAGAGTTTTTTTTTTTTTTTCCCTTAAGCTAGCTAAAAAGAGTCTCCAAGTGCTGATCAATTCTAAATCCATTAAAACTGATGTCAATCTGGAACAACTCCACTGAAATTATATGGGTGGAAAAGCCAGTGCCAGATCATAACTAAAGCTCACGGGGAAAATCTAACAGTCCAAAGTTCCTGGGAGTTTTAGTATTGCACCAGTGGAGCAGGGATTTCTCCCTGTTTCCCCAGGTCCAGGGACAGTTAGCCTGTACCTTCTCTAATGTGTAAGTGATGGAAGAAATCAGAAGACAACATCTAATAAATCAATTGACAGTCTCTGAAAAATAGCTGTCTTGACTCCTTAACAGGAGAGAGAGTAATGTTCTGAGGGCAGGAAGAATTTGGCTTTAGACAGAAAACATTCCCCTGTAGGGGAGAAAAAGTGATTATTCTGTAGTTTAATCAATCTCAGGCCTCTCTTTGAGGGAAATAGCATGTTGCCTGCAACAGCACATGTAGTAATGTTTTCTGAAATATAAACTATGGCCATATATCCCAAGATAGAAGGTCAGAAGTCAACTGAGGATCTGGGCACAGATGTTCGACAATGGAGATCAAAAAGCAATATATCAAATTCAGTCCTTTTCCTTGAGGAACAGGTTGCAGAAATGTCTCTCGCCGTTTCCTTCACAGTAAACGCACTCATCCTGCATGTAGCAAAGCCGAACACCACAAATGGCCAGCTTGCTCAAAGACAAAGTTCATGTTTCCTAATTTCTCCTTGTCTTGTGCTTGAGTATTTTAATATTTCTTCAGTGAGTTTGCTCTTATCTTACAAACACAGCTCCCCTGAACCTTCACAATGTTTTTCAAGCCTGTCAATCAAGGTGAAGAATCACATGACAACATTCAGTCCTCCCTCGATCCCTTGATATATCTTTAGAGAGGCTGCCATTTGATATAAGGGAATGTGTTGTAATCAATTCTTAAAGTTATAGCACCACTGGATTTTTATTAACTTGCACAACAACAACAACAACAAATCCAACAAAAAAAAATGGGCCCTCATAACGAATCAGCCTTCTTATATCCTGAAAGCTGCTTTAACAAGCAGAGAGTAATATAGTGTAATTGGTACTCTACAATTTAATTGTTCTGTTCTTAAATCCAATATTGCAGCTGTGGCTAAAGTTTACACCACAGCTTTCAAGAGAACATGAAAGTGTGGTACATCTGTGCAACAGAAAGCTAAACATCTCTCATCTGATGTGTTTACAATGACATTTGATAGTGGGGAATGGTTTGGAGTTCCTTCTTAAAGCTGCAGAACTGCTTTTCAATGCTGTAAAAAAAAAAAAGAGAGCAACTTGGCCCACATAAGCCTGATGAGAACACTGCTGGAGGCATGGCAGGGAAACTGCCAGCTCTAACGATGCCTTCAAGTACTGTGGAGCTTTGTCATTTGGGGAGCAGTGAAAGCGGACGAGGACATCTTTCCTCTCAGATGAAATAATCAATTACTTGGAAAACAAACCACTCAAAAAAAGTCCACAATTAGACAAGGAAAACAACCCCTGACATGTGTAAAGCAGACAAGAATATTTCAAGAAGTGGTGTTAAGTGGGTGACTTTAGCACATTTAGAAATGGTGGAGTTCTCAACAGGTGGCTGAACTGCTTATGGTATCTTGAACTTCACATTCTCTATAACTAACAGCTTCAGCATTATGTACTTGTTAGTGAATTTATTAAGGCCATAAGTAGTTCAAGAAACTTAGGAATGGGCCCATAAATGTCATCTGCAGTTTGTGAACTGCAAGTATCTGACTGTTTTGATCAAGGCTTTTATGGGAAAGTTAAATGGTTATTAACGTTATTTACTACTGCTACACGAAAAGGGAGCAAGGCTGCCGAAGAGCTTGCGTTGTGGTAAGATGGGATAGGCTGTAGGTCAAATGTGTTAGCAATAAAGCATTTCTGTTTATGTCTAAGCCCAAATTTTTGTACATTACAAAGCTTACAGTACATTTAAGTGGTGGAGAAAGGGTCTGTGATCAGACTACTTCTCTTGTTCTCAGCATTAGCCAGCTTCTAACATTTTCTGTCCTTGAAGAAATGTATGACAGGGCAACTTAGGCAGGTAGGTAACTTTCTGCTCATTCCTCTGGGGCAGTCCACACCGATGGCTTGACTTATGCTCTTCAACAGAAAAAAACCAATCTCACTGAAGAAGCTCAGCTATGTTACCATATTACACTGGAATACATTCCGTTTTTAAACTTTATTATTTTAGTCACAATGAAGACTATCTGAAGCCTCTTCATAAAAAGGGGCTGTAACAAAAGCCGTACGCTAGCAACTTGATCAATGGATGCATTCCTTCTGCATCCCAAACCAGGACACATCTCCTGGGGAGGCAAATCTGTATCAGTATTTCAGTCTCTTGAATACAGAAATTTGATACAATAAAATGCAACACCCGAGCTTCCCCTCCTTTCAATTAACTGAGAAACAAAAATTGTCCTTAGAAGGGAAGAAATGCATTTGTGTTTTTTCAGTTTTCAGGTTTTCCCCCTTTTTCATAGCATCACAATGTTCTCTTCACGGGTGGAAAACTTAATCTTCAAGTTCAAGCCTAGTTTCTTCATACAGTTCAGGATGAGATGACTTGGAATAGCGGGAATATTTCAGTTGTAGAAAATCACCCAATTCATCCAGAGCATTCAAAACCTGTAAGACCGTTATACTCTGTCAGTTCTCTTGGAAAAGAAATGAAGTTCCAGCAATCTCTACTTTACAGCAGAACAAGATCATAAAAGCACCAATAAAGAAAATTTAAAGGGCAGAACGGGCACATTTTGCTTTTGTTATCCTGTAGGGAGTGTCAATGCAGTTGTAGATGTACAATGGCATCTGTGAGAACAGAATTTATTCCTTCAGTAGGTTATGGATTATTAGAATGTACATTAACTGATCACAGAAGAAAAAAGTTACCTTTTTCTAAATGCACAGCAAGATGATAAAAATCCAGATAAAGTTATCTTTGCTTCTGCAAAAGGGATGTGTAAGGCAATACTTCAGTATTTCCCTGTAGATCCCAAAGACTGGACTTGTGAGTGTGTTTTCTTAGATGGGACTGAGCCCACAGTGCTGATCAGACTCACCATAAATAGTCTGAACAGTTTAAGATCTCTTCATGTATTAATATCACAGGCATAATTAATAATGCACTAATATTGTAATGTGATTTGCTGAACTGTGTTCCCAGTTCTTACATTACAAAAGTAGCCAGGGAACTCTAGTACAGAGACACGCAGCTCAGTGCTTTGCAGCATCTGATCCACATTCAAGAGCAGCCAACCTTTTGGCATCAAAGAAGAAGAGAGCAATTTTGATGTTAAGCCTGTTTCTGTTAAGCCCCTAAAATGAGCTCAAGAACTAAAAGGATTATTTGGGTAATGGTTTATGTAGAGAGATAGCTTCAAGGTCATTAAGGAAGTTATTCCTGGGAGCTTGCCCCTTCATGGATCTTTCCTCTTTTTATTTCCAGGCTGAGATTCAAAACAAATTTGGCCAAAGGGAAATGTTTTCATTGTGCTTGTTACCTGTCCTTACCCTGGGTTTAGGCACATTCTCAAACCATTTGTCCTAAAAGCTTTCCACCTGCAAGTAATTAAACTCAAGGCCTTTCCATTCTTCCATACTGTAAGGATATTTAAAGAATGCCACAAGTACTACGGCTGTGGTATCACTTTCAGAGGCAAAAATACAGCACCTTCAAGAATGATGGCTGATGAGTGCTTCAGCCCTTCACTGGTATCAGGAAGCAGCAATATGCTGGTAGTAGGAACTGAACATGCAACGATGGTTAAAAAATTTAACGGGCTTGATATTTGGGGGTGGAGGGAAAGGATGAAAATCAAAGCAACAACCCCAAGAGATAAATCTTCAGATCAGCTTCATTGCCAGTTGCTACTTATATAAGCCAAATCCACACAGTCCAACAGCAAAAGCTGACAATGACCAACAGCAAGATGTAGCTATGCCGTGTTCTTTGCAATGTTATCTTTATGGTATTATGCCTTGGTAATAAACTATGGCACCTTTAAGAGCAGCAGGAATTTTACATTGCACACATGCAAAGCAGACCTTTCAGTGTTTGAGAGGCATCTACGCTGGCCTGGGAGCTGGTCAGCCAAGTAGGGCTCCAGCCTCAAGCTCCACATGAATCTCAGGACACAGATGGAGAGCCAGGATCTCTCTGCAGGCACAGGTGCTTGTCTCCACAAAGAAGTGGCATTTTTAACTCAAATGCCTTCCCTGTTCAGAGATTTTTTTGCTTTGACCATTTTACTTGTACAACAGGAGGGAAAAGGAAAGCTTGAAATGTACCATTAAGCCTCTGTGTTTCATGGCCCTAAGCTTATTCTGAGAATGAAAGAATGTATATCAAGCCAAGCCAAAACACCTTCAGCAAGAAAGGGAGATGGAAAGTTTCAAAGGGTTTATTTTAAACACATTTCTGACTGCATTGGAATGGAGGCTTACGATGGAAGTCTCAACATATTCTTAACAGCACTTCTGATATGAGAGAAAGATACAGAACTGAGACAGACCAGACAGCACCAATTAAACTTCATTAGGTTCAAACAGTATCAAACACTGCTTGCAACTGCCACCTGTACCCCCAAGGCTGTCCCAGATACTTCTGCAATTCAAGGAACACATGGAAGTATGGAAAGAAAATAAGGGTATGGAAAACTTGCTTTTCAGTTATTTCCATATCGTTTCAGGTTTCCTGCTCTGATAGTTTTGACCTAGCATTTAACTGTTGTCTTGCTGTGGTCTTCATGTCAGTCCTTATTAGTGCTGACAGATTTGGTCACTATTAGCACTAGAAGAACATAACAAGTTAACTTTCCCATAATTTATATTTAAAAATAAAATATGTAAAGGCTAAAATGTCTTTAAAGATCAAGTGACAAGGCCACAAAAAGAAATGTAAAAATGAATTACTGAGGCTCGTATCAGACACACAGTTTCTCCCAACCTCCTTTGCATCTGAAGTTAATTTCAGCAGGACATCTGCTGTGCTTACCGTGTCTAACATCTCCCGTGTATGTGCAGCTGATACACAGAAACGAGCCCTGGATTCTGTGATAGGAGTAGCTGGAAACCCAACCACAACCACCCCAATATTTTTCTGTAACATGCTTCTTGCAAAAGCCCTAAGGAGAGAAGAAGAAAAAAACACCACACGTAAATTATCTCCAATCAACTGACCACAGAGAGAAAACATGCAAGTATAATAAAACAATGGGTAAAATCCTGTCTTCAATTGAAGTGGATGCTAATATTCCCATTGAATTCAATAAGAGCCAGAATTTTACCAGTAGGACTGAGATTCTTTGCTGCTTACTAGCTCATGAAGCCAAGTTGGTGTCAAACATTAGAGGCAGAGAGAGCACATGATTCATTTATTTCAATGAAAGGCTTTGAGTGCAAAGTGAGCAGTCACAGTCCCTAAGTACAGAAGAAGCTGGGCTTCTGGAAGGGATGAGAGTGAGTTCCTGCACATCAACAGGAATAAAACAATCTGTGTGACAGTTTCTTTGCTCTCACTACTACTCTGCCAGTTTAGGAACCTTTTATGTGGTGTGTACTAGATCTAGAGCACATAGTCAACCTAAGTTACTTGCAAATACTCCCCCACAGCTCAACCCTAACTTCATGCTACTACTGACTTCTGGTCTGTGCGTCCAAGTCAGTGCACAAGTTCTGCCTTATAAGTACTGAAGATTAAAACATCCAAAAAGTGTTTGAAGATGAGAGGAGGAAAAAGAACAGTCATACAAACCAATTCATATATCAAAGGTAATGTATCTCTTTTAATGATTATATTTAATACAAATTAAAAGTCCAAATTCTAAATGCTAACAAAAGTATAATTACAGAGCCATTTAAAAAACTATAAGAGAAGCTGAAAAAATCCTGAATAGTGAATTAACTGTAGGGCCAAATGTAAACCAGCACATAAATAATGATGGATTCACCTAACAGTGTGTATTTTGCTTGTGAAGCCTCTACCACACAACTAATGAGCTATGAACTTGAATAGAGTTTGTTTTGCAAACAGGATTTTTTTCCAGTACTTACCCTATCTTACCAGGCATGTAAAGGAGCAAGGGGACAACAGGAGAATCATCATTGCCATAAATGATGAAGCCCATTTCATGCAGTCTTCGCCTGAAGTACCTTGTGTTTTTGGCCAGTTGGCGCACTCTTTGGAGCCCTGAAACGAATCAGTCGGGAGATCAGTCAGTGCAAAGATCATAACCAAGTCTTAGTAACATGCAAGGAACAGGGCTGCAAGTCACAGTTCACAAAAGTTTGGCTGAAATGTATATGTTGCTATTTCATTCAGAAGAAACCCTTGGAAGGTGATGAATGCAACCACGTTGATTATTATGGCACTGTAGGTGACTGGAATTCCTGTTACACAAGTTCTGGTCTGCAGTTTCTTACCAATCTTCAGCGTAACTGACAAAAGTCTTTAGTCATTCAAGACTTTCAAACACAAGTTTTGTTCTCTGCATTGTCCTTGGCCTCATTCAGTCACAAATCCACTGTCATGTCTCCCAGCAGAACTGACAGGAGAGTTAAACCCAATTATTTTTAATGAAGGAAAAAAGACAAGAAACAACAGAGAAAACATGTGCTTGAAAAAGCATCTCAGCCTGCTGGTTTTTTTTGCAGTGTCACTCAGGAGGCAGTTGCTGCCAGGCAGTTGCTTCCCCACCCATTGCATACAAAAGGGAATAGCCACACTCAGCATCACTGTAGTAGGAGATACAATATGTCCTTTCCCTACTCCATGTGCATTCTGCTTTGTTAGCAAGCTGATGTATTTGCTGCTCTTCTGGCACTGCACAGTGCTGCCAGACTTGGTGCCACCTACGCTGTACCCAACACACCGCTCGTTCCCATTGCTCCCCAGTCCTAGGTTCACACAGCCACACCATGAATCAAAACAGGTCTGTCACCTGCCAGGTCTCACCAGAAAAAAAACTGACAAACCACCGTCAAACAGGTCGATTATCTAAACCTGGATTGCTGTGCAGCTGCTCTGCCTGCCCAGCAGAGGCAGTGGGAGCACGTGGCAAGGCAGGGATTTAGCGGGGCACATCTAAACTACATTCTTAACTTTCATTTTCCTGCCATTTTTCAGCCCATACTTTCAATATCACTTACTTTGTTACCAGACACGAACACTGAAGCCTCTAGTGCAACTCATTTCCTCCCGTAGCTTTTAAAGTGCCTTTGCACAGAAGGATTACATTTTCACTCTTCATTTACCTTTTCATTTTACTTTTCATTCGTTCTGTTCTTTGCTGACTGGTTTGTGCTGTCACCCTTCTTGGACTGGATGCCTGTTTCCTAACTTCCCATCTTCCTTCTTGTAACCACAGTGGCTGGTTAGGCATTTGTAGCTGCAGATTTGTCCTCGGACACCATTCTGTCCCACCACCTGCTGTGGCTTTTCTCCTGTTCCCTCCTGACTAAGGTGGGGATCAGCACACCTACATAAACCTCCTTTCCATTAATCATTTCTGAGTGCACGTAGGTTTGAACAAGATCTACTGCTTCATCTGTTCCGTATCTTCCCCAGTAAAGGTTCTGTCAATGTTCTGGCTGGGAAATTTATAGGGAAACTGGGACTTGCTTCACAGTGATCAGTGTTTTGCTGAACAAATTAGAACATCTCATAAAACCAGTGCATTTGTAACTTTATGCAGAACACTGCCCAAGCAGACAACCTGTTAGTTACGGTTTCAAGTCATTCAGTTTAGGGCATTCAATGGAAGAGATCTTGCTGGTTAGAAAAGGCCACAAATAGTTTAACCATCTCGCTAATGCTGCTAAAACAAAACCAGCTGTGTCAGAGCAAGGAAAACAAATGAAACACAAAAGCATCCTACTACAAAGCTTTCCAGTCACTAATAAAAACAATAGTCTGTGGTATTTCCAAAAATATTTTTGGTGTAGTAGATCTCAAAGAACCAGGAGGAAACGCTGAGGAGGAGAAATGGGGGCAGGGGAGACTGCAAGGAAAGGGAGTTAGAGAAGAATGGCACAATAATGTGTCTGAAGAATACCAAGATTTTTTTTCTCCCCTGTTACAATTTGTAAAGATGTTATTAACACCTCCCAAATGCCCAGATTACAACGAGTGGGGAAGTAACCTGAAGTGGGGGCTCAAAGCCACTGCTGCTTCTTGCTGTCTTAGCAGCAGAGCTAGATTCCCAACTCTCAGTCTACAGCATTTGAAACTACTAGATTTTCAATTAGGGAAAGTTTTCATACATGCAGATGTTCTTGGCGAGTGCAGCTGAAGACTTGCTGCCTTCTCCTTTCTATTCAGCTGTTTACCACAAAGCTGGAAACAAAGTGTCAGCCATGCAAGATTCCAGACCGTTTAGTATTTATCAAACCATATGCGCATGGCCCAGAGTAGAGCAGTTTGTCTCTTACTTATTTTAGGTACCAGGAATTTAGACTCCAAAGCAAAATGGGAATCCAGCAAAGGAAATATTAGAGCTGAAAGACGAGTTTCAGGCAACACCCCGAAAGTCAAACAGCTCTTCCTTTTCCAATCTTCCCTTGCTAAATCTATATGCTCAACTAGTTTGTGAGGGACAGATCCCCTTTTGAGGCTCCCTACGGAACGCATTTCAAGGCAGCCAGTGCTAATGCAAAAGGGCCACTTCAATGTTTTAGCAGCATCCCAGAATAGCAATTTCATTTGCAGAGATGCATTAAAGAGCCAAATAAAAGATCAGAGCACTCACATATATCTGGAGGGGAAAAAAGCACATTAGGAGACAATTGCTACACCACTGTATTTGTGGGTGGGTGGCTGGGAGGAACCTATTTCTTTACTAAGTGTCAACACTTTCCTTTCTAATGTGAAGCTTTGTGGTCAAAGACCACATACACACATCATATACACAGCCATCTTATATGCTGTCCTGATAAGAGCAATAAACCCCTTAAAGTTTGTGCCTGTATTTCAAGGCTCCTTTTTGTTCCTTTACAGGACCCTCCAATGTCAGATATGGAGGCAGATCTGAGCAAAATGTTTATTTTGGTCTTAGTGGCCTAAATTTCCCCCACACTGCAGATTAAATCAGTGTAAGAGTGATGAATTCAGTTTAGAATCAGATCTTAGTCCAAATTCACTGTGGTAAGTTTAACCAAAGACACAGCATTTAAAAACTATTTTCTTTGATTCTTGAGGCTGTGGTCTTGTGTCCTTTGTTTCTTATGGAGTGGAAATCTGCAGAGTCAGATCCTTGAGCTAAAACATACAGCTGCATCTATTGGAGGGTAAGAATTTACCTGTACTAGAGGATCAGGGCATTGCACAGCAAATAGATTTGTTCAAAAAGTCTTAAGTGCTTTACAAAATACTTAAGGATTTACAGACTATGCAAATAACTTAGAGCACAGCATGTAGGATACCCAGATAGTTATATTCCATAAAATGTGTGCACCACAACACAGCATATGTTTGGAGAAAACAGCCTGGACAGGGAAAACTGACCCTGAGCTCATTAAAACTAAGCCCACTAATGTCTCAGTGTTTTCAGCTAAGGTTAAGCATGATCTTATTAAGAGGTCTACATCTTTTTATTAGCTGATGTGAGAAGGGACAGAAAGAGAGAAAACTGAAGTATAATAAAGGGTTTTTAGATGACACAAGTTCTCTTCACACTGCTGGGAACATATGGTGATACACAGCCAGCTACCCGGGATTTTGTTAAAGCATAGGATGGATTGTCTGGATGGTATAACCAAAACAGATTTCCTGCATCTGCAACCCACCTACTGCTGGCAAAGTTAGAGTTTACATTTGTGATACTGCTTTGAGAATGTCTGGTTTCCTGCAAAGTTCTGAGGTGTTGGCAATTCTGAGAAAAAAACATCAACGATGTTTTTATTTGACAGGCATTCTAGTGTATTGCCAGTTTGAGCTCGTTCATTTCTGCAGGCTCTTAGAAGGCTTTCAAGCTTAACATTAATATGGTTTAGTTTAAGGAAAAAATACAAAGAAAAGACAAGAGAGAGAGAGAAATGATAAAAGACAGTGGTGTGCTTGTATTTTTGTTGACACAATAAGTTTTTTAAGAGAGCCACTTGGTAGATGCTTTGTCACAAGGCAGGTCACAGCTTCAGCCCTGCTTTCAGTGTAGAGCTGCTCAGGACTTTGAGAGTAGGAAGGCATCCTGACTACACATCTGAGGGCCTGAGCTCAGGCCGGCATCATCTGGCAAAGCTCCACACACTTCAATAGAGTTCTGCTGTTTATGCCAGTTGAGGACCTTATCCTGGCAGAGAAAGAGGTAGTAAAACTATCAGCTCTCTGAAACAAAAGTTTGTTTTCCTCTTCCAGAGACGTCTGCTTCTCACTCCTGCAAGATTTTAATAAGCAGTGAAGCTGGCTGCTTTCAACTCCTGCACAACATTCTACCTTTGAACTCTTCCTGTAGGCTTCTACCCTTGGAAATTTTGACTCAGTATATTGAAAACAGGAATAAGCAACCTGTAGCCTTTCATATCAAGATCTCAGGTGTATTTTAATTGAAGGAGAGCTATTTTTCCTGAACTCATTCCAGGAAAGATAATCCCACACCGTACTTTTTTTTTTTTCTCTTTGGCATGTGGTGGACTCTTCAAGACACAAATCCACCTGCTTTAATCTTTTCCAGCTGTAGTTTCATAGGGTCTTTCTAGATAATTAGTTACACAATCTAACTTTTATGTACTGGTGTCAGTGTGTCTCTTCAATCTGGGTGCCTTGGATGGAGAACTCCACTCCCTGCTCTTCTCTTTTAACAACTAGATAGTAAAAAGCAAATTTTCATAGGCTGAAAAAAAATGTTGGGAAACAATAGCTCTTCCCCACTAAACTGTTGCAGATGGATAGATTCTCTTCTTCTTTTTTTTTCCTCTGGTTTCATTATAAGAGTAACACACATGTACCTCCATGTGCATTAAATCATACATAGAATGCTATAAAATTGGGGTGCCTAAAGGAAATATGTTCTCAGATAAAAAAATCTTTATAAAAAAGCCACTTTGCTGTGAACTGGGGAGAAGTGAAGACATTTTCATCTATACTCTGATGCCAGCTAGGAACCTAGTAATTGTGACTTAATTCAGCTGCTAAATAAGTCCTTAAGGACTTACTTAGTCTGTCCAATTTTAACCGTGAACTGCTGAAAAACACTTTCCAGAGCAGATTAAGGGAAGAAAAAGTGGTAATTTCTGCTGAAGCAGAAAGGAGAAAAGTTGTACAAGTTCTGTCATTCTCATGTTATTTCTTAATGAGTCAGCTATGCCTGCCCAGCACCTTATCTATATTCAGATGCATAATGTAAGCATTCAGAGTCCTGCAGAAAAGCAGGGACAGAGCAGCCAGCCTTGGCTGAGCCTTATTTACTCCCAGCACAGGTGATTAATCACAGAGCACAGTCAGTCCCTCTGCTGAAAGGCAGCCAGTGCACAACGTGCTCCATCTGTATCGCATTAGGTGTTTCTGAAATGCCAGTGATCTAAAGGCCCTTAAGAAAAGGCACTTCTCTCCTTTGTGCTCCTCAGGCTGATAACAGTGCTGGATTCTTTGGGCAGCTGTGAGCAGCATCTGGATCAGAGGAGGAATCCTCATGCTCTGTCCCAGCAGCAAAGACACCCTTAAAAGGCAACTGTGTCATGGAGCTGCATGTTGCTGTCCCTGGGGAAGGTGCAGCTTTCTTTGCTGGGGGACAGGCTGAGTCATGACCAAGTCTGGTCCCATCCCTGCTCTGCCTGCAGTTAATACTTATGTATGAATCTGGGGGACACCTCTCCATGGGTAGGGGTCTGCTAGAGGACTACAGCACTGGTTTAACTTTGAAGATGGAAAAAGTGACTTCAAATGAGATAGAAATCCTCAGAGCTCTCACAAATCACTCCAAACACTGTAATTGCAAAGCCCCTGCATTTCCAGATCAACTGACCCTCCACAGATACATTTGGCTTGCTTTAGAAGGTGGATTGCATGGCAGGTGGCTCTACTGGACATATGAATGAATTGTTTTTGAGTAAAGATGGCAGAGTTTAGCTCTATTTCATCATCCACTGCTGGGAGAACATCTGTGATGTGTATCTTAGGCAAATAATAATCATGACAGGATATTATCATCAGCATCTCCACTGTCACAGTGACTGGGAGCCCTAGTCATGGAGCCAACGTTGTGCAAGCAGGGAATAAATTTGCTTATGTACTTGAAATATAAGCACATACTTACTGGGAATATTAACTTAAAATTAAGCCAGAGTTCAAACATTCTGCTTGATGAGGACCTGAGAGAAGCAACCATCTCAGAATGAAGCAGCAAAATGAGACTTTGAGAGGGAATAGTAAAAAAATATACTTTAGTGTGCCTTCTGCAAACTGTTTCAAGCAGGTTCTAGGGTCTGTTGCTAAGTAGCTTCCAATATTAAAGCTTACAGCTATAGCTTTATGACCAGTCCAGTCTGGCATAGATTTATTTTGCTGCTCTTCTCAGCTCCAGCTTCTCAAGTCCTGGCACTGGGGTTCATGTAGCCATATGGTAGATTGGCTCAGGGACCCGGTTTGGCTGTAGGCTAACCATTTGTGGGAGGGTTGGTTATTTTTCAGCTAATCAGTCTCTGGTTCAGTTCAATGCATGGCTGCATGAACACATGCTAGCCTAAGGAAAAAGGGCACGAATAAGGGGACAGGCAGGGGAGAAAGGCAAAAAGGATGGCAAGGCTGCCCTTCCTCACACCAGTGCTGAGGTGTAGGGATGTGAAACTGAGGTTTTTAAATTTACAGAGGACCCTGACAGGCAAAACTAATGTTTTCAAAAGATTTTTGAGCACAGATAGCAGTGGAAAATGTTGGAAACTGGGCATTTTAAGAACCTGGTCCTCCAAATATATACAAATCTAAGACAGACTGAAATGTTTTTAAAAAGAACATTTTAAAACCAGATCTTTTTAACGCCAAGCCAAACCAGAAAGCAGTGTTCTGCAGCTTCTCACAACCTGAATGAGCTCAAATGCAAGAACTCAAAGCCTGCTAGAAACAAAAAATGGAAAATAGTAGTTGCAAAAGAGAAATCAATTACCACAAATGGCAAAGGAAATTACCTTTTTACAAGAAAACTTTCAATCTAAGCAACCTCAGGAATGACCTTTTAATATAACAAAGACAGTAGATTCCTAAGGATGGGGTTTTACAATTTTCAGCATCCCATAACTACATATGCAAAGTACCTGTTGCTGGTGGTGAGTTCTTGTTTGTCATAAATTAAACAGAAAAACAGATGCATTTGCAAACGCTGCAATTTGCTTTTCACACCACTGAGATTGGTTATTAGCTATCAGGAAAATTGCTTTAGGTTTTCTAGCACTCTTAACTCTGTCCTGTAGTTCTATTTTTTACCTATCAAATTTAAGTGTAAAAATATGCTTTTGGTGTTCTAAGGCAGAAAGAGGGAAAAAAAAGGTCTGAGGTCACAGCTGGAGGGTCTGTGTTGCATGCAAGTCAGTGTACTTGAAAATTTGTGCAGGGTCCAAACATTCTGAGTCAACTTCAGTCTCATCATGGGGATAAAACCACTAAGGCAGCTGCTGAGTTTCCTGAGGTATCTCCAATGGTGTAATGAGAAGCCACAAGGAGAACGTACAAAGAATGTCTATACTATGAATTATAAAGAGTAAATGCCATGGGATCTCCTGCTTCCCAGATCTCCTAATAAATGAGGAGAGACACATTTGAGATGAAAAGGCCACAAAGGCTTAACAGGAATAAATGATATTTTTTTAAAAACTATAACTGAACGATGGAACTTGCTGCCTTATGACAGTACTAAAGGAAATACAGCTGCCAGAAGTTCATATGCTTTTGAACAACTCTATTATAAGAACTGTGATAGTATCTATGGCATTATGTTACCAAGAATAAACATGTCTTGTTCTACAAGACATCAAGTTTCAGAGAGTCCTGCAAAACGTGGCATTGAAAAACACCAGAACTTGTACTCTACTAAAAATATCATTTTACATGAAAATAGAAATACATTTGTGATTTTTGTTGTCATTCTCTGACTCTTCTGACACAAATCACTCAAGAAACAAGCTACATAGTCCCTTGTGGGTCATAGTGACCCCAACTTACCTGTCTCCCAGACAGAAACAACTGTATCAGGTTTGAGGAAACTGGTATTTTCTCCTAATTTAATATTTTTTGTACTTCATTTTCTCAAGTCACAGCAGAAAACATGGCAAAAGATAGAAACTGTAATAGTTGGCTGTAGGTTCTGCAATATCCTCCCAGTCACAGTATCATGACTGTATCACAGTATCTGTGATCACTGATATGTGATATACCCATACATTTATAGATGGTTTCTGCAGGAGATACCATATCTTCTCTATATCTTTTTCCTATGTCAGTGAAAGGCTTTTAAAAAAGGAATTTATGTATCCAAATTGGGCATAAGCACACATTTTGCTAGCACACTTTCATAGCAGTTTCCTGACCAGAGAAGAACAAGGAGTGTCTGAGGTACCAGCACCATTTTGGAAGGTTGTGTGTTTGCTACCGTTTCTTGCAGATACATTTGTCCCTCTTCCTCCTTCCCCATATCAGGCTCTTTTTGTTCACTGCCCCTCCAGCTCATGTTCTCAGCATCTCATTTTGGTCCTAGCCTCTATCCTTATTATCACTTGCTATCCATTCCCTTGTGTTTTCTTTGCTTGTCAGAGTCCCCTGATTCACCTCCCTAAGTGCAGGACAGTGCAGGATGGATGTAGGTGATGAGGGCCTCAGTCCTCTACCCTGGCTCCAGGTGAGAGATGCTATGTTCAAGCCCCCCAAACTGAGCTGAAAGATTCTCCTTCCCTCAGTGGATCTTGAGATTTATCAACATTCATTTCAAGTAGAGATTTTTTTTAGAGAACTGTAACATCCCAAGACTCAGATGGTATTTGATAGACATGGCAAAAATGACAAACTTGGCTATCACAATCAAAGTCTTCATCCCAAAGCCTGGAGAAATTGAAAGATTGGCTTTTTCAAATTGTTCCCCCCAACACACACTTTCTCCTCCTAGATTATCACACCTATATGTACATCTAGCTTTCTTCTGAACCTTTTTTTTGTTGCTATGTAAAAATTGTAGCCTGAAACAGACACCTGCTGTGGATTATTTACAGCTAAACAGTTTAAGTTTCATAGTGTTGTTTTTCAAGTGCTAACCTGTTCCTTCCTTGTAATGAAGCTGCAACCCCTGTGTCCATAAACATCTATTCATACCCTGCAGTCATGTATCCAGTATAATGATCCTGCCCTGGAAGTGCACACCCTGAATCCTTTTCCAAACAACTTGATTCTTACTATTTGAAAATAAAAGAAGGAAACACAGGAGATGGATCATTTGGATACACAGCAGGATAAACACAAGCAGGATTGTGCATTTCTGGCCTCTGGTATTACCCACTTAAACAATTCCACCTATGTTACTCTTTTCTAGATCAGTTGCTTAACAAATCAGAGGAAAATAGCTAGCAAGAAGTTGAAGGGAATGTGAAAACATTATATCTGGGAAAATATTAAAAAGACATGTGAAGTGTTAAAAAACATAGAACAGAGAGTTTTCAGAGCAGCAATTTCAGTGAAGAGATCAATCTTCCTTCTCTTACTTTTCTTTTAATGTACCGAGGAGTCAGTCAAAATTCATAGGTAAGAACACGCTGGGTTAACACACTTGCTATCTCATATTTCATACACTTTAAAAGAAGCACTCTCTAGTTAACATTAAACTTTTTGTCAAAATCTAATTTCATCCTTTTCCAAAACATTCCCAGTGTTTTTTGCAAGGCTCCCTCCCCTACAGAAATGCCCTTTGGAGGACAAGACATCACTGGATATATCCTTATAAAGGATTATCAAAGTATACTTTTATTGATTCAACAGGCTTCAGAGAATAAAGGGTCCCTGTGGCAATTCTGGTTCACTTGAAACTTCTCTGCCAGATGACTCTGCTACATGGCTCATGCATCTCACAAGGAGATATATGGCTCACATGCCACTCTATGAGAGTGGACCAGAAGAACTCAGCCAAGGCCACTGTTGTCCTTGAAAACAAAAATATCCAAGAAGAGACAGTGCTTTCTCTCTTCTGTTCCCCCTCCTTTCTAAGCCACCACCACCTTCTGTCTGATGCCAAAGTAGCACTGTAGTGTAGTCCAACATAACATTTTTTCCTGTGTTTTGGGTTGGGGTTTTTTTTTGTAGTCCACAAGACAGTCTAATGAGGGGAGACCCACATGAAAGAAAAACCAATAGACTAAAATAATGAGTCTGGCTCAGAAGGAAAAGAAGCATTTTTTACGCATCATAGCCAGTTTGCCAGCCTTTGTGAAATACTCCAAGTTGTGATATATGATTTATTCAGTTGTTTTTCTGTTCATTTGCATTTCATATTACAACACAATTTTAAAAAAAAACTGACAAGATACTAATTGGTTTCATAAAGGATTTGCAGAAGACTCCAAAAGCACTTATTTAGTGCTGAAATACAAACATTGTGTCATTAAACACCACTGCTCTTGAAAGAGAAAAAGCTGCAAACTGTTAGCCCTAAGACAATCAGACACTGCGTCTTAACTCTGTCTTGAACCAAGTTCTAGCAGCCTGCACTGAGCTGCATTCAGAATCACGCTCGCTAAAGATCGTTTTTAAGAGGCTTTGAAGGTTTGGAAATGCTCCGTGTGTTTAATGTTTTACACGCCTGAGGTATGTCACTCTGGGGAAGGCTAAGATCGCCCTCTGATGGCAACCAGCTCCTGCAGCCTGGGCAGGGCAGGACGTGTTGCATGCATAGTCCCCGAGGTAGAAGAAACATGTCAGAGCCGGTCTCTTAGACTGAACAGGATGTAGGCATCAGCATATGCAACCTTGACCTTTCAAATTACAAGTTGGAAACAGTTGTTACACTCTGACTTCTCTGCCAAAATGACAAAAGCATAATTTCCTCATTGCCTACATTGTAGTGGAGTTTTGCTGCACTTTGTTACTGCACTCAGCAGAATTTGGCACTGGGACTGGGTTTTCTATCCTTCCTTTTGTACACTAGGGTCTTGTAAATTCTGGCCTCACTGAAGGACTGCAATAAACATCTTCATAACCTCCTGTCTATCACAGTTTGAAAGAGCTCTCTAGGGTGCTGCAATGGAATCATGCAGAGCAGTAGCATACCTGCTCTCATTCCTTTCCATCCCTACTTTACCCTCATCATATCTATCAGGGAGAACTAATATAGAATTACTCTGTTAGTGTTATACAAGGTAAAAGAAAACAGCACAGTGATGCTGGACCAGTACAGAAGAGATTACAGTTCAGAGCAGAATCCATATCTTCAGCTGCAGGTTACAGAGCAACATGATTCTCAGCCATTCCTGACAAAACTCATACAGATTCAAAAACCAGTAGCTTTTCACTGAGTTGGAATGCAAGTCCTAGAACACTGAATACATATCAGAGTCACTTTGAAACAATAGCAGATAGATGTGTCACACAGTTGTTTTGCTGCTTACTGCATAGAAAAGATGTCACGCAGGGGATTGGACTGTAGGTGCATCTGCAACTTCAGGAGAGGAATATAAATAAACCTGATTTTCATAAAGATGCCAAGTAGTTAACTCCTTTGGAACAAAATGTACTTCAAAACTAGCTTCAGGACACCATAATTAATGCCTGACTGAGGTAGGAATTATTATAATCATCTTCCCATACTATTATTCAACACAATGCCTGTTTTGAAATTCTGCTCCATGTTTGAGTTGCTTGCCATTTGGAAGGTTCACACTTACAAAGGAGCTCAACTGACAGAATCTAGCCCATAAATAAAGGCATGTCCTTATGAGCCTCTCCTACAAACTCAGATCATCTACTCAAAGGGCAATTCATGTACTCCTATGCATTGCTGTAAAGCAGAGTGGGCTGGCAACTACAGAGCCAGAATTCCAGAATATTTCCATTCCTGCTGCATGTAGGTGAGTGTGGAAAAAGAGAGAGAGTTGACAGCACTTAGAACTATGATGATTTGGATATTAATTTAACAGTGAGAATGATTCCCTTTGCATTGCTTAAGGTGGCTTACCTTGTGTTGTCCCATCTAGTCCCATGAGGCACTTCATTGCCCGGATGATTTGCTCTGCTACGGGCGGACACATAGACGTGGCGTACACAGCACTGTGAGAATGAGTTCGTAAAAAGTCCACAAGGTCCTTACACAAGCAAAACAAAGTGTGAATGAGCTTTCAGCTGGCCAAACACCAGATTTCCCTCTTAACTACCACAGGAGTGAGAATAAGCTAAAGGAAGAGGACATTTCACCAGTTACCACTTTGCTTTCTTGGCTGCTGTTAATACGTGGCCTGAGGAAATATAACCAGGTGTAAAGGTTTCACCATATCAGAGGGGCAATTACTGCTGAAACAAAAACCTGAAATACAATGTTTGCTTCTGTGCTAAGACTTATAAACAAGCCAAAACGATTTAAAGGCCAATGAACAACTGCACTTAAAATCCTACTCAGTTCCTGTCTGGGAATGAAGCAAAGCCTATGTGACATCAGTATAGTCCCTCTGCCACGAGACCCAACTCAGGAAAAGAAATCTTACTGGGATCTATCTTTGGCTATTAGCATATAAACTTATTTCAGTTGAAACTTTCCACCTGTGTGGCAGGGACAGTCATGTCAGAGTTGCTATAGTTGCTTCAACATTTCCTCATATAATAAAGAGCACAGTCGTGCTCTTAGAAGCAGCACTGATGTAATGTGGACATGTCTACAGCAACAGTAACGCTCTTCAATCCAGGGACACGGTAAGAATTTAGTGCTTAATCAAGACCATCATTGTTACGACAGCTGATACCTCCTAGTGCAAAATATCAGAATAACAGTTACCACACTAAAAGCTGACACCAATCAGTGAGAAAGGGAGGAGGCCTGCTTGAAAACTGCCACCAAAAAAAACACCCACCCACCAAAAGAGTAGCAGAATTAACTGCTAAAAAAGCCAAATAAATGAGCCTTGTGCAGTAACTTCAGTGCTAAGGATAAAGGTGTACATAACCTCACCCAGGTTATACATCACTATATTGCCATTGTAATCCTAAGGGTTTGATCAAATAGCTGAGAGGGCCTCTGTGCTCCAGCTAACACTGAATAAACAGTGCCACAGTGAGTTTTTGGCTGCAAAAATGAATTTAAGTGTGTTAAATGTGTTGGGTGAGCAGCTGCCACCAAGGCCTGGAAGCCTGGGGCAAAGCTAGTGATATGCACAGGCATGGAAAGAGTGACCTACTTTCATTTAGGAAAACTTCCAAGGATTAGATGATGAATTACTTTAGACTGCTTTTCACATGTCTAGGCTTCCTAGAATTTCTAGTTACATTAGCCACATTGTCTTTGGTAGGAGTTAAACCTTCAGATACCAATTCAGCAAGCAAAGGAAACAAAGCAAATTGATTCTTGATGTGTAATGATAGCCTGTTTTAAGATCTCCAGAGACAGAACCAGAAAAGACAATAAAGAAATATATGCTTTATACTTTCTTACAGTCCTTTTATTCTACTCAAGTGCTACTCTTATTAACGTTATCCTGACAACAACCATATGGGCTGTATAAACAGGCTTCCTACTCCTTCAGCAAACTACTTAAAATACATTCAGTGGGGTATGAAAAGAAGAAATAATCAGCAACCACTTGATAACTCTGTCAAGCAACAAAACTGATGACATTTCACAATGGTGCTGATTATGCTCTCTCCTACATCCACAGTTAAAACAAGCTCAGCACAACTTTTTGTTGACATCTGTTGTTGGCAAGAGGTTGTTTCGTTAATGCATGCAGAGCAACTAAGGACACGGATTTTACTATTGCAAAAGGCTCTCAGTAACCCTCTTTCTCCATCCTCCTAAAAAATGCAACTATGACAATTCACAACTGTTTAGGAATTTTATTATCAGTGGATGAATTTGTGGCTTTAATCTCTCAGTATTGCTCCACACACTGTTTACAAATGTGAAACAAAGGAGCAAGCAGTCTGCATGTAAAATTAATGTCGTGAAGTATATTTAGCCAACCACAACGTGTCTAAGCTTTTCCAAGACAAACAACAATCCTCAGGGTGGCACAGAAATACTGAACCCAAGCAAATTACATAATATGAACATTAGACACAAATAAGAAAGTCTGACTCTTTGATGTGCATTTGAGATCCAGACAAAAACGGAACTAGCTTTAGAGCAGTGCTCCTGTAGAGTGGTCTGTGCGAAAATAATGATTAAGAAGATAATACCCTCCCACACTTGGATGTTAGAGTGTCTGTGTTTTACCTTTTTGCCAGCTATGTATCCTCCAGCTGCACCAAAGCTCTTTGTGAACGTTCCCATTAACACGTCAACATCGTCGGGGCTCATACCGAAGTACTCCACAACTCCTCGGCCCGTTGCCCCCACGGCCCCAATGCTGTGAGCCTCATCCAAGTAGAGGTAGGCTTTGTATTTCTTCTTCAAGGAGACTATCTCTGGCAGGCGCACAATAGACCCTTCCATGCTGTGGATGGAGAGAATCATGGATGAACAACAAATGCTGTACTCTCTTGTTCTTTAAGAAAGTCTAGGTGTTAAATGCTTTACTCCGTGAAAGATGATCTGAAATCTCAATTTGTAGCTACAGTTCAAAGAGAAAAATGCAACCCTTCCCTATCTACAGGTGAGTATAAAAGTATAGTATTATAAAAGTAATACTATAAGTAATACTTATAAGTAATACTAAAAGTAATACTACATCTTGAACACCTTTGTGAGACAACTACAGCCATGCTGTGATATGCTGTGATGCACTCAGTGTTCATTTCGTAATGAGTTACACATGTTCTCTTCCACTAGCTCTAGTGAGCAGGTCTTTAAGTGCTAAATACTTCCTATCAGACACAAAGTGAGTGTGCTGTGTGCCAGGAATACCAGCTATCCGTGGCTAATGCCTGTGGCTAAGGTGTATCTGATCACAAATGCTAGAATACTTTCAGGTAAGCAGAAATGAGGAGTTTGCTCCCAAACAGCACATACAAAGAGCAGTGCAATCAATGCAATTTCTAGGCAACTTTTAGATCCTGGACCTGTGGTTTTCACTGATTGTATTATTGCCACTCTAGCTGCACCATGCAGCTGGAAGTTTGGTACCACAAAAAGAGTGGGATATGCTTTTAGCACTTGGGAAACTTCTAACAATTTTAGTACTTCTTCATCCTTTGGTCTCCTGAGTAAGCTTGGAAACAGCTTGCTCTCCAGTTATGAAGGAGACCTGCCCATAGGCAAGTGTCTGCTAGTTTGAAAGGACAGCAGGGGGGAGCAGCCATGGACAAGGATTCTGTTTGCTGTTTGTACTGGGAGGTTCTGAGAGCCTGGCTGTGCCTGCCTGGAGGCACACTTTTGGCTGTCAGGTATCTGCTGGTAAATCTTACCCTCTTGTCTTGCCCAGCCATAGAAGGGCAGCTGGAGGGGCTGTTTATTGGCACCATCATGTCTCCTGCAGCAAGGAAGGGTGGGCTTGTACTGCAAGCTCCTGAAGACTGGGCTTTCTCACTTTTCCCAAAAGGCACTTGGCAGCTGAGAGAGAAGCAACTTGAACCACTACAGCTATTTTCCTAATGAATACAAGGGCAAAGACATAGTTCTTACAAAGCCCAGTGTCAAAGCATTAGTCAGCTTAAAACCATACCAAGGCAGTGAGTGTGCCCAGGCACGCAACATCATGTGTGCTGGAGATGGCAGTGTTCAGCAGTGACTGCCCAGCCTGCATGTTGGTGATATGGTCAGGGAGGGAGAAAGGTGCCAAGCAGCACCTCTGCAGAGGGAAGAGACCCTCCTATACATGAGCAGACCAGCTAGGAAGTGAAGGACAGTAAGAGTTTTTCCATATTTACATGGATGTCATTAGGCTTGGTGGCTCGTGCAAATTCAGATGAGAGAGACCTTCAAAAAGATAGGATTAAAAATGGGAAATTAAAATATATAGCTTCATTTGCTTCACATTTGTGGAACAGAAGCAGAGTTGTTGCTGAATCCCAGAACATATAGAGCTGGCACATGGCTGTTGCAAGATTTAATGATTAAGAAGACTTAATGAAAGCCTTTCTTACGCATATGAGTAGGAGATTTCTCTTTGAACTCCAAGCTGTTTAGCAGAACAAGGCACTTTTATTCAGTTTGTGTTGATTTACTGCTCTTGAAAGATGCTGGCTGACATAAATGTTACAATAGTTGACAGAGATCCTAACATGGCCTTGAAGTGTCCATGGAGTAGAGTGCTGCTGGTTTTGTATACATTTTCTGTGCTGCCATTCCAACAGGCCTCAGCCCTCCTAATGACAGCTGTTTCGCTGCCTACTCTGTTCTTGTCTCCCTGTCAACCCTGGGAGATGGTCTGTGATAGGAACATTGCTCTGTTTAGAACTACTCCAAAACAAAGCTCACTTCACAGAACCCCTTGGGTAGCCCAAATGGAAAGTTGATTGAATGCTTCAGTAAATACTGATGTTGACTGAGTTTAAACCAGAGACCCAGAAGTGAACTGTAATCATTCTGTTGTGTCACTTCTACAAAGCTATTGATCTGTTTCCAGATCTGCTCAGGCCCACAGAGTACATCAAAAAAGCTGGATGCACATGAGCACAAGCTGGCTCTGCCCAGGCCATTTACATATCTCATTACATGGTATTATACCTTCTCTTATAATAAAAATTGGTAGGGATGTAAAGCTTCCAGATTGCAGCTGACCCTCATCTCCCTTGTTTAGCAGGTGGGCACAAAAGCTTGCTGCAGTACACACTCAGATTGAACTTCCAGGTGTGAGGAAAGAACAGAAAATTGTGTGATCACTGAATTTTGAAGCTTGGTTCAATCTCTACCCAAACCACCGAGATTCTTCCTGACTCAGCTGATGAATTGTGGAGTCATTGCTTTGTCAGACTGGAGGTGTGCACTGTGCTGGTCCCTTAGCTGGGAACACAGGCTCTCTCTTGACAGGATATTGACAGGTTTTGTCCAGTTTATTTTGAGACTTCTCAGGAAAAGAGTTTTCTACACCCTACTGTAGTACCACAGTTTCAAGTTCTTTTTTCTTTTCTGTCAGGAAAGTCAAGTTATGAATATTCAGCCTATTATCTTCTTCATAACCGCACCACTCAAGGTCTCCAAACAGGCTCTATAGTACCACCGTCTTTTCAGCATTTGAAAACTTTAGCTGTTCCCCTTTCAGGCTAGTTTGTAGCTGGGAAAATCCCTCCTTTCCTGACCTATTACTACCAAGATGTATGCATTCCATTTTAATATTTACTTTAAGGTATTGTTTTCTTACATAAATGTTGTACAATTCATACAACAATCTGGTTTGTAGTTTGAAGCAGTAGTATCAAGGAAATTTTCCAACCCTGCCCTCAGATACAATCCCATACACTGAAATGACAGCAATGTTAACCTTTAATGCTGGTCCTTGGCCAAAGACATTAAACATTACCCCATTCTTTTCTGGAAGTCCAATCAATTAATCCCAGGAAATAGAATATAACCCTGATAAATTTCCCAAGGAACCTCTAATGCACATGAAAAAGCATTTGACAATATCTAACTGATCAGAGAGCTCTTTTCTTAGCTGTAAGGGGAAAATACCCAAATCAAGTTAACAGCAGGAAAAAACCATGAAAAAAACAGTCTGTTTTGATCAGTTTCTGGTGCCCTGGGCCTTGGTCTGTCTGACTCCTAGGTAAATATGTGTGCAAGAGAGAAGAAGCCTATTACAAACCATGTAAGAGCACAGTAACTCGTTAATCCTGAACTGGAAATCATAGAAGCCAAGGAAAACATTAGCTGGAATTTAAATAATAGAAATATGATTTAGCAAGTCAGTTTAACTTATGCCCTGGACACTGCCAAAACTTGTTCATGCTTTTTTTACTGAAGATTGATGACTAGATGGCCTCTCTCAGTTTGGAACACAAGTGGAACACTTTGGCTCCTAGTCTAGTTCAAGTTAAGAACCAGCTTTCATTAGTAGTTATATTTATTTCTGAGGGTTTTTTTCTTCTTCTTAAGATAATAGAGACATTAAAAAGCAAACAAATGTATACTTCTTGCTATTTATTTGACACGTAGCTTGAGTGCTTCCCAAGTGAAGGGGCCAATTCTGCCTGCAGTTGTAACCAAGTGAGATCTGTGGGTTACGGTTTCAAATACAAGTCTGATTTCCAGAAATGCTCGTGTTGGCTAACAATGACCCTTTTCAAATTGTGCCTGCTGGTAAGTCTGGGCATATGCACAGTGTAAACACTTTTACATACTCCTAATGGAAAAAGAAAGCAAATTTGTTTCCATACCATCAACTTCACCATGCTAAGACTGTGTTGTCCCATATAACAATGTTTTTATAAAGAAAGAAAGTTTAGTGTTTCTTTTGCATCTCTGGAAAAACCATTTCTGTAAATATTTGCCAAGTCAAACTTGCAAGTCAAGATATTTTGACTTGGAGAATGATTCTGACCAAGTTATTTAAATTCTATATTAGTTGTCCCTGGAGTATAACTTAAGTTCTTTAAGGAGAGAGAAAAAAAAAAGACCAAAAAAAGACAAGAAGCAGTATTAATTATTGTAAGAAGAACACATTAAAACCACTCTACTTCCTCTTAAACCTTCTAGATGAATGTTAATTTGGCATCTGGGAAATCTTCAAGAAAACCAATATGAGCCAATGTGGGGTTGGAAAATTTTAGTGTCTTTCAAAAAACACAGGCCAAGAGAGGAAAGAACATGCACACACAAACCAGTGAGAGTATTCCTAATTTGTCTTTCTCCATCTTTTCTTTTGCACATGAAATGTCATTGGTTATGTCCTGGATTAGACTCCACAGAGCTGCATGCATCTGGGGCTGGCAGCGATGGCAGGGATCAGCACAGTGGGCTGTGCTGGTACTCTCCCTCACATCAGAGCAGACTTGCTTTGCAATCAAACCACAATCTGCAGTTTCTGATCTGCTTAGACTATAAAAACAACCAACCAACCAACTTAGCTACTTCTAGGGCTAGCTTCCAAAGACAGACTATCAGAGAGTTGAGCTTTGGTTTACTTTATGCCCTTCCCAAGCACAGACACCCAGAGTGTAAGTGGTCTTAACACTATTTAGCCCCGATGTGGCTGAAGGAACTTTATGGCTCCTTTTTAGTGAGGTTCTCTGAGATTTAACAAAATGAAAAATATTTGGCATTCCAACAAATGGCTGTTGGAACTTTTGAGAATGAAAGCTCCTTTGAAAATTAACTGCAAAACTAGAGGAAAAAGAAAATTCTACATTAAATATACATCTGGAAATATGGTTAGACTTCTTATAGTAGCAAATATCTGACGGTGGATTTGTGTCTCATTGTTTGGACTGATCTATGCTTCTGTGCTACCAATATACCTTCTTGCTCCCTAGTGGTCAATATCCAGTGTAAAGGATTTAAAAGTGAACAAAGCTCAGCAGCTGGAGCATTTTCTGCAGGTCATGGGACTGATGGCAATATTTGTCAGTAAAATGTTGGTGGTCCACTTAAGTTCTGCATGATCAAAGTCCTGACATCTCAGTTTTCTTTCAGTAGTGTCGAGCTCTGTTTATTTGCAGTTTCACTCTGTTTATTCTGGTTAAAAGGAGACGTTCAGCCTGCTTTGGATCAGCTGATCTGCTGCTGACCTGTGTCAGCTCTGAGTGACAGGTGTTTAGATAAGGACTGATTTGTCCTCTTTGCAGATGGAAAATGTTAGGTGAAAAGAAAACACTAAGAAGTTGTGATGATGTGAGATTGTAAAAGATTCCTTATGAAGAAAGTTAATCAGCTCAACTGTGCCAGCATTTCTCAACAAAGTGGCATGAACGACTGCTCATCCAGACTGGCTGTATTTCAGCAACATGTGATATGATGCTCACACATGAAGTTTAATGTTGCTTTCATAAACCATGTCACATGAGTGGGGTTCTGGTTCCCTTTGCCCTAGTGCAAGTGTTGCTACTCCCAAAATTAGCCTTGTACTACTCCCTGCCTCTTTCCTCATCAGCACAGTAGCCTTGCCTAGATCCCTGAAAATCCTCTTACTGTCCAGACTTCTTCAGCCCTTCAACCCTCTTCATGATCTCTACCTCTCCCTGCTCCAGCTCCTTGCTACCAGTGGGTCCCCCTCCATGCTGTCCACTAGTCCCATAGCTGCCTGCCCAGCAACCTTCTCCTGACTTGAGTAGCTGCCAGGATGAAGCCTGGGATGGTGAGCTTGGCTGGTGCCTCTGCTTTGCTGCTCAATTCTAGTGATTATTTGTCCTTCTGGTTGAGTGTGAGATGCACCACACTAGTGAACCAGAGCTATCTGACTACGATGCTCTATAATTATATGGTATTATCAATGCTGATATTATCTGATGGATTCTCAAAGGCACTTCTCTCATTCAAACCCTTCCAGGGACTGGGGCTACATGAAATACCACTATGTAATTCTTTGAAAGACAGTGTTTTGATTGTTTTTCTTGTTAAAAGTGTGAGCCCATTAGGTCCAGTCTTAATTACTAGAAATGTGCTGATATGACTTGACCTGTGTTTAGCTTGTGTTTTTAGATTCCAACAGCTAGGTATGAGCTGGGCATGAAGAACTTCATTAATTCTGCATATTTGTCTTTTGATCTGCCCATGCATAACAAACCACTCCAGAAAACTCAGCTTACTCACTTAGCAAAGCTCTTCACCTCCTATAGCTCCATGAATTTTATCACATCTGTAATATACACCAGCTGATGACCTGTCTTGCTCTCACATTACATTTCCCACTCCACTGTCATACGCTAAATCAACATTCAGAACAATTCACAGGACCTAACTGGAGCAAATTACACCAGGACTTGGACTGAGGTAATGGAAATCAATATTTATAAGATAAGAGAACTTTACTGTAACCTCTGATCTCATTAAGATTTCTCTCAGATACCTAGAGTTAATGTTTCCTTCACTCAATAAATCATTCTGCCCTCAGAAGCAGTGAAGAGTACTCACATCTCTAAACGACAAACATACCTGTAAATGCCCTCCACAAGGATGATAACTTTTCTCCATGCTCTGTGGCTTCGAGGCTGCCCATATATTATTGCTTCCCTCAGCAACTTCTCAAGGCTCTGCATATCTTTATTTTCATATAGAGAAAAAGACAACATTAAAATAATGTGTCTTGAAGACAAACTTCATTCATTAGTAGGTAAAACTCAACAATTGATTTAATTTGCCTGAATGCAGTCTAATTGACAAGGAGAGTTACAAAAAGCTTCCCAGTTATGCACCTTATCTGGGAAACTAGAAATTATTGGCCTATATTTTTATATGGAATACATATATATTGGCACATATTTTTATTTAAAGGCAAAAGAGAAGCACTTTGCTTTAATACTGTGGCTAAGTGCCACCAGTTCTCTGTATAGGTTGCTGATAGCCATGTCTCAAAGCTGAGGTGAGTTTTAAGTTGCTTTCCAACATCACCGTGGGCTCATGAGTAACATGCACTGCCTCAGTAAAAGTTTGGATCAGGCTGCATGAAGCACATCAGGATGGCAGCAAGAGAAATCTTGTCCTTCTCAAGAAGGAAAAGAGTGAAAGGTTGCTGATGGGAGACAAATAGATAGAAGGATGTGGCGCAGATAGACTAAATTGGTGCCAAAATGCTTGGCACTGGTGGGACAGATATAAGGAAGTCTGGAACCAGTAAGAAACTTGTCTGCTTTCTCAGGGGCTGAGTGTGGATAATCTAATAAAATCCTGGAAAAATTGCCATCAAAGTTTTAAAAAACACGTAAGAGGCAAAAAAGAAAAAAAAACCATCACAGAAATAAAGGTCAGACCAAATGTGACTCTCAGTGCAGAGTTGAAATCTAAGCAGTACTCTGGTATCTGCACATGAATGAACACTCTCCAAAATGAATTATTCTGGTACTTTTTAGGAATATGGATTGACATTTCAAAGTGTTTTCAAAGAACACCTTACAGAGACTTGTAATACCCCAAGGAACACTATGAATCACCTTAAGCTGTGAGTTGAGAAAATCAATGGCATTTTTTCATGCTATAATCCCACTTTTTCAGCAACATAGCTTAATGCAGTTACCATAACCTTCTGAAACAGTACAAGGCTCATCTTTAAAATACAATTACACTAACTGAAAAAAAATATACTTTAGCTATATTCCTGTTGACCTATAGCCTGGTTTCCACCTGACTGGAACCAGGCCATTTGCACAGTAGCTGTCCATTACGACAGCCTGGAATATGAGAAATGGTCAGGTTATGATATGAACCCTTTATCCTGACACCTCACCTCTTGCTACTTCCATTTACTGATGTCAGTGAGTGATAAATTTCTCAGAAACACGTGTGCCACTCTGCACCTTATCATGTAAGCTCTTGGCCTAGCAAGGGCTTGCTGTAATGTAGAAAGCACAACACATGCCCAATAAGTTGCCCCTTACTTCAGTGGTGCAATCTCCTGCACAGCTCAATGAGCTCCAAGATGGAAATGCTATTATGAATAATGCAATGCAGACAGCACAGTTTCCACTAGATGGCAATCAAGGAAATGAAAGTTCCTTGGTGCTTCACAAGAGGAATTTATAAACCAGCTGAGCATTTGCAGCACATGCACATTTCATATAAGAGAGCTGCTCACCTTTTCTTACATTTTGAGTGGATAATGTTCAAAAACGTTTTTGAGAAATAAAGGACTCCATAGGATGGCAGAAAGCTCACTCAGACACTCAAAGTAAAATCTGGGCACCCCCTTTTCTTCACAGAATGATTTCTCTACTGATGTCACTGTCATTTAAATCCTTTTGGAGCCTTTGAATCCCTCCTCATATAGGATCTTTCAAATTGAGTATTTTGCCTACATGTCAGTCCAGATTCGTTCTAGGCTTCAGGAAAGTCTATTTGCCTAGCTCTCCAAGCTAAAAGCATGGCTTGAAGATTCAGTTGAACATACATCCACATAAAATGCAAGGAAAGAGGGGAGGATAGAGAGAAGGTAAATGCATAGGGCTTTGTTTAATAGAGCTGTTTAAAAAAAAATACGTGCATCTGAACAGCTCTTCTGTCCAAAACAGTGTGGAACATGAGACTGCAGACAGGGAAGAACCTCTCTGAGGGATGAGCTTTCCTGACTTTACATGTGACATGGGCCTGGTGGAGCACAGGCTAAGGACAAATTTGTCTGCAGGATCAGGGCTATCTCACTTTGGTTTTGATGTCTCATTGTGGAAAACATGTATGTGTGATCCATTTTTAGGCTTGTAACAGTCAACACGATTTGTTTAGGTGCAAATGAGTTTTACTGAGCTTCTTACTCTGCACTTGTAGTGACTTATTTGGAAAGGTGAAATTGGAAGGGAGAGAAAGCAAAGATGCAGTAGTTTCTATGTGCTTGTGCTTTAGACTTTCCAGCAGAAGTAGGAATGAATGCCAGGAAAAACAACAGTGCAACCCAAGGTGACCTTTGGATGTCAAATTATTTGCCCATTAAGTACAGCTAGACAGTGAAACACTGGGACACTGAAATGATGAGTTCCATGAGTCCATCTTGAATAACCAGTTATGGGGAAAATAACTGTTCTTCCTTGTTAGACCATTACCAGCCCAGGCTTTCCAGTGGTAATGGCCAACAACTGTCCACCCAGGAGGGTGGTGTTAAGAGTTTCACTTGAATAATTTGTCAAGACACAATCAAATCTATCTTTGTCTCACTTTCCACCTTCTCCCTATGGCATATAGTCTAGATCTGGAGAATAAAGTTTCCTAGGTGGAGACAGTGGATCTCTTGGGTCTTCTGGAATTCAATACAGGCTTGCATAATCCTTGTTTGGGATCCTTCCTAGTTACTCCAACAGCAACACCAACGCCAGGACCTGCTGGCAGGTCCAGGTGAGCCTGGCACTGGGCGGGCAGCGGTGTGTCACGTTGCCTGCAGTGCAGGTGGGACTCCAGGCTCCTGAGGGCCCTGGCCCTCTCCCAGGCACACTCAGCACCTCCTCACAGGGAGACACGGCATCTCCACCCCTTGTCCTTACATTGCGATGTTGGGGATGTCATCACCTTTCCTCTGCGTGGGATGGAAATCTCCTGCATGATGTCAGCTGAATCCTTTTAAGTTAAAATAAGTAGGCTACCACTACCTTTATCACATTCTTCTTTCCCTTGCCTTGTGTTTACCACTCTCTCTCCATTTCTCCCATTTTGCACTCTTATGCAAGTTCATGCAGACTCTATTGCTATTTGTCCCTTCTCGGCCTCCCATGCAACCACCTCTCCTCTGCTGCAGTGGAGCTGCTGCAGCACCCTCCTCCTCTTCTCTTGCTGTTGCCATACTGCTGCCTTTCATGGTCACTGTCCCTTTGTGGGTGACTTGAGTGGCTAGCTCCAATGCTGTCCCTCTCTGTAGATCCCTAAAGCAACAAAGAGAAACCACCACCAGGGTTTTGTTGATCTAAACAGTAACTGCAGGGCTGTAGAAGGTCCACATGGAATGGGGCGGTGAGAGTGGTGACTGCTGCAGCCACAGTAACAGTCTGAGAGTTCTCTCTCTGCCTCTCAATAAATATATAACTCTCTGAAAATAAAGAGCACTTGCTTAGGAAGGCTTCCTGTTCACAGTTGGCGAGTCAAACATGGCTTTCTCAAATCAGAGAGGGCAAATGCAGACACAGCATGCTAGGAGCAGGATATACCAGTCTCCTCTGTGTGGCAGCGTCTGTATGCGTCACATGGAAATACATGCCAAACTGGATTAGGCTGTGGTCCATCTATCTGGTGCAATAATCTTGTCTCTGATAGTGGCCAGAGGCTTCAAGGAGAACAAAACCTTAGTGGGTAATGTGCCTTTCATCCTGCTCTGTGCTAGCTATAACATTGCTTTCCCTTCTTAAATTCAGGGGTCACTTACATCTTTGGGGAAAAAAAAACCCAAAAAAAGCTAAGGAACCACCTTGTACTGAGCCACTGCAAACTCTTTGTTTTTTCAACCAAAGACATTTTTCACTCATTTTTACCTGTTCATTTATGTCTTTCATTCTCCCCCTATTTTATTTACGTGCCTGCCACTTCATTTTCTCTCTTCTCCTTCTTTTTTCTTTTTTTTTTTTGCTAGAGGATATATCTACGCTGAAAGGTGAGTGCCTTCTGCTGCCTAAAAGTTCTTTTACTGCTAACTACAACTCCTCCAAGTAGCTGTGTTTTCTCTTTAAGATGTCCTCATGTTACACATAGCTGGACTCCAAAACATTAACTTGACCAACTGAGAAATGCCAGAGTTGGATTAACAAAAACATCACAACTACCATCCAAGCATGAAACTATATGTGATAAGGAAACCTGAACAGTTTACATCTGCATGACACACTTCTGTCATCAATCACATGGTTTGTAAGAAACACAAAAAACTTCTTACTACTTTCACAACACTCTGGAAAGGTGTGTAAGGAGGAGCTAGGAGTACACTACTGTGATTCCCATTTCAGATGTGGGTTTGAGCACCAGATTAGATCCAACATTTTCATCTGACCAAGCTGCTTGGTTCTGCCTTGCAATTGCCTGCCCTCCTCATAGTATTGCTTGCTCTGATGACATGTCAAAGTGCCCTCACAATGAAGATAGCCAGAAATTTTCTTTCCCCATGGCCTGATTTCTGTGCATAGTCAGGACATTCCCATGGATTGACCAGGCAATCATAGATCTAAACCGAAAAATCTGGCTGCAATTGAGTTGTTTGATGCTACATGGGAAAAATGTAGTAGAACTAGAGAGGACAAACAAATCCTAAGCCTTTTACAGCACCTTTTTATACAGGCTGACATGAGCAGAATTCACTTGGATGTAGTTAGTCAGTAACACACTCATCTGTTCACTGAATGAACAAAGACATGCTCTCATCTGATAGCAGTGTAAGACCCAGATCTGCTGCACCTGACACCAATATAAGACCCCAAATTCCTTTGACAAAAAAACATTTGATAAAATCACAAGCTGATTAATGGTTAGCTTATATTAATTGGTTTTGCTTTTCAAGTTTTATTGGAAGGGTCAAGGGATTCTGGTTAATATTTAACCAAGATAATGCTCAGAGGTTCTAAAAAAGTGCCTTAAAATAGATGGCAGTATGAAAAGATTGTCTCATAAATAAAAAGAGTCAGTGATAAACTAGTGTCTCCCTGGGCCAGGAATAAAACCATCCAAGAGTGTGGCTCCCATATAGGTAAAGGACCTCCATGCTGCTTACCTGGGGAGGATGGGAGAGGCTCCCTACAGCCCAGGCCTGGTAAAGGTAACATAAGACACCTAGCACAAAACTAACCGAGACCAGGCCACTACTGCTGCAGAGGCAGGGAGATGTTTTAGCCTCACACCTTCTTCCCACTGCATACTAGTTGTTGGACCATGCTGTTGGCTGCATTTCAAGTGTAGCAATGTAGCTCTTCTCTAGCTTCCTAAACGAATTGCTGCCTGGGAAAAAGGTAACTTAAATGGTGCCCACACCACAGCAAGGGAGACAAAAGACAGGTGATTTTAGCCCACTCAAAACACTACTGCATATGTTTAGGACTGCTCAGGTCCTTTAAATGAAAAAAAAAAAACCAAAACCCAAACCCCTACAGCCATTCCTCACAAGCAGGGGCTCCAGGGAACTGAGCTTTGCTGCTAGCATCAATGAAAATTCACAAGTCCCTGGAAACGAAAAGGTCCCTTAAAGGCCTTAAAGGCCTGTGGGAGACCCTGGAGCAGCTGTAGTGCTAGTGAGAGCCCACAGGAAGGGAATGTCCTGTTAAGTAGTTTTTAGTTATAAGGTTGGAAAGGAGTATTTACCTGAATTTCTTTCACATAGATAACCTGTAGGGTTGTGTCTGGGCATTTTCATTCAGCCTGTAAATTCCTGTTTGTCTACAAGGAAGGAACTGTTCACTAGGAGGCAGGATGCACAACACATTCCTATGACCAAATAAAAATGGACTAACAAGTCTACAGCACATTTTTGTTCTGTTATTCACCTTAAGGCTTGGAAACCTCATACATCTGTGCAATGTTTTTGTCATGGAGGAGAAACAACCAGATGCCTTTTATTTTACTTAAGAGAAGCATACAGGTCTAAATATTTCATGTGTCCTAGAAAAACAGATTATGTGTGAAAAGTGTTAACACCTAGAACAGCTACTCACTTACTGAAATGGAATTTCATTAACTTTTGCAAGAACAAGAATTATACATAATTAAGGTGTAAGGTAGAGATTACTTTGTGGCTTATTAATGCAATAAGCATAATTATTCCCCTTTGTGTAATGACAAATAGATGCAGTATTCCAGATTATGTGTTTTGAAACAACACAGTTTTACAGAATTGGCTGCAGCACAGCCTTTGAAAGATGAATGTGCTTCAGTAGCAAGTTTTAAATGGTAGGTTTGACTCTCTTTTCTGCAAAGTAATTTTATCATAGAACAAAGTTTCTTAGAATTTGTCTTTTAAAAACATGTTTTCCATAATGGCAAAAAAAAAAAAGGGAGGGGAGAGAGATTTACAATGCCAGGCTTGCTAGAAACAGAGGTTACCAGCATGCACCTGTGTGTGTTTTGTGTATAATATTCAGGAAGTAGCTGGTTCAGAAAACATACCATTGCTTCACTGAATTGTTACAATTATTCCTCCTTGTTTTGATAACCATTTATAAAATCTGCAACAAACATTCACTCCTCACCTTTCTCCCAGTGCCTCTTCTACATGTGTGCAAGCAAGAAAGTCAGAGCCAAAGTAAAGATGTTCTAAGCATTTCTATCAAGGACACTACACAGCATTTCAAAAGAGGCTGATGGAAGCAACAAGAAGCACAGAAAAATGTCTGCTTTCTCAAGCTGCATTAGAATAGTAAAAAGCTAACTTCAAAATCTGCTGCATGATTTGAAATAATGATGTCTCGGGCACTAGTGCTGGTGTTGCTTGGCATATCTTTTATTGCCTTTATTGTAGGGCAGTAGTGGGTCAAACAGTGTCTGTGTATAACTTGGCACAGCTCCAAAGGAGGCGAGCCAACTCATGCTCCATACACATAAGTAAGCATGAAATGCTTGTTAAACCCTAATCCTCTCTAGGATAGTACTTAGATTTATCCTTTGTTTCTGCACCTTGCTGGAGAATTGTTCCAACTGCTCAAAGGCTCTTGGCAAGCCTTTGACACTAACATCCTCCAGTTGATACTCAGAGCCAAGCCCTTGAAAGAGTCCCCAGTTTCCTTCTATGAAATAACACACATCAATCTCCTGTCCTTGCAAAGAAGTGGAGAGTATTGCCCTTTCCTACTAGAACACAGAGGAATATTTTAAAAAGTAAGACAAAACACATTACTACCTGGCACTGAAAGTAATGCTTAGCAAAGTTCTTCAAGTGGTAACTCAAGGTGCAAAGTTTTCTATTAATCCACAGGGCCAATATAGCATAAAGAACATTTCTTTTGCATCATGTAGTCTGATACAGATAGTGGCTTAATTCCCCTGTTCCAAAGCATGAGCATCACAGCACTAACAGACTGACAAATTGGGCCTGCGTGTGCGTGTCAGTACATCTGCTATATATCCATACATTAGCAAGAAGGATAATCTGGGAGCATAAGGAACACAGCTTTGATCTAACCAAGCAAATGAGCACCTGCTTAACTGAAAAGAACCCTCCCAACACAGGCTTGGAGATTTAGTTATGTGTGTCCTTAATTAATTTGCTGTACTGAGGTTTATTACACTGCTCCCTGACAGACCCACAGAGAACAAGGCCACCTGCTTCTTTTTGGGTGAAACTGTGCATTCTGCAAAGGCAATTCTCTTGGATTATACTTTCCACTCCCATCCTCACCCAACACACAACCTATTTTCTCCAAAGCCAACAGCATGTACATACATTTCTGCATGTGTGATTTTAAAAGCTGCTGGCTTTTGTCAACTTGGATATATTTAAAGAAATATTCTAAAGAAAGAACTTTCTAATCATGGAACTAACATACTGAGAGACTCTCAGTGGCTGAGAGAGAGACAGAGCACGAATATGTGAAGCTTCTCCACATGAAGTGCTCTCTAAAGGCAACTTAGGTTAAGACTCAAGACCTACAAAATTGTGATGACAAGAGCTGATACTCAAATTCCAATGGTCTACATGAGTTCTCTTCATGGGTCTACAGAGTTTCACTTCAGGTGATGCCTCAGCAATGGCATACCAGACTGGCTTTGCAAACCACATCTCTAATCTAGAAAGCAGTGAGTTTTTCCAAAGCAAACTAGATGAGCTTCCACTAATGTTTGCAGAGAACCTTAAAGGGACTGTCTACATATTCCAGTGCTGGGTTAGTGCTTTTTGGACAGGTTGTTGTTATTTTTAGGTTCACACATCAGCCTTGATTTATCATAGGCGCAAGCAGAAGCTGGTTACATATCAGGTATTTAGGAGCAAAATGAAATACTGGGAGATGGTTAGAGACTAAATTCCTTAAAGCAAGAGTGACAGCTCCAAGTGATGCTTTCCCTGCTTCCCTAGCAGTTGAAAGTAACACACTCCTCAAACTGGAACGTTCTTTGAAACGCTGTGGAAAGTGACACAGCTGGGCCGTACACAACATAGATGAGAGGAGAACATTTGCATTCGGGTAGTGAGAGGTCATCACACAAGATGTGATGTAAACCTAAGTTTGAATGGGATAAGGCACTAAACAAAGTAGGGAAGAGTGGAGTAGAGTAGTATAACAACCATGCCTAGCATATCCAGATTCGTGGAAATGAAGCAAATTGAGGTATGCTACAGGCTAATCCACAAATAATTACTTCTGAAGAAACATTTGGGCTCAGATGATCTTTAATTCTTAAATGGTCTTCAGAAATTGCTTCTTGCCAAAATTATGAATAGATATTAATTATAACAACACCTTATGTTATAATTGTTGTGTGCTTTTCATTCCAACAGATCCTTAGGCCTTTTACAGCATATGCATAATTCATTTCTGCTCAACTCAGGGTTGCACACCACACTTAATAAAGAGAAGAGACTGTATTAGCTATTAATAAAGGTGATCAGACCTCTTTTCTCATTCCTCACCAATTTTCTAGCTTCTTAACCTGTGTTGCAATCAATGCCTGCTGGTGGCGATGTGAATGGGAAATTGTAATGAGAAATATGAGAAAAGCACAAGCACCTGTCATCAAACCCAATCACAATGTCTGTGCCAGTAGCCACAGCAACATTAAATAAATGTTAAAGAGCATGAGGATTTTAGAAGATAATCATATGATTGCAAAGTTAATGTGTGATTTCTGTAATAAAACTATACTTCAAAGAATATTTGGTTTGATGCTTTTGATATAACCATCTGCACCTTTGGTATAGCCCCTTGGGAATTCAGGATAACTGTGTCAAAGTCACACCACGTTAATGTAACTCTGGTTGCACTGAACCTGCTAGAAAGATAAACAGGAAATAAGGAGTATGGTTTTGTAAATATGTTTGTACTATTTTGGCTATAGTGACAGTAATAAAACCTTTATAACAGCACAGTCATTCAGCATATCAAAAAGACAACTGTGAGATTAAGACTCTGGATTTTGAAATTGAAGTCCAACCTGATGACTCAAATCATACACCATAGCAATTACAGCATTACACTATTAACTTTTCCCACCAGAATTCACTCGTAAGTATTGAGCAGTTAATCCTTCTGCAAAAGTGGACAAAAGTATTATCAGGGAAATGACAGCAAAGCAAGCATTGAAAGGAAATGTTCTTCTTGCCTTTATATGTGTGAACAACTATGTCTCTGAATATTTCCAAGTTTAATACTCACTATTATGCTTGAAGATTCTAATAGTAGCACCTGAAAGCCTCGCACCAAGAACAAGAGAAGTGTGGTTCAACTCATCACTTAAAATGAGGCAGCCCTGTGGAGAAGGAGTACAATTAGCATCTGCATTTATTGGGAGGCTGTCGATGATCTTAAAGGTCTCTTCGAGCTGAAATGATTCTATGATTCTATGTGTGTGTCAGCATACACACGTGTCTATGATACAGCATTGTACCAACTAAGATGGATTAAAGATGAACTAGATTTCCTGCCACTTTTCTGAAGGTGCCAGAATGCACTGCTAAGGCAGATAGAAACTGTGGGATCAGATTCTCAGGCATTCCCAGGTGGTGCAAAGGAGTCAAATATTTCCTGCAACTGAGAAGTAGTGAATAACCTCAGTAGAGAATGACTTCTTTATAGTAAAATTAAATGCTCTTCTTCTATTACCTGTCTATTTTGTGTTGCAAGGAAAATACAGTCATCACCTCATACAAAAAACCGTGCATGACAGTAGTGTAAGGAAGAGTAACACTGAGACTGGACTGACATGAGCATTGTGAACTGCAGAAATGAAATCAGGACAGATCAATGCTTCATTGTCCTGATTTCAGCTGGGATAGAGTTAATTTTCTTCCTAGTAGCTGGTACGGAACTGTGTTTTGGATTTGTGCTGACAATGGTGTGGATAACACAGGGATTTTTGGTTAATTGCTGAACAGTGCTTACAGTGTCAAGGCCTTTTCTGCTTCTCACCTTGCCCCACTAGTGAGCAGCCTTGGGGTGCAGAAGCTAGGAGAGGCCAGGACAGGTAACCTGAACTAACCAAAGAGCTTTCCCCATATCATAGGATGTCATGTGCAATATAGAAACTGGAAGGAGATGGCAGAAAGGTGCTGATCACTGCTTGGGCATCAGTCAGCAGGTGGTGAGCAACTGCATGTGGTATTGTCACTGAAGGGGCTGTTGTTTCTTTTTGGGGTTTTTCTCTCTTGAGTTTAATTTCCCCCTCTATTCTTGTTACTTTCCTTTTCATTACCAGTATTATAATATTATTCTTATATTTTATTTAATTTTAGTTATTAACACTGTTCTTATCCTGCTGGAGGACTCTGAACATGTGAACAAACATCTGCATAGTGCTTAGTTGCTGACTGGTGTTAAGCCACAACACCCTTAAATTCCACTTCCATTAAGATGGGGTGCAACATTTACTTATTGAAGTTGCTTCTCCTTCAAACATAAGAAATGCTAAACAACCACATCTCCCATCTTTAGAAAGATGTTAGATATATGTGGTAGGAACACCCAGATGATGAAGGAGCATATTTAAGGTCATAAGGTCATCAGCCTTATGACTTGTGCATTCCTAATATCGAGCTTTGTTCCTCAATCAAGCTTTTCCACTTAATGAATGCCCAGAATACTGCACTAACTGTTAAAACAATTAGTAAAGGATTGTTCTATGTGCTCCTTAAGGAAGTACTCACCTTCCCAACAAGGGCTGGAATATTCATTGAGTTAGTTGCAAAGCCCATGCCGAACACCATAGCATCTTCCACACCAAGGAATTTGGCCACAAGTTTCTCTATTTCTACGTGTTTGTCTAGAGTGCCTGCAGAAATAAGCACAGCAAATCTTAAATCTCATTAAACTCTGAGATTTATTAATGTTAAGGACATAAAACATACAAAAGATCAGGCTACATGTGTGTCAGGAAGCTTTACGACATTGAAGTTCTAATGAAGGTTTTCCATTTCTATCTTCCTCATGAGGGATAATGCAAGAAAAAGCACAGATGCAAAGCAGTTGTAACTAATGCTAACAAATACTGTTGCTGTTAAGGTAGCAAAAGAGTTCCTTTGGGAAGCACTTTCCTTTTCCCACAACAAAATCTTTTGACATAGCTTATTCTGAAGGGTGATTGTCTGCCTTTTTCTTCTGCAATGAGGCCAAACCCACCTCCTTTTTGTAGGAAATGTGGGACAAACATTTTCAACATTCTTGAGTTCTCTCTGGATGCAAAAGCAAAAACCAATGACAATGAAATTATTCCATTTATTCTTGTGTGCCTATATGTATTTGTATGAAATCCTTAATTATGATTTTATATGGTTAGACAAATGTCCTACTTTTGGCTGGGACAGAGTTAATTTTCTTCCTAGTAGCTGGTATAGAGCTGTGTTTTGAATTTAGTGTGAGAATTACACTATTGTTTTTGTTATTGCTAATTAGCACTCATCTTGAGTTAAGAACTTTGGAGTTTCCCATGCCCTACTAGCCAGGAGAAGCACAAGAAGCTGGGAGGGAGCATGGGCAAGACAGCCGACCTGAACAAAGGGCTATTCCATACCATAGGACATCATGCCCTAGTATACAAACTGAAGGCAGTTAGCTGGGAGGTGCAGAACACTGCTCAAGTAGTGGCCAGTGGGTGGTGAGTACTGTGCATCATTTGTCTATCTTAGGTTTTATGTCTCTTTTTCTTGTACTCCTTTTCATTACCATTGTTATAATGTTTAAACATTACTATTATGTTTTATTTATTACACTGTTCTTCTCTCAACACAGAATTTTTACTTTTTTTTCCTGGTTCTCTTCCCCATCCCACTGGGATTGTGGAGGAGTGAGTGAACAGATGTGTGATGCTTATTTGTTGGCTGGGGTTAAACCACAACATCAAACAAAACTGTTATGCATCTTTTTCTGCTTTGGAAAGTAAAAACTATGCCACTCTGAAGTTCAGGTTAACTCTCCTTTTTCTTCCTTCTCAACAGTCAGACATAAATGACAAGGCAACACTAGAGAGCCTTCTTTGTTGTATGTTACTTATCTAATACTAGCTCTCCAAAACAAATAAGGTGCTCCAGCTATCCAACAAAAGCAGTATCCTTCCCACCCAGCTCACAATGGAGGATGACAAAAAATACAAAAGGCAACAAATGAAAGAGTAGTGTTAAGAGACTGATACAACAAAGAACTTGGAAGAGTAATGAATCATCTCAACTTGCCAGCTCTCTAGTCTTTGGTTGCCTGGCTGGCATTGCAGGTACCAAGGCAGAAGGGACTCTTACAGGATGATCTGTGGGGAAGAAAAGAGAGTGGCTTGTGGATTCTGCCAGAGCATTTCCACTATGAATATGGCTATATGGAAGTGAATATCCTACCTCCCTTGCACTGCCCAAACTAATGTCACAATAATTTAGGTAAAGGGAATTACAGCTGATGGGAACAAGAGATCTGTGTTCACTATGATGCCAAAGGCAGAAGAATGAAGTAAAGCAGAAGGTTGGCTCAAGTGTCTCAACAAGAATGGTGAGGAAGATGATGTTACCTTCACCACAGAGCAGAGCTCATTAACACCTCCCCCACCCCACCTCCAAAGGAAAAAACCCAGCAGTAGTGTAGTTTTAGGAACACCGCTAAAACTCAGCTGGTTACAGTGAGGTAGTGTCTTAATTACATTTTCTTTTTAATATCCAAAGTAAGAGGGGCATTCGCTTGGAAACAGAACGTGAAAAAAACAGGCAAATAACTCTCCAATAGCCAGGCAGATAAGGAGCAAGGATCATGTGGCTTCTGAAAAAAAAGCTGGATTACATGGACAGTACAGTGGTGCCATGATTTTGCACAGAGCCTGCCTAGGTTCTGCTACATCTGAGCCAACTGCGACAGAGCTTCAAACGTCTCATTGTATCACCCTGAATGTTTGAGCTGGCTTATCTGTGGCTTTGTGCTCTGCTAAGTTGCGTAAGGACACAGAAAATTTGGCTCTGCAGAACCTCTAGTAGATGTGAGCTGGCTCTGCATGCTGCTCTTGGAGGATGGCTACTTTTTGCGTCTGTGTATCCCAAGATACATAAGGGTAAGTGCTGGCTCTGCACATAGCAGCCCAGCTCCATGAAATACAAAACCATGGTGTTTCAGAGTTGAGCTGCATACTGACACTACTGGGGTGGAGTTAAATTGCTTTTTGGGGTTGCATCATGTTTTCTGTTTTTACAAACACGAAAAGCCTGACTCACTACAGGTTATTTTGTTCAAGTATCTATTAGATGAACCAGAAAGGAACAGCACATTTTTAACCTATTTTTGTTGTTTTTGAGATGGTGAAGATTGAAACATTCTGAAAGTGATTGATTCCTACTTACTATTGACTAATCCTAACAGTGAATGCAGATGATCCTGAATATTACTATTGCCTACAAATCCTGGAATACAAGTTGGAATCAATATGGGTTTGGTTTGCAAAACCAAAACCTGAACAACAAGGGTTTGCAAAACGAGTCCTACTTTTGAATGACTTTAATTAAAGTGGCAATATTGAAAGTGGCAGGTGAGGCGTTGCAGAAGCAATACAATACATCAGTTCTGACAGTGAGAGGTTCATGACAGTGAGATACATTGATTAGAGCATATCAGTTACCATTTTGACAGGTTTCAAGTAAAAAGGGTATTTATTTAATAAGTTATGCAATTATGTAACCACATCAGAAGATTTCTCCAGTATGGATCGGTCCCTGGACATCATATAAACGGCACTAAGTATATAAGTTGTCTCCACTAGAGAAAACAAGGGGTCAGATATGTAGCACTGGAATGAGGTTTGTCCACTAACATTCACAGCTGGTCTCAACAACCACCCTAACAAGCATAAACAGCACTACTAAACAGATGCAAATTTGATACAAAGGAACTTCCACTGGCTGTTACATCTCAAGCTACATAAGAAAAGGCAGTAAGTACACTAGTCTTCATTAAATACATCCTTAGCAGTGTCAAGTCAGGTTATCATGACCCTTAAAATGTGTTGTGCTGGATTTACATCAACATCATGATCTAGTGAATGAAAAGCACTATAGTAGACATTTTTATTAATGCACTGTATACACAGATACTTTCTCTGCTTGTCCTACACACAGACATTAGAACTTTCCCCCTTAATCTACTTGCTCTGAATTTTATGCTGACTACAGCTTGGTTTGACCTGAGAAATGAGGATACAACTAACTAATCACAGATGTATGCCATCCTGCCATGAAAGATTTAAGACAAAAGGGAAAAGAGAAAGTTACCTGCAGCTTTAAGAGACAAAATGGAATTCTTTCTTTTGAAAACGATTTCTCCCTGCTTGTGATTCTGCTTACCAGCTATATGCAATAGAATACAGCAGGTGTTACTGTGTTTTAAGCTTATATAGGTGTCACAGAAAGTAAAATTGAAGATCTTATCACAAGTGGACTTTCACAATGTTAGCCACCTCCACAGATTCCCACACTTCTGAAAGCAAACCCCTTCATTTCCAAAATCTCATGACCCAGTTCCCTCCATTAACTTATCACCGTACTCTGGCAACGGGGAACATGAAATACACTGTGCTTCTCTGCAGGCTTCCATAGGCTTGCCTGTGCTCTTGGGCTGAAAGTCACTATTAGCCTGATAGACAGATCAAACTTGAAAATGCACGTCCCGTAATCCACACTGTTCAGTTTGGGCAGAGTGGTTTAGGCCCTTGGTTGGTGTGCCCAATAGTATTTTGGGTTCTTATATGCTAATGGTACATACTGGCTAAAGACACAACACTGGCAACAGTATCCTTTAATAGATTTTTTTGTTTGGAATTCAGAGACCCAAATGTGACAGTAAAAAACTGCCTTGCTTCAAGGTAAACAAAAGCTGGAGGAGTAAACTGAGATAAGCAACAAGTCATTGAAAGAAAAAGATAAGACTCCCATAAAAGTCACTTCCACATATGAACAGCAACCAGGAATCCTATGGATCACTATGGATGTGACTCACCAAGGTGAGTAAGAACCATTACTCCAGGGAAATGATAGTTTGTCAGAGGTATCCTTAGGAGAGTGGGGAACAGAACAAAACACCTAAACTTCTCCATCACATTTTAAACTTAAGGTCACAAACTCCTTCTGGGAAGATACTTGTCAGAGACAAAAAAAAATATTACTGAAACACATACACATCTTCACAAAAGCAAGATTGGATGAGTTATTACTAGAAGGATGAAAAACACCACAGACATAGAAAGTGTATTATTTAAATACATTGTTCTACAGAACTGGATGGTGTAGCTGGTATCAGTCCTACAGAGCCCACTACAAAAGCAAAGCTTAAACCTGTAGAACAATATATATTGACACAAGAGAGGGAAAGAGGAACACTGAAGTTATGCAGGTGCCTCATTTAACACTGGGTGTGCATAAAAAAGCCCTCAAAGAACTGGGTTTTGAGGAAGCATTTGAAAGAAAGAGGCTGCTCAAGCTGTCTTAATTTTACCAGCTGATGGGGCTTTCCTATCACAAAGATACTGCAGTTGTTACAGACATAATAATGTACCTGTGTAATTTACTGAGTCTGAGAAAAGAGTAGATGCATTTTAGCAGAACTTCCAGGTTAATTCAGGTCCAATTTTGTTTGCTTTTTTTTGCTTTATAAGAACAAAAGGCTAAAATGTACAGTTTAAGTTCAGCGTTTTCATGTCAAAGCCTGGATGGCAGTGTCTCGAGTTTCTAAATAATTGCTTGTATGTAGGTAACATTATATATTGAAGATATTTTAGGTTTTAAACAGGTCATACAGCCCTGAGTTCCTCCTGACGTTTTCAGTTCCACCTGCCAGAAGATGGACTGTCCAGAGTTTAAAGATGCTTTGCCAAGCACACTTTTGCAATGATGAAACACCAGGAACAAACTTGACCCTTTGCTCATAAGTTGGATCTGTTATTTCTGAGGAGACAGACACAAAATTTATTGATGTCAGTAGGAGATGACAAAGAAACAAAATTCCTCTTGTGAACTGTTTCCTAATTTATAACATAACCAATGAGAAAGTAGCCAAAATTTTGAAATACATATATACACATACAAATTATCACTTATGTGGCTGTATTTCTCCTTAAGCTCCTATTGGAAAACTGTAGCTCTTTATCTCTTCCTCCTAACTGAAAAATGGATCCTGTATTTTTGCGTACAGTACTGAGTTTAAAATGAGCCCTGGCCCTGACTGAAGCTTTGAAGTGGTATAAAAGAAAAAATAACTATTTTGACCTTCTTGAAATGCTGCTAGAAATTTATATTAGGTCTTAAAACCTAACGGAAGGGAGTGAAGGGGATAAAGCTATAGCTTCATCGTTTAAATGTTGGCACAGGTTTTCAGATCACATTCCAATATAAAAAAATCTTCCAATAAACAAAAAGCCCTACAACTGAAAGACAAGCTGGGTGTTAAAAAGCAATCTCCTAACCATGCCCATGCCCTCCAGAGTGAATCACCCTGCAAGTGTTCTGTGCAGGCTCCATCTTGTCTTTTGGTCCAAGACATAATCACAGGAGAGGGATTTCAAAAGGGAGGAATCCTGCTTGGCTGCTTAAATAGCACTAATGATACATTTGCTCCCATTACTCATGTATATCATCTCCATAAGGAATAGAGGTGAGTTAGATAAATAGAGCATTGGAACAACCATGTGACAGCTCACGTGACAGCCCTGTCACCGCCCAGGTGCTCAGCCCAGGAACCTTCAGTGCAGGATCAGGATAATCTCCCTTAGATTTAAGAAAATATAACAGTACTGACTTTATTATCATCTGCAATCAGCAAGCAGGAAACTGATCAATATACATTCTCATGTTTTCCCCTTCATAATTTTAAGTTTGGCTGCTTAGGAAAAAAGGTGACTGCAAACACAATGGGATGGGCTCAGAAAAAAGGCTTGGGAACCTGCCTAAACAGTAGCCAACTCCCACTCTAGCCATTGAAATGCATTGATTTGCATGGCAAAAAGGCACTTCATGTTTGAGTTGTTAATCTTTCTGCTATACAAAGGGAGTACATGTGATTTCTAATTTCTTTAGATTCCTAATTGTTAGTAATATTTATCAAGACAAAAAATTAATGCTTTTGAGAGAATGATTAAATTAGATAAAACATAGTACAGAGATTTTTTTGGGGTAGTTTACATGAAATACTCTAACATTCTGAGTACTCCAGTTACTTCAACAGCCGGTTTCCAGTTACCTAAATCCTTCAACATTTAAAAATTATCATCTCAGACCCAACATTTATTCCTGGAAAATGAGACTTCCTGCTCTTTCATGCTCCAACTAGTTTCTTGATTTACAATGAGCTAGCCAAAGAAATTTTAAGAATTGTCTTTTTCTGCACCCACAGGGCAGATTGCTACTGACAAAGCTGTTTTAATTTGAATTCCATTCATGGTCAGTTTTCTCAGATATGGCAGGCACAGATCTCTTTGCATCCTCCTTTGACATCTCAATGCAACATCTTTTCTTCTGGCTTCAGTAAGTTTAACCTTGCCTTTCTCAGATGTGCTCAGAATGCTCTTACCATTCTAAGTGAAAGGTCTTACAATTTCTCCCAGCCTATCCCTCTGATCAAGATAGTCCTCTCATTCTACATCTGTATCTGCTGCAAAGCTTTCCAAAGGATCTTTCTTATGCTTACATTTTTGCTGCCAAGATCCTTCAGGGACTATTTCCGTTCCATGTACCATCCAGAACTGAAAAGTCTTTCACCTCTAAGCAGCCCATGATATCAGAGCTGCCTACTATCAGCAAACTACTACTTTCACATATTCACCTCAGCTACTGCTCTCAGAAGACAGTTCCCAAGCCTATGTGCAACTCTTTCTTATTGATCTTGTGTCTTCTTTTAATGTCTTTTAATCTTTGTGTCCTCAGAAACACTGAAAACAACAGGTTAGTGCTTCATTAGTTCCTTATATGCTACTTCTAGTCTAAATACTGCCCAACTTGATAAAAATATAAGTGCACATTCCTGACTCAAGATGAAACTGAAAGATGACATGCTAGTCTACAAGTGCAACAATTACTGTACAGCAATGGCCATTGGCATATAAGCAATACTATAAATTACTAAACAAGTAACAATATAAAACAATGCTTAACAACTAGTATTAGATGCACCATGTCTCTTTTGTCCATAATCCTTCACCTGACAGTGGTCTTGTATCAATGTCTGGGGGACAATGAAAGACAAACACATATATACAGTAGAATCCCAGATCCTGATTTCAGCATAAAGACATCCTGAATCAGAAATAGTTCTGGTATTTCTAGTAACTATCAGTGATCTCTCATCTGTAGAATACAATGGAGAGTAAAGTTTTAGCATCTGTAGCCTTCTTTACAATGGGATCCTCAGGTCTGCTAGTGTGAATAGTCTGGATGAAGTTCATGGGACTATCTGTTGTGAAAGCAATCAGAACTAATCTAAAACTTTGCTCAATCTACACAGGAGTAGTGATGAAGAGAAAATCCTAGAAATCTGTATGTATTGCTCTCAAAATAGATGAAGTTTGGGGCTTTTTTTTTGAGAGTAAATCAGTGATGTGTGTCTTCCACATACAAGTTTCTGCAACAGATAAAAAATGAAGAACACCAGACATTCTTTGACATGCTACAGACAACTTGAAATGTTCTCAGACAAAATAGAATCGAAGAGAAATGGACACAGAGGAATGTTCCTTCAATACTGTAGATGACTGGTAATGGTAGCCACTTCCAAGCAATTCAAATAGTGTTAATCAAGCAATTTCAACTTGTGTTGAACAATATATTGCCATCATCTTCAAAAGGAAACTGGGGTCAATCTGTAAACCCTTTGAGTGGTGTCACTGACATATTTATTAATGGCAAATCAAACCATGATGGTGAGATAAGAAACAGATGACAAGCTCTGCATTACTTTTTGACTGGCAATGAGATTTCAAATAAAAACCCCAATTGAAATGCATTATTTGCATTTCTATGGCTTACATTTATCTTGGGGCAGGGACAGGCAGCACGCTTGCCTGTAAAAGGTGTGTCCAGGTGGAGGACCTCCTGCAGCAGGTGACTGAGCTGCAGGAGGTGGTCAGCAGGCTGCACAACACCAGAGAGGCTGAGGGAGGAGTTCCAAGCACTATCTGCATCGGGCCCATAGCCAATCAGCCAAAATGCCCCCAATCAGCACATAGGGAAAGGAGGTGAACCAAAAATGAAGAAAGCAAGCAGGACCAGACAGAGGAAGAGATTTCCCCCAAAGCCTGAGGTACCCTTGCAGAATCACTTCACTGCTCTGCAGGCTGAAGAAGACCAGTCGTATGAGGAGAGATGCTGAAGCTGACTAAGGCAGACTACACATAGGTACAGAAGCAGCCTACAGAGAGGGGAAGCAAGGACAGGTAGTTTGGGAGGAATACAGAGAAAGTGTCCGAGCAGCCAGGGATCAGATTAGGAAATCTAAAGCCTTGATGTAATTAAATTTGGCCACAGGTGTCAAGGGCAACATGAAAAGCTTCTATAGGTATGTTGTTCATAAATGGAAAACTAGGGAAAATGTAGATCCTCTCCAGAAGAAAATGGGAGACCTGGTTACCCAGGACATGGAGAAGGCTGGAGTACTCAAGGACTTTTTTGCCTGTCTTCACTAGCAAGTGCTCCAGCCACATCACCCAAGTCATAGACAAATCAAACCAAAAAAGTCAGATAGAGCCTTCCTGAATTTATTCCTTAGAAGCATGCTAGAAATTTCTGTGTTGTGCCTGTTCAAGTCCCATGCAACATCATATATTCTTAGAACAAGGGACTAAAACAAAATAACACTTTCTTACTAATTGGAACACTTTGTAAGTTGTAACTGGTACAAATCTGTGATACAACTAAATCTGCCCTAGAACTATTCTGAAAGTCTCAATGTTTATTTTGCTACTTTTAAAAAATAAGCCTGTTACTTCCAGCACTAAAAACCCCAGGGCACTACATCACACATTTGGTTTTGCTTTTACGAAAAATCCATATGTGACAAGGAATAAAACACAACATCAGTTTTAACAGCGAAAGAAGTAACTGTTTATGTGACTAAAATTTGCTAAGCATTCAATTCCTTCAAGATATCTGAAAGAAAAACAATATAGTTACTGAAAAACTCCAGTGGCCATCTAGCTGTTTACTCACCCATTTCCTGTCTGGTACTGCAGATTCCTGTCCCATATTTTTCTAACTCTACGGTCACAGTTTTCAAAGCATTAACATCCGTTTCTGCAAAGCCGAGGTAGTTATAAGAACCCATATTGATTACATTCTTGATAGTCCGTCCTGTAAACCTATAATTAAAGCAAATTATAAAGAATTGTGTGACTTTTCCCTCAAACCACAAACAAAAAAAAAAAAGAAAAGAAAAATACCCCAAATTTTCCCACCAAATTTGGTTCCACGGTTAAATTCCTATTTGGGAATTTATAATCCCCTTAGTTTCACATTCTAAAAGCTTTTCTATCCTTTCTCTTTTCCTGGTTGAATATTGCATCCTGCTCAGAATGTTCTCCAGATTCCAAGCTGTACATGGCAATATTCTGGTATTAGGTGAAGTGGTGCTTTTATAGATGTACAAACAAACAAAACCAAGACTTTATGTAGGAAACAGCTTAAAGACATTATTTTTTCAAGCAAGTTGTCAACACTGCCAGAAAGAGTGTTCACACATAGAGAAATTAAATGTGAGGAAATGCTGTGGGAAACACTGATACATTCTTAATAAGCTGAAATCTAGTCAACCTACACACTGTGTGGTGTATTTCCATATCTATTTAACTCAGTAACAGTTGCAATATACTGAAATGATCAAGTTGCAAACTGCTTCAAACTCACCACCAAAGACTCTGTGTGAGAAACCACGTTTATGTAACACAAGAAATTACGATTTATATTCTAACCAAGGGACACAACAAATTTTCTTGTAACATTCTGACTAGAAGTCTGTTACTATAAATGAAGCATAAGCAGTTTTACTAGTGCTGCCACAGCCAAACAAAACACATTTGTGATAAGAGTTCAGTCCCTTCCATATTGCATTTCCAAACAATACTCAGAAGAAAGGAGACAGATTGGTAGCAGAAAAAAATATGCTGATATATATTAGTCACGGATCTAGGTATGAAGGAGTAGATTAATGTGCTTTGCAAATGGATCAAGAGTACCCTTATAAAGCTGACAAGTGCAGAGTATAAGTTGCCTCACCTAAAAGTCCAGTTGTAATCATCTGTAACACGTTCCATGAGGTCAAACTGAGGCCCTGGGACACTGCAAATTGGACGATTCCAGTTATCCCGTATTCTCAAATAGAGGTTTCTGGTGTAAAAGTTCTCAAAATCTTGATAAAGTGGCACAAAATCCTGGTTTAAAAACATTCACAGGGTTATGTTGCTAGGAAAATGTCTGCTTTTGTACCTAAGCCATTTCCACTGAAAAGGAAAAACTGCTTCATTAGTAAACTGTAATGATTCCGTGATAAACAAAGCTTTAGCAGCCACATGTTCCTACGGTACAAACGTCTCTAATCAGCAATTATCTTACTTTAAATCCCTTTAAATGTAGCATTGGCTTTTTGGGCACAGGGAGGTGAGGGGGAAAACGGCCTAATTCTCCATTTCAATATTTGGAAAATTGGAAACAGAGGAACTCACAATTCTTTCACTTGGAGAAAACAAATACTTCAAATTGAGCATTTTGTATCTGTGGAGCAGATTGCAGAACTGGGATAAACAAGTCATTCTATTTCATGAAATTCTGGACGCATTGGATTAAAGCTACTCCAGTGTAAATGATCTGGGTATTATTAGCCTAGACTGGACATACAAATAGCCAGTAAAGACAACTAGTTTGACTGAAAATTAGTTTCTATCTATGGAATTTACTTGAGAATTAAATTTTTTTAAAAGGTATAGAATCTAGACAGGTTGTTGTAGGTAAGTTGCAAGCATGGGAAAACTCAGCTGTGGATACATAATGTCTTTTTCATACATACTTTTTGTTCTTCTCTTTCTGCAGCAACGTTACGTTTTTCTAATCCCCAGGCTCTCATAAAATCTCGCAGGTAGCCAAATACTGTTCCCACTCCAAAACCCAGGAAAGTAAGAACAGCAACATACATTGGTGCCTGTTCAAAGTGTTCAATAAATGTTTTTTTGTAGAGAGTTCCATTTGATACGCCATTCTTCTGAAAATACAGAACAGAAACTTGTGATTAATACATTTCATGTCATCAAAGCTGAGACCTTGAGGCAAATATTTTTCTCTAATATGCCACAAATTAGCAGAGACATTTAGACCTCATACTGTATCAGATGATATAATTTGTATCTGAAGAGGAGGATCATCCATTTTCCCTCCTCTCCACCAACGTTCCCAATTGCAGCTGTCTTCAACACCACTCCCTGCTCTATTTTGAAACACGTGAAACTTATGAAAGATTGGCAACACATTATTGTGTAATTGGACAATTATTTCAGAGATGATTAAATGGAAACCACAATACTCTGTTCTTGCAAGACAGAGCTATAAAAAGGGAAGGGCAGCATTAAAAATTCACCTACACTGTGCCTGACTCTGCTTCTGGAAGTCTTGTGTAACTCAATTGCAGCAACTAAACTATACACAACAAATCCTGCCTAAAATAGGGCATCTTTACCTCTTTACCATGTTGTTCTTTAGATCTGAGGAAGTATCCAAAACACTGCAAACCCATCATCCTTCTATTTCTATTTTGATTTCATAAATGCTTTTAATCAAATTTTCAATGACCCTTTCTATATTTCTAATGACACTTTTAAAAATGGACAAAAAAAAAGGAGGAGAGATGCTCTCCTTGCTGGAATTAGTGACCTTAGTTGTGAGCAAATTAAAGAAGTTCTCAAATTAAAGAAGCTAAGTTTTTTAGTTTCAATTTCTCAAACCAACTTATATTTAGGTCTTTGGACTTCCTTATCTTTGCAAACAATGATGGCACCTACAGTTCCTGCCTAGTAATTGGCCAACCTGTCAATTCAAAAGTTTTAAAATGTCATCCACAAAAACCAGTGCCCTCTGTAAGAAATAAAAGACATATGTTTTTGAGTGTATTATAAAGCAAAACTACCAACATCTGAAGAAATGCCATTAATAACAATGCTGCCTGTGGGATATATGAACTAAAAAAAAGTAGACTGTCTATTTATGAAATGCAGTAAGCTGAAATAGAATAACCATCTTAAGAACAACTCCAAATTCACTGTACTGGTCAGACACAAACTATTGTGAAGCTTCATAATGCACTAAAATGCCTTCATCCTCAAAAGATTTTTATCGCTGTCCAATAAAGTTTTCTTGGGAGAGAGAAGAAAAAAAACCAAACCAAACCCAAATCCCAAAAAAGATGTTTGGCACAAGAGCAAATGTAAAGATTTTGAAGGAAACTTGCAAAGGAAAAAAAAAAATGCTGGTAGGGATGAATAGAAATATATTTAGGCTTTGGAAACATTTATTGCTCAGCAAGGGAAAAGGAACGCAGGGCTGGCTCTCACCATATGAAGGTACAGCTTTGAAGTAATGCTACACATGCACTCTTACCTCAAGCTAATTGCTCTTTTAGGACAACTTATTTACCATGAAAACCATTTTAAGAGGTTGAGTTAAATACATGGCCAAGTCATATTTCACATGAGCCACAAAAGCTGTGTGCACACAGAGACAAGATAAAGCAAGTGTTTCATCAAGGATTAAGCTCAGTCATATTATCTTACATTTGCCATAGGCTAAGAGCATACTGACAGGTCGTCTGTGGCAGTTCAACTGAGATTGTAGCTTGTCAAGCTGTGATGATGTGGTAATGCACCTGAGCCCGCAGGCGAGAAACAGCATGATGATTCTGTTCATCGGTTTTGTTAAGAAACACTTTTTTGTTATATATCTTATTGGTAAAGGAACAGGGAAACTCCTATCAGAGTCCTGCAATGCCAAACTCCTCTCGCACAATACAACTCTTCTGTTGTAGAACTCTGTGTTCAGCTGCTGTTTGATGCAGTCGGTATGACACATCTATTTAAACATGTAACCACTGTCACCTACTATCCTTAATCCAAACACATAGTACTAATTGGCATCAATAGTAGTAAAGTACTAAGAAGGCAGAGTCAGACTGTGACTCATATTCTCCAGTCTATGAATGATGAAAACCAAGAGTCTTCCAATAGCACAATGTTAGTAAAAGTCTGGGAGAAGAAATTAAATAACAGTAACATCTTGTCTAAAAACTGGACTGAGGAAAAAAAAGATCATTTCATCCATTCCTAGAGTTTCACCAAAGAAAAGTAGATAGAGTCTCAGAATTGGAATAACCAAAACAAGTGGGTTTGCTGCTTCTGGAGAGCAGTATTTTGTCCTCCACAAGAAGGACACTGAGGTGCTGGAGAGGATCCAGAGACGGGCTACCAAGCTAGTAATCAGCACATCTCATATGAAGGACGAGGGATCTGGGGCTGTTTAGCCGGGAGAAAAGAAGGCTCAGGGGAGACCTTACCACTCTACAACTACCTGAAAGGAAGTTCTACCAAGGCAGTCAGTCTGTTCTCCCTAGTGACAAGCAATAGAACAAGAGGAAATGGCCTCAAGTTGCACCAGGAGAGGTTCAGGCTGGACATGAGGAAGAATTTCTTCACTGAAAGAGCTGTCAGGCATTGGAACGGGATGCCCAGGGAGGTCACCATCCCCGGAGGTGTTTAGGAGTGGGGTGGATGTTGCACTTAGGGAAATGGTCTAGTGGTTGATAGGGCTGGGACAAAGGATGCACTCTATGTTAAAGGTCTCTTCCAGCCAAAACCATTCTATGATTCTATGATCTATTTCTCCTCATCCCTTTTTATTTAAAAATATCCAGGTCCAATAAGAGATGGTTGGGGATCTCCATTCCCTCCATCTCCCTGGTCATCTTTACAAAAATCATCTCTTCTCTGTAAGCCCCCATTTCTTCGGCAAAATGGTCAATGGAAGCAGCAGTCTAGAGTTACTCAGCAATTTTATGTTTGGTTTCCTTTAAAAATCATGAGTAAATACCCTTTTTGATTTGCTAATCCACATTTTATTAACTTATTTTTAAAATTTTGCTGGCATTCCAAATCCAAATAGTTTCTCAGGAGCCTGTCACACAGTGAGTACACTTTCCAGGCACAAATGCAAGGAATGGATAAAAATCAATGTAAAGAAACTCAACGCAGAAAGGCTACAGAGGAAATGAAAAATCAAAGTTATGCCATAGAGTTTGAGCAATCTAGCATGTCATTGACTTATCAGAAACCAAAAGCACAAACAGGATATGCAATTTCTGTGTGTCGAGTCTCTACTTTGCTTATTAGATCATGCTGTCTTGTACTCTCTTGATACCAAAGGCCACACTGGCAACTCAGCCTTATAACTGTAACACATAGTTAAGAGTCCCATGCCGACAGATTTGGCAGTGGCCTTAAACCACAGCTGCAAATTAGTTTCCAGTAAGACACGGCAACAGAATTCCTGGGAAAGATATTGATGCCAAGGAAGTCAACAGGAGTGATGCCAATGCAGTAAAGTCAGCTTTGAGTGCAACACCTCTTAGACTCCCATCTTCTGTAGCTATCCAAAGCATTTTGAAACTCTCCTCTAATGACGAAGCCCCTCCTAAATACCCTCAGCTTTTAAAATGATGAAATGGACACTAACAAATCTAGCAGTGCTATTAGAATGGGCATCAGTGTAACATACTGAATGCAACGGACACATAATCTTAGTCCAAACAGTTTGCTCTGATAATAATAATGCAAACCAATCTCAAAGTCTGTCAAGCACATTCCTGGCAATACCTTTATGAACAATAGTTACAAAACATGATATTTGCATTAACAAAGGAAATACAAGATAGCTATGCAATTGCATGAATGATGCTTAAATATTTGTTCCTATTAACTTTAAAGTGAGAATTTTTTCAGTGCATTTAGGTTCTACAGCCTCTGGAATAGTGCTAGCTGGCATAAGTCAGATTTGTATCAAGGGGAAAGCTAAGAATTCAACAGCATAGATGTAGTGTCATGGGTAACCGCTTCTGCTGGTATAAGTCAGTAGTAAACCCGTGTGAGTGGAGTTGCATCAAGGAAACTGAGCCCTGAGAAGTGTGTTCTGTAAAGAGGATAAACTCTAAAGAAATTGAGAAATCCCAATCTGCTTAATTAAATATTTTGGAGGTATTATGGCCACTTCCAATACAGAAGCAGTAGGTGACAGCTATACCCTTGAAATAAAACTACTGAGAGAATAATAAATTCATTGTCTTTAAATATAAGTTCCCCACGAGGAATAAAATGTGATCCAGAAGCATGAGAAACTTTATTTTACTGTCCCTCAGTTTAAGAAGGACATTATCTCTGTTTCTGGATCGGATTTTATCATATTTTTGCATACAGCCTATTTAAAAAGCAATGCAAGTTGACTGAGCTACATAAAACTTCCAAGACAGACACGTATAAGAGGAGATAGGTGTTGAAAAATGGGAACCAAATGATAGTCTTGTTTGTTCAATATCTGACAGATTTCAGGAGGCCATTGAAATCCTGAATAAATTAGGACAGTGTGTTGCTACAGCTGAAAATTGCTGGGAGAACAGACGGATAATCACTGATGCAATATCCGAATTGATGTCCTGTAAATGCCTGTACCCTTCTGGAGCAGAAGCTGGAGTACTGCAGGGTGCCATTTTGGCCATGAGAAGGGTATGGTCTGGCTGAATCCCACACAGAGCTTGCCACTGGATAATCCCAGTTTGAAGTGGCAGGGGTGCAGTTCTGCCCCATATGGATCATTGTTACCTAAAGGTCGAGTCTCAAAGAATAAAACTGCCAGGTTCTAGGCAGACCCACCAGGTTGACTGCCATAATCATTGTGTTTTTCCCAAACCACCACTATACGTAGACATTGATTAGACACTGGGGAATTCTTAATGATTGTATGCAGTCCTCAGGAAAACAGAAAAGGAAATTGAAGTTGTGAAAATCAGAAGTTTCCTATAATGAATATACTATTGACACCAACTGAGGGCTACTTCACAAATCTCTCCAGTTACTAGCAATATCCTTTAAGTATGTGGTTTATTTTCTGTTATATTTCAGATCTCACAGGCTCAAGTTTCTAAAATGTAAACGAAAAATGTCTACAAGGGGAGTTTGTAGTTTACTGAGCTATAGAGGCAAGACTTAAATTAGAAATAGCTTTGAAACTTTTATGTCTAGAAGGTGCTAAAATGAAGGTCATAGCCTCCTGCAATATAGCCACAAAAAAGTATAATCTTCACACAATACAAACTATAAACAGCAACCAAGCAAAAAACATCTAGTTCTTATTACTGAGTGTCTGCAGAATCCTTGTTTGGACTGATTATTGATTTCTGCTGAAGTTTCAAGAAAAAATATGTATCTGCTAGTAAGGCAATCGATAAGGAGTAAGAGTAAAATTTACAAGACTGTCCAGAAGGCTTAGGAAAAACAAGACACCTTCAAAATAACTTAGGAATACATGTGCTATTGAACTTAGCAGAGATTTCAAATTTAGCAACTCAAGACTCCAAAAAGTTTGCTCCTTGTAAGAGTATTAACTGCTGCTTTTTCTATTCTGCTGCTGAAGGCTTGTATGAAGATTCAGTCCCTTCACCATACTTTTCACAAAGGCAAGGAAACGGCCTTTGATTTGTTAATCAACTGTCATCTGATTACTGACTGAAAACTTGGAGTCTCTCTGTACAAATTCATGACAGCATACTATATGCAAACACCAGCAAAGGTATGAAAAGACAGAATCTTCAACTTTCAGACTTGCATAATTTATTTCAGCCAAGCACAAGTGAAACTCCAACATGTTCACCTCCTAATAAACTCTTTCAGTATCAAGTAAACATCTTGCACTACCAACTATGACACTAATACTATGAAAATACACATGTGAATGGCAACACTGTTACATAGAAAACACTGTTATATTATTAGGAAAACAATACTCTGACTGTTTATTTTCAGACCAACTCTTTACTCTGATGCTAAAATTATACTTTCGAGTGCAACATAGGAGGTTGGAAGGATGCAGAACACTTATTCATAGCAAAAGAAGACAAGAAGTCGGTAGAAGTCTAGAAACAGCATTGGCAAGAAGTCCAAACTAGAACAAAGATGAACTTGGAAAGTGCACATTTTGTTGTCTTAGTTTGGTAAGTTTTTATGCAGATATTTACACTAATTCAAGAAGTTTCTCAGCCTGGTATTTTAGGACATGAATTTCTAGCCCTGCACACACTACAATCAATGTGCATTCTGATACCAATAAATGTTTATTTGCAACTGTTTACTGTGTGCAGTTTTCAAAAAATCAGTAGATCAGCACACATGTTTTCATCTAGTATGAATTTAGTCCTAGTTCACCCTTTAGCAAGTCTACAACTACACATTGTGGAATGGTCATGCTAACACATTTGTCAAAAGAAAAGCCACATACATCTCCTTAGAGTGCAAAAGCTTAAGAGTAATGCACACATGCTCAGTAGCAAACCATGAAAGTGTAATGTGGTGATGGGAACAAAACTCTAAGGAAATCTACATTGAACAGTAGGTTTCAGAAATTGCAATATAAATCATAACAGATATTACCCAATACTAGCTAAGACACTTCCATCAAACAGCATATTACTACGCCTTTTTTTTTTTAAACTGCTCTCCCAGTGGCTTTATAACAGCTGTATGTTGCAAGCAATAGCAAGAAGCATCAGAAAGAAAAAGGAATCTGTACACCTGGTAGAGCTATTTTTCTCTTTGACATCACTCCCAGGAAACTCAACTCACCATAACTAGGAAGGCATGAGGGCAAAGATGAGGCTTAATAATTGCAAATTATTAGAGACAAAGCAAGGAAGTTAACTACCCAGAGAGAGAGAGAGTTAAAAACACCAGAAGGTATTTCCTAACCTTACAGCAATTACAGAGTAAAAAGCCAGGCATGTTGAATCAGAGCAAAGAACTGGATGAAACTCGTAGGTTACAGCAACCCTGACATAGCACAAGTTGTTAAGTTGCAGCAAGTGTTTACTATGATTTCCAAAGCTCATAGTAAGATTCATGCTGCTTGGTCGCATCAGAATATCTCCTGATCATTCAAACGTTATGGCTTTGTCTTTAAGAATGAACAAACAAGATGATGATGAAGTGGTATCACTTCAAAGGCTGTCAGTTTCTGCACATCACTGACAACGATCTCCTAGTACAAGAAATTTATTCCAGAGGTAATTCAGCATTTAGAAATTCATTCTGTGCATCTCATATGCATTTTTTTAATAAGAAACTAGTATTTGTTGGGATTAAGACTGGAAATGAATGAAAAGATACTCATGATGATCTAACCAGACTGTTAGTGTTTTGTCCAGTGTGGATTCTGAGCTAAAACCTCCACAAAGCAATCCACCAGCTCAATTTCTCACATAGTGACTTTGCAAAGAACACCATGATATGTTTTAACCAGGATCAAATTGCTCTCCCTGCAAAACTCCCTTGTGAAGAAAACACTATAGGTGAACAGACAGATCTTAACTTGCATTAACTGAATCATAGATCCCAGAGGTTTTCCCATTACATAGTACAATAGCTTCAAATAGGTGATAAATGGAAACAGTTTAGTAATGAGGCACATAATCCCTATCAGATGGAGGTGGTCTCATCCTGAATCACATCAAATATGTCACAAACTTCAATCTTAATGCGTTAAAACTCCAGAAATACTCTCAGGCCGTCATTGGTTCCTTAAATGACAGCCCTAATTTTGATGAAGGTTTCTGGAAGGCATCATACATCAGATCCCTTGTTAAAGGTTCACAAAAGGAATTTACAGCATTCACACTTACTACCTAAAAGCTGCATGTCATTAGAATAATTTGTACATTCTTCTGAGAGTTATGCATAGGCTAAGTTGAAACCAGAAGTTCCTGTTGTTTCAAGGAGAAAAGAATCATATTTCAGAAAAGTGACAACAGAGAAGATTATTGCTCATTTTGTTAATGCAATCAGAGTCGTAGCTGGATTTATGCTATCTCTTCCAAGGTTATTAACTACTCTTAAATAATATTTAAATACGGGTTTCTTGGCACAGAATCAGAATCACAAAATGGTTTTGGTTGGGACTTTAAAAATCATCTAGTTCCAACCCCTCTGCCGTGGGCAGGGACATCTTCCACTGGACAAGTTGCTAGAATACCATGGGTAGAGAGGAAAGACAGAGGTATGAAATACCATCAACAAACAAATCACCAATTTCATGATGGGGAAAAGAGGAATTTCTCAAGTACAGCTGGGAAAAAGGCAGTAAGGATTTGTGTTTCTAGTTTTACAGGTATGGGAATTAAAATTCAGTAGGAAGACAACTATCTGGGTAGATAAGGTCTTTCTCTCAGATAAGAAGCATTAGAAAAAATGAAAGATAACCCAAACATTCAGAATAAACAGAATAATATATAATACATATTATAGGTAATATAAATATAAATAAAAATAATATAGAAACTGAATAATACATAAATTGTTTGACACATAGGTTTATAGGGCAGTAGAAATTCAGTAAGGTGAAGGAGACAGTCATCCTATAAATGTGCCAATAGTCTTGCAGCACAACACAGAGGGAATAAAGCTGAGAAAATGACTAGTTTGATACCTTCAAAGACAAGAGAAGTTGTCTTAAGCAAGAAGATGAAAATTCATTTAAACAAGTTAGGCAACTTGGTAGCAGTGACCATGGCATAATTGCAGTCAGTAGGACTATACCAAAGCCAGCATCAGAACTGGCATCTGTGGTCAAACCAGTGCATAATTTAACACTTTGAAAAGGGCTGGTCACCCACCTAACCTCAAATTAAACCCCAGAAAGTTTAGAGTAACCTGAATTCACCAAATTGTGCCCTAATGAAGAAATGCTGTATATTTTGAAGGATGGCAACAAATTAATTACTTCAGGGTTTTTTTTCCACCTAAAACTCCACAGAAACAGCAACATTCTTCTCCAGTTATTTTTTTCTTGGAAAATATATAAAAAAGGTGGATTTAATCTGTTGTGAATAAGTAATGCCCACCTCTATATGAGGAACTTACAGGTGGAGTCCTCCAGGATCTCAGAGGGATACAACAGTTCTGCAACAGCCTGTTTCTTCCCACTGATTTAAATTTCTGCCTTAACCAACTGGAAAAGATGACCTGGGCTTTAATGACTTCTCAATGTCTACGTAATTGTAATGATATTCATTAACCATTATTAAATCGGCTAATTCAATCCTAGAGCCCAAAATAAAATAATTGTATTCTGCTTCAATTGCTTGAAGATTAATAAAGAAAAAGAGATTGTTACATCATTTTATTTTTTAGTGCATCACACATTGAAACACTCCTTGTAAGTTTTTCCAGTAATTATGAAAGTCATAACACTGAATGGTTGGTTTTTGTCATCTGAACCTTTTGTAACTATCAGGTTTGCAAAAATGACCTTTAATTACTCTGCTATGGTTTTATAGCAGTTTAGATATAGACAAAAAGTAAAGTCCTCACACTACTAATTTTCATCAGTAGATCTATATCTGCCTAGAGGCAAACACCTAGAGGCGGTAGTTCTTGGCTGAAAATACAAGGATTAGGCAAGAAAAACACACTATAAATTTAAGAGGTGGAAATCAGGTGCAAGAATGGCGAGGGAAAGGAGTGGCAAGCATGTTTTGTTGGTTCAGCAAAGGAAGACACCTTTTCAAATACATACATAGCAAGAAACAAAAAGCCAGCTGAATCAGCCTTTGGATTTGAAAAAATTTAACCTATTTTCTAGGAAAACAATGGCTTATGTCCTCATGTGACCCTTCTGTCTGCGAGTACCCCTCCGTCTGTATGTGCAGTAGCTTTTGAGCTCACAGACCAATCCCAAGCAAATGTGATGGAAGAAAGAATTCTTCAAAATGTAAACTTACTGAAAGCTTGAGGAAAATCTGACCTTGATAGTGCAAAGAGATCCAAGCCCATGTGCTGAAAGATAGCAATAACTTGGCTCTTCAGCCATTCTTGAAGTGACTTACACAAGCAAAAGTGTAATGACCCACATACCATTCAAGTTCACCAATCCTTTGAGAGATATGATAGCGTTTCTCTGACTTTTCCATTAGCATAACTCTTCTGTTCACACATCTGTGCCTCTGCTCCTAAATTTGGAATGTACCAAGACAAAACAACAATAGCTGGTAATACAAAGATATGGCAGGACTATCTAGAAGGGATATTGCAGAAGCTCTGATCAACCGTACACTCTGCTGAGCTACCTGACATTTAAGAGTGACAGAAGATGCCCAAACACCACTTAATTTCTCAGATGACCACTGTCAACAAAACACAAAAGGAAAATTTGCTCTCAGAAAGGAATTTTAAAGCTCACGAAAATGCAAAGATTTTAAAGTGCCAATGCAACAAATAGTCTCATATTTCTCAAAAAAATCACAGTTCTTATTTACAGTTATAAATAAGCCAGTCACAGGAAAGCTTCACATAGAATTTAAACCTTTTTCAGAAGACCTTGTTTCACCTCTGCCCTTCCACATTTGAAAAAAAACCCAGAAAAATGGCAAACCTGAAGATAAACTCTGTGCTCTTCTATAATGGCTGCTATAAATATTTTTGTGATGAGGCAAATCATGAGCAATGACAAAAGATTCAGGTGTCCCTCTCAATTGCAATGGAGAGAGGTCTCAAGTTTGTTCCGACAACTTTAGTTTACTCGGTGATGACACCTGAGAGGGTGAACTACATATTTACATCCTACCATCTAGCAAAGGAAAACACAATTTACTTCTGAAGAATGTCCACATGTGCAGAGTAATATCTCACTAGTATGTCTCTAGGTACAAATCAATATATAAAGAATTAATAAAGCTCAGTTCCAGTGGGGGAAAACAACCAAAACAAACTACTGAGGTCTCATGCACTCCTCACAGAAATCTAAGGAAACTCTCCTGTAAAGTAAATGTTTAGATGGTAGATGTTTAGGTAGATGTTTTTCAATGTTTCACACATAATGCTTCACACTGAATTCTGAAACAATGCTTGTAGACTCTGAAAACTCCCTGTTTTACATTCTTTCCCACTCTACAGGGAAGGAATCTCTCCACTCCCTTCTTTCTCATGTAGAAAATTAATTATCTGCAACTGAATTAAGAAATTTTACGTGCCCATCCTGACAGCTCCCTTATGGACCAAGATAATCACTTTGGCCTGTGTAAAAAATCAGTTCATATAAAAACAAGAATGACAGGAGTGACATGCAGAATAACCTCATAATTCAATAATAATCTCTCTCTGAGAGCAAATTCATACCAGATTGTATGGCTGCTTCTTCCCTCCCCTCTTTTTTCTTTGTTTTCATGGATCAAAGCTAATCTCTTAGAGCACAGTAGCTGCTGGGAAAGAATAAGTGTAATAAAATACTATTTGCAGTTCCTACACCTTTTTTTTTTTTTTCCTGCATACTGCTGAGGAGGAAGTGTGGAAGCTCTCAGAACAAAATTGAGGTAGAGGTGCCCAATAGCAGGGACTCGCAAAGCAGAATCCACGGTGATATGTCAGTGGGGGAATATGGCTAAGGCATCGTGAGCTCCATAGAAAGTGTAGCTCAGTACTCAGACTCATAGCTATGGGCATCAGCACAGCACTAGAGAAACTTCTAAAAAAGAAACTTGCTTCCAGAAAAACAGAACTATCAGCTGAAAAGGCTGAGCTATGTAATTAGCTTTTGCTACCTGTTTATACAATTGTTTGAATTATAGGAGGATCTGACTGTTTCCAACATCTCTTCTCTTTAACCAGCAGTGCTTCCACTCCAAGCTGGCAGGAGATCACACAGAACACTCTCTGTGCCAAACTACACTGTTTTGTAATAAATCAGTCCATGTGGCAGGTGATTTCTGCAATGCCTGAAGGCAAGGTCCTGCCTCAGTGACACGCAGGGGCTCCTGGCTCACAGCTTGCACAGGAGTTGGTAGGCTTGCCAACTACCTCTTGATGCTGAGTTTTAAGAAATCAAGCTACCTTTGAAGTACATTCCCTCTGCAAGAGGTAGCGGCTCTGGAATCAGACTCAGCTCAATCAGAGCAGTAGTCTGGCTTGAGTCTTGCTTACTTCTACACAGAAAGAGGTGGTAGTTCATATCCCCATGCAATGTGAGAGTCTAACCTCACAGTGAACTATGAGCTCTAGCATTAGGTCAACTTAAAAGAGAAATAAATGAGAGATTTCTCCTTTGGATGTAGGGAGGATTAAAGCAAATTCAAACTTAGCTAAGCACTCAGTATAGCCATGCCCATTGGAGCTGTTGTGTGGAAATGATATAGAAACATACAGTGACAGGCACTGGCTTCCCTGAGGGACCTTGAATGGTATCAACAAAAAGTGATGTTCATTTCAGAAGGGTCAGACAAAAGTGTGCAGTGGGATTATATCACTTCATGTCAAATACTGGGAAATGTATGCTCTGTGTTCAGGTAGTCTACTTACAGGTTTGCCTTGCCAAATACATTGCTGCTTCATTCTCACAGAATAGGGATAAAATCCAGTATCCTCTGTTATTTGTTAATGAACAAAACAGACTTGAAGTTCTTTTGGAAAGAAAATATGCTGAACGATGGAAGAGTATCCAAACTTGGATTGTACCATAGACACACTGCTCAAAAAGGTAAGCTTGGCTAGATCTGTCCATTATATGCTAAAATTGCTTGAGGGCAGCCAAGTAGTAAGTTTGAGTCCTACATCATGCCTAGAGAACTGAATCAGACAGTGCAGTGGTAAGTGAAGATATACAGGAAGATAGAGAAGATAAAAATGCAATTATATTTAAGGTTCAGATTATCACTTATGTCTCAACAGGAATGGAATGCAAAATCTTTAAAGTAGCCTCAATCAGGTGTGTTACACCATGTAGATTATTAAAACAGAACATAACTTCTGGGGGAGTAAATTCATGCCAAGAATGGAAAATATTTGACTCAGGCATTCCTACAGTGCCAAGGAGACCACAGAATTTTGAAAGATTTTTATTTTCTATGGGAGCCATTCCAAAATTCTGACCACTTGGTTTGAAAAGCAGGGCTACATTATTCTGAAAGTCCATCTGTGTCCCTGGGTCTCTGCAGTAAGCAAGAGCTAAGTGTTACCAATTTTTTCCTGTATTACAAACCTCAGTAGAATCATGTGGAAGGCTTGCATTCCTACACAAAAAACCCTACAATTCTGCTCTCATTTCCTATGATCCATCTCATTCTAATACAGTCTTCAGATCGCTTCTGGTATCTTAATAGACATAGTGCAGAGACCACATTTCCCCAGAAATACTACCCCATTTCAGTATATTCTTAATGAGTGTATGCCAAAATGGATTCAAGCCCTCTTCCCAGCCCAGACAAACAGAACAAGGGTGTTGCAGTTATAACCAAGGTTATGCTTTTGCTTTAAACAAATGTTCAGTCAACACTAAAGTATTTCATTTCAAAGTACTAGGTGTCAGTCAATACACATGCTGGCTGTGAAACATCTGATGTTTTTGCAGCTATCCACTTGCCACTCCCATTTCTTTGCTATTTGAAAAGAAAAAAAGAAAGGAAAAAAAAAAGGAAGGAAGTTAAAAATCAACTCCCTTTGGGATTACAGCTGTTTACTGATCGACATCTTCCCCTTCCTTGAGCCATTCCTTCTCCTCGGTTCCACGCCTTCATCCTGGCTGAGATCACCTGTCATAGACTCAACCCATCCACCTTTCACCTCCTCTTGGCTTTCCCTCTTAGCCTGGGGCTATGCCGGCACCCCCCACTGAGCTCGACACTCCCCTGACCTAATTCTCACAGTGCATTTTGCTCCCTCGGGCAGCTCTACCTCACTCCACCCCACTGCTGAGCATGGCTGGCTCCCCGAGACAACCAAGCAAACCAGACTCTCCAGTTCAACCAGTGCTTTATCTCACTCTTCCACTTCCACCCTGACTGACCAACTGTCACTTGTCAGAGACCTCTTTCTCCCTTCTGTTGACTCATACAGATTTTACTGACCTTGCCTTGAAAGCGAGGAGTTACAAAAGTTCAGCTATGATTCCTTGTCCCTGTTACTGCCACTCAAATAATTAGAAATTCCATCAGGTGGGTATGTCTTATTCACAAACATACTTTTAACACATGTGAAAGTGGAGCCTGAACCAAACTGTTTATTGATAATTGTAACCTGCTTGTCTTCTGATATGCTTGGCTTTCTATCTAGCTGATGAGTATCCTGATTATGTGAAACTTAATATCAGATAACTTAGATATTAGTAGTTCAAGGATTATTTTCCTGTTCCAGAAGGACCTATTTGTGTCAGCTCTCGGGACATCCCCACCCTTCCCTTCCAAAGTCTTGAATGTGTGTGCAGTTTTGTTGTTGGGGTTTTTTTTCCAATCTAATTCTCTTTTCAAAACACAGACTGTTTCAAAGTCCTAACAATGTACTGATCCACCAAACTGTTAAAAAACAGCCTTGTTTATGAGCTCTGCTGAATCTTACACTTTGAACAATATGGGCTGGGAAAAAAAACCAAACTCCAATCACAAACTCCTGTTCAGTTTCGCAATGGTTTGCCCCAACGTGTGAAAAGATAAAGCACAGGCACATCTGCTTGTTTTAACCATGGCTAAACGAGACTAATAAAGAAATAAGGCTCTAGCAGTTGCTTCAACCTAAGAAAGAAGTTCTTTATCCAACAGCATAGAAAGCAATACTCATTCATTTGCCTTTACAATGAGTTTTGTGAAATTTGTGACAGAAGATTTATCATCAGACTTGGTAACTCTGTCATCATGTCATCATAGTTGAAGCTGTTTCCTATTGCAAGAAGGTATAGTTAGCAAACAGGATTGCCTTCATGTGATTGATGCCTGTGTCTCACAGCTCTGCTGAAATACCATGTTGCAAACCCTGTGTGATTCTGGAGAAAATGGCCAAGGTTTTTGGTCACACAGCTAAGTGTATATGGAGCACAGCCAAGAATGCAATGCACTGTGCAATAGTGACTACATGTAGCCCTGAAACGTTAATCATAGGCCAGGAAGAGGTATTGGGCTGGAATAAAAGGAAGATAGGACTAAGCAGCAAGCAGTGAAGTGTGCAAACAAACTATTGACAACCATGGTAGTTACTTACTGAGACGTGTCAGGGGATGGAGACATTTTGATTAGATTCCTCAGCAAAATATCACTTAAAATCTCAAGAAAACTGAAGAATCCTCAAACTGCCCTCTGTCAGTCCTTCAGATTACATTTTTAAGGTGGAAGCCTTTCCTGGATATCTGGTTAAAAGCTCTTTAACATGCATTCCACACATTTTCTATGAGTAGCCCTGAACAACAAAATATTATGATTGCCTAAATCTTAAGGAAGAAGAAATCAAATCTCTCTCAAATGCCTAACCATCAAACTTCGGGCCAACCTTACAGAAACCACCTGTCACAGAGTGAGAGGACTGCATCTGTTTCACTTCTGTATTGCTGCTGCTGTCTCAGAATACTCTGTTGCTGAGTATATGAGACACTTGATCAACAGGAGGTGAAATGAAGCCTTTGTGAAATGGGTGACAGCAGCCAGATGACAATGATGACTGACTCTCCTCACTTTTGGACCTGTCTCCTCTAAAGGTAAAGAATTGATCCACGACTGAAACAGAATTAAATTACTGCAAAACAATAACATTTAACTTGAACTCAAATTTCACCTGTAGAAAGACTGGTAGAGGAGAAATGAGACCAAAATACACATTTCTATCCTGACTTAGTGGCAGCAAGTAGAACAGGAGATAGGTCACCTACGTACACAACACTGGTAACAAAACACTGATATCTGAAAAAGTGGGAAGACTTTGATGAAAGCTCCTGTGAAGGTAACACTTAATAGACACTGCTCCTACGTGTACCAAGTATTTTACAAGAGAAAGACAAAAAAAATAAAGTCTTTATCTCAAAAAGCTGACAGACTAAATAAATTCCAGAGCAACGTAATGATAAGATATGCACCATGCAGAAATGAGTTAGAGCAGAAGTAAACAGAGCACTGTGAACTCTGGGAATAATAAATCCTGGGTTTCTACATGTGTCTTGACTGACTCTGGTGTCAAATAAAGCAATATACTGACAGAAACTTCCTTCTGATTTGGGACATAGATCAAATCTCTTTTCTACTGCAGATTCTTCAGGGTACTGGAGGAATGAGTTCACAATGTAGCTTCTCTTTCAACAGGGAATATGCAGCAGGACCTTTCTCCTGCCTCCAGCTGCATACTTTAAGGAAAAAGTGGATATGCGTTTGTCAAATCTGGCTGAAAATGCCTGACTAGTTCACAAGTTGTTAAGGAGTTGACAGACAGACAGTATCACTAAGTCAGTCTTGTTCCTACAGGAAATGAAGCCCAAACCAACTGTTACCACACTGAAAGAACAAGCTAGGTAGATGGGCTCTGTTTTCCTCATACACAACTCCTATACAACCTATGAAGTGTTGAGCAGGGAATACAAAGCAGCATGTCTACCTGATGTTTTATGAATCTGCAAATGGTCAGTGAAGTTAACATCTTTACAATAAAATTACATAAAGACAGTGCTTTGTTTCTCATCAGGTACATCATGAAACAGTCAAAAAAGCCAAAGTCTCTGAGAATAATACTGACAAAATCAAATGAAAACATGCTTCACTTACATAAACCCATGTATTTCTCAGCCCACATTCAAGGCAAGTTTTTAAAAGATCTCCAGTAATACTGACTCACAGATATAAAACTCCACTAATAGCACCTTACTTCTGCAAATTGTAAAAGATTTTCCATCTGTTGATGGGTAAAGCTGATTTTTCCCTTCTGATCTGATGGATTTAATCATACTGTGCTGAAGGCATAAAGATGATCATACCAAGATTTTCAGAAGCTTCAATTAATTGATATCATGGGTTGAGGTGAGATGGAAACTGAGAGAGCTCAATTTATTTTATCTGTCACACTTGGTAACACCATCTTGCTCACTAGAGAGTCTGCTGAATTTCACTCTTGCTTAACCTCCAGAGAGAGAGATCTTTGATGCAAACTCCAGAGCCATTTCCTTACCAAATCAAAGAGGTGATGGTAGCACTTTCTTTATGCAGTAGGACAATAAAAGAATTTCTTTGTCACAACAAAAATTTAGGAAGAGCCAAGACACTAATGAAGTGCAGAGAGAAGCTTGTAGGAAATGGACAGGTGAATCTGTGTGCTTGGAAAGTCGTTCACAGAAGGAGATAGAATGATCTTGCAGTCTAAAACTGCTGCTGTAACAAGTCCTCTGCTCATCTATCCCTCCTTACATACTAAAAAAAGACAGCTTCCTTGCAGCCCTTCTTGATCCTATCTATCTCTGGTTACACAGTCATCTTTTGCAGAAGTTTATTTCTCTAGCTTTCACTGGTGAGCAAGGGATGTGAGAAGGTCACACATTCATTGCTTTAATTCCTTTTGAAGGATGCAATAATTACACCTCTCCTACGACAAAAGGTTTAACCCAAGGTGAAACTGAATATTGCTAAAGCTACTCCTCAGTTCCCAAAGCACAAGTCTCCCAACTCAGGACACAAACTTACTCATCATTATTTTGCCAAGTCTTACTAATGCACACAGCATATCCAGCATTTCACACCACTGCCCATCACCATACCAGTTCCATTAATACATATCTGAAAAGGAAGACAGATCACAGAATTGATAGGCTTTCTATCCCCTGAACACACATGTAGATTTTAACAACAAGAAATTAGACTTAACATTTATCAATAGTATTCTATTGTCACAGAATGAAAAACAATAATAGTAATTCTTCTCTTTAAAAGGTGTAAATTTTGGCAAACATTTTTGTTTTGGACTCTGTATTTGTTCCTGCTTGGTTAGGAGTAAGAATTTTATTTTAGAAACAAAAGTTTCTAAGTTGGAGCTGAAGAGACTCTGTTAATAAATGCATTGAAAGAAAAAAATGACCAATAGACAAGTTCCATCCATGTGGAATTCTTCCCAGATTATTTGATAATTTTGTATTTCTTAACCTGGGATGAAACTGGACTGGATACACACAGAAATATACTTTGTAACACCCCTTATATATTCACGCACAGATGCATCAACACAATACTTAAAGGCTTATAAAAATCTCACTATTGTTTTTCTATAACTTAAGCAAAAAGAAACAGATGAGAAGACTAAGAAAGCTTGTGATTAGAAGAGAGGAAAACAGGCTGCCCAGAGGGGTTGTGGAGTCTCCTTCCTTGGAGGTCTTCAAGGCCCACCTGGACATGTTCCTGTGTGACCTGATCTAGGTGAACTTGCTTCTGCAGGGGGGTTGGACTAGATGATCTCTAAAGGTCCCTTCCAACCCTGCCATTCTGTGATTCTATGAAAAGGGGTGGAGACTGCATCAATGCTGTTTAAATAGAGTTTGTTTCTTTTGCAATCAAAACAAAAGAAGAAAAGATTTATCCATTTGGGATTAAAGCCTCCCTGGTACCTGCTAAAACTTCCCAATTAATCTTAGCACACATATATGCAAACAAAAAAAGCTGTTTATATAACAATGATGCAAAGAAAAAATTGCATAGAGCAATGCCACAGATAGACTAGATGACACTACGAGACCTGCAGACACATATTTTTTGTGTCAAAGTAACACATTCCGTTTGAGAACGCTTGGTGTTAAGAAAGTGCTGGAAGTTCTAAAGCTCAGACTCATGAACTTGCATAAATATGGTCTTAAAAGCTGAGAAAAGATATTGATTTTTCAAATGCTTTCTTGCACCCTGTAATGCCTCCAACAAAAGTTTGCTTTGAATTGTTTCAGTTATTTGGTGTTGCTGTCTGTGTAGCACCTGAAACTCTGAGGCTGATCAGCAGCTGGTCCAAGTAGGAGATACATTTGATCAGGTCATGGGGCTGGGATTCTTTCAGACAACAGGTAACAATGAGGTACAATGTGACAAGGAACGAGTGATCTTAAATTTATATCCCAAATCATATTCCCTGGCATCCAAGGGACCCATCTAATCACTACAGTCACTGACACACAGCTGCTGGCACTGGATGGAATGATCTGTATCCTGCACTCTCTAGGCAGTGGCTTGGGTGAGCTTTACAGATCTTCCCCACAACAGTGTGCACAAAGGCCTGATGCTGCAGCTACCTCAGGAAATGCAACCTGGGGATCATAGAGAAAGCAATGTTCCTTTCAGGAGACAAACGTCAAGTTTTGTGGAGACACAGGGAATGGACAGGAAATGGAAATACAGGGACAGACTGAGGTGCTTTCTTGCAGAACAGCCCCAAGAAGCTCAAGACCATAAAAAATGGCCACTGTGATTGCATGTGTAAGGCTCACAGCTCTGTAACTGTGAGAAGATTAGCCAAGTCTCAGATATCTGTATGTGAGTCACACAGAGGGATGTATGGCAGCTCTTCAGGAATCACCAGTAGTGACAGGGAAGCAGAAACTCACATGGAATTTGCTGGAGGAAGTGAGTGCAGCATATTGTCAGCTGAAAGGACTATGAGTCTCAGCTCCTTATCACAAGTTTATCTTACCATGTTCCTGTTGCTATGTGTATAAATCCTTACTTCTTGGTAGGCTGAGGGGGAAAAGAAGGGGAAAGGACAGAGCACATCAAAGCCTGTGCTTGGCCAATGGGACAAAGGAAAGGATACATCTGAATAATTCCCCCTCCAAAAAAAAGACAGATGATCAGCAGAACAAACAAGGGTTTGCTACATCTACGCTGGTTGTTCACCCAGAAATTCAAAGTACTTTGAAAGGGAGAAAGTCCCATAGCCAGAATAGGTGAAATGTTAGTTTGTGCTGAAGGCATGGGTACACATAGATGGCATCTGCCCTGGGATTTTATAGTTTCATAGTAAAGGTATCTTGCTGAATGCTCTGGACACCTGGTTGGATTAATACACCCTAATGTGAGAAATGCTCCAGCTCTTCTTCAGTCTGGCACACAATACTGATGATCCTCTGCTGCCTGCTCTTCTCCTTAAACAACATTTTTCTTCCCAATTCAGCATCTATCCCACAATGACAACTCTCTCAGACAATAGTCTTAGAAGGTTTGGCTGCTCTCTAAAAGCTGCTCTCTAAATTTTTCTCTGGAAAAATTAGCTGTCAGGAATGGCAGGAATTCTCTGTCTGAGCCATTGGTCATTATAGTGAAATTTAAGTCCCTGTTTTGCTGGTTAATGCCACAACAGAAGTTAATTTTCTTTGAAAAGAAATGAAAAAAATAATAATGCATGAGACAGTTCATATGTCTGTTGGCAGAAGAAACAGACCTGCATATCTTGATAAATTAAGGGATCTTTATGTTTATCTAGCACCCTATAAAACAGGATATGAATCATCACTGCACACTCGCAAACATCAAGTTGAGACAGACAGCATGAAGTTAACTATTATCCTGGTGAGAAGTCAGGTTTTACATAGACTGTGGGTAAATAACGGGAGATTAGCATGGAGGGTTATAAACATGCTCAAGTGACCTGCAGTTGAGGTGCAGAAAAACACACTTATCATCTATGTTTAGCCTTGTGTGTTAAACAAGTAGAAACACCTGTGTTCATATAATATAAACCTCTGCCCTACTTAGAAACACCCTATTGAACATGCTTGAGATTCCTGCCCTGCTGTGTGAAAGAGCAAAGCACAGTGGTAAATGATGCCTGCAGAAGCCCCTGAAAAATAGGCACAAAGAACAGGTTTGATGAAGGTCTGGCTCCGTGGTGCCACTTATGTACCTCTCCCCAGGTGCCACTTAGGGAATCCTCCAGTTGGCAAGGTGACAAAAATAACTTTACTCTTTGCATTTCATCCGTGGTTTCATGGTCATTCCCATGTCCTGCCTATGCTGGCTTGCACAGAGATCCAGACAGTACTTAAGCAGCCATTATCTTCTCATTCTGTCATTGTAATCATCAGCTTGCAAAGGTAATTTATTCTCATGCTGAAGGAACTTCAGTAGACATGCAATGGGACTAGTCACTTCATGGCTTTTTTTGTTATCTCTACTGAGCACAAACAAGCCGCTTGCCAGGTGGTTACTCACAGAACCCCCCCCATAGTGCTGCATCAGTTCTGTCCATTTTTAGATCACACTTGGATCTAGAGGTTTCCAGGTGCTAACAGGGTAGTGACTCCAGCCCTAATGGAAACTTACTTATTATGCTATGAGAAAAATCCCTAGCCTCACATGTAAAGTCTCATCAACACATTTAAAAGCATTGCTATACGAGTTGTCAACTGTTACATGTGCCTACCACTGGCCACCTCTCAGTTTGCAGAAAGACGTCCTCAACATTTCCTGCTTCCAATGCATTGAGCTCATCACATAGCAGAGCAGATGACAGAAACAAGGGTGTGGATCAGAGAGCTGTGATTATTAGCTGAGAGTGCTGGTGCAAAGCAATGAATTTCTGGGGCTAGAAACCAAGGAGAAAAGATGACAGGAACTGAGATTGAGGAGGTCATGTCTGTGGTGCAGCTGAAGCAACAGGTGAAGTAACTGGTGGAGAACTCAGTATCATCCTGTTATGAAACTGCTGCGAAACCCAGAGGGTTTATAAGGATTGCACTTGCCACTAACACATGCACAATGGAACATGTCCAAAAGGCTTAGGAGCTGCAGGCAAAACAGGCTGGGGCCAAGAGTCCTTTCTCGGTTTGTTCTTACCTGAAACAACACCAAATCCCCTGATATTTTGGGAAAAAAAATATCCTGTTGGTAGATTATAATGTTTGCACAGTTGAGGCCTCACACATTGGGAAAAGCTGTAGTGTGATCAGCCTTAATCTTCCCTCTTTTGTCTTATTAATAAAGGCTTTATCACATGATTCTAATTGGGGAAATTGGCTTTTTTCCCCTACAGGACTCATTAACACATTGATTTTGCATCCACAATTCCCCAGGTACACTAACTGCTGCAAAAGCACATGAAACTAGTGCTGTCTATATATGTGAGAGGACAGAGCACAAAGAAATTACAGGGGGTGTTTACAACATATAAGAAAATGATTCCTATGAAAGCATGACATATTCCTTTCATGACTCTTTAAAAAAAAACTATCAAAGTTTCCTTAAAGATCTTCACTGGGCAGAAATGGAAGGAAGAAAAGCAGAGGAGCCCAAAGCACAGAAGGGAATGAGACTGGCTGCTGGAATACTGAATCAACAGCAGAGCAGACCAGTTAGGAAGAGGTCTAGATGTCATAGAACAGCAGGTAAATACAAGAAGCTTCCAAATTTTAGGGTCCCCAAAAGCTGGAGGCTATCACATTTTCAGCCTACCAAATCAGTGGAACTGACGTTATTGGGTTTGATCCCATCCCGGGCTCTTTTTTGCTTTCAGAAAGGACATTGAAAGCACTGGAAAAGGCTGTAGTCTTATTCTCTGCAAGTTTCTTCCATGCTACTGTCATTCTCAGTGCAGAAAAAGAAACAAAAAAGAATTTGGAAACAGTTTTACATTATCTTGGAGGCTGATCTCTAAGGCATACAAGGAAATGATCTATCAAAGCAATAAAATTGTTATACGTGTATTGTAGGAAAAAATGTTTCCACTGGACAAATATTATCTATTGTTTTCAAAATACTATATTCCCTACAACTGACACCAAATTGACAGCAACGTAACAGCAAAAGAAACCATCACTAGGAAACGACCTTCTCCTGGATACTACAGTTAAATAAATTGGTTAGCTATTGAATTGTGCTTTGGATAAAGGCAAATCTGGGCTACAGGTTCTGGAAGAACAAAAAGCATTAGCCTATGTTATAAGCACTAATGAAGTGGAAGACAAGGCCCACTACCCACCTCCCAGAGCTCAGGTCTTACCGTGGCCCAACTTCCAATGAATGCAAAAGAAGCAGAGAGCCTCCCCTACTCCCCTACATTTGATCATCCCTCATTACCTTCCCTGACCCATTAAACAAAATCCTTTCTTCAGAAATCTGAGGACTGTTGTTGTATCAAAATTGCTTCTGTCATGTACACACTGACACACTAAAGGTTTTTACATCATTAAGATGCAAAACACATTGTTCCTGAGCCAGTGTTTTCAAAAGCAGTCTTTCCAAAGCTATCATTTCCTGAAGCTTCCTGTGAGATGCCAGAAGGAAAAATAAAAAGGGTTTAGGGAGCCGATTTCTACAAAGCCCGATGTTCCAGGCAGTTGTGTGCAACTATTGCTACATATTCCTGGCTTAGAAGCCTTGACTGTGCCATGGCCTTGCTGCAGCCTCTGGACCACCAGTTGCATCTCTCAAACCAGAATGTCTCATTCCTCCACAAGAGTTTCTGAACTGCCTTAAGTCTCAAATGCTCATCATTCACATCTCCCAGATATGCTAGCACTATCTTTCCCCTCCTATATAAGGGGTTTAGTGGTGAATTAGTTTACTGAATAGGCAGTAAAATACATATACAGATGTGGCAGTGTTAGGGGGCAAGGTTGAGAAAGAGCAAAAGAGGAGTGAGGGAGCAGGACAGCTGGAATCATGACAAACCTGGGTCTGGTTCCTGCACAGGCTTCCTTGTGCACCCAGCTGCCATATTCCCTGCTCCTCAGATCCCAGCTGCAAAGTGGGAAGCACATCTCAGCAAGGTGTTACAAATGTAAACACACTGGAAGACTGTGTGAAATTGCACACCTACAGCAGTAAGGCATGTAAACACATCAGGTAGGAAAGAACAGTATCTGTTCCTGTAAAATGGGATAAAGCCTAAATAGCGAATAGGGTGAGGCAGCTGGGGCGGGGAAACAGACCAGACAGGAACGGGGAGATTCCTACCGGGAATGAGATTCCTGGTTCATGTAGGACTCCTCTCTTACTGTTTCCTTCTTTCCCAATCCATGTTTCAAGCAGTAAGAGAAGGGAAATGGTATGTAATTCAAACATAGTGATAGACCTGGACTTACAAATCTGCCTTTGATAAGCCTCCCAAACTTTCTAATGCTTCACTGCCTCGTCACTTCCTCCACTTGGAATGGTGTTTAGCAGTGGTTCAGTGCTGCTTTCACACATAACACAGCCAGGTAAAACCCCTTCTCCTCCAACCATACTTCACCATAGTGAAGTTTTGTAAAACTTCACTATTCAAGCAGGTACATCTACTACCATTTGCTACGTTTCTTTGACACTCCTTTCAGGCCAACCTTTATTTCCTTTTTGCTCCTCTCTATTATTCTATTCTCTAGCCTTGTCTTTCCTAATAAGGATGAAATCCTAATTACTCCCTTCCTGGGAGGCTACTGCTTTCAAAGCCACTCATACGCAGCAGGTTAACAATAATCAAATGGCAAGGCTTAGTCCTTGAAATTTGCCCCTCAAAGCAAAGATTTGAGACACTGTTGTGATAGCCAACATATCAAATGTGACAAATAAAAGGATGCTAAATCAGGTTTCTGGAAGAAAAATTTAACCATTGCACAAGCTTTTTTGCTTTCCTCATCCTACACAAGCCAGTGATTGGGAAACATCCATACCAAGTGAGGCAGCTAAAGCCAGACAATCATCAAGCACGACACTGGGCGTGCTGTCATTAGAGTGCTAGGTGCGTGACAGCCCCATTTAGAGAAAGATATAAGATAGCTGTTTATCTGCAAAACAGCGGAGCCCTTGCCACAGTCATCATCTAAAGCTTTCAACAGGGATGATCAGGTGAGCACTCAGGCTCCAAAAACAACCTTCTCCATCCCGTTTCTCAGGCAGCCTTTTCCTTCTACTAATGATCACATCAAGATCCAGAATTAAAATACTTCAAGACAGATGGTACATTCCCAATCAAAAGAGGTATTGCAGACAGATAGATATACTTGAGCTGTTCTGGGAAAAGCATACCTTTGGTTTTGTGTTTCATTCTTTAGGATACTACATGTTTTACAAAACAGTCACATAAACAAGAAGCACTGGTTTCAAAGACAACAGCTTGACAACAGAGGAAGTAAACTGTCTAGGTTGGAGAGCAGGTGTCAGTAAAGTGCAGGCATCAGTTAAACCAAACTTGCAGTAATGTAAACATCAAGAAAAGGCAGCTTCTCCTGCCTACTTTGTTGTTGTTATACAGCAGTAAATGACACTTTAAAAACCAATCCACACTCTTTAAGTTGATAAACCAGCTTTCCACTAGTGATTAATACATGCAAGTCAACTCCACCATCGGCTAAGCTTTAAAAGGAAACTACTACTTTTCAGCGTGCATGTGTTTGACATGAGCTAGAGGCTAGTTAGTCCACAGGACCAACAGGATGTTGTGTGAGCATTCACAAGTCTCACTACAGCTTAGAATGATAGAAAAGAAGCAGCTCCAGGTCCCAAAATCATAGAATTTAACACACAAGCCTAAAACATACAACCTGTTCAATGAAGACTAAGACCGCCATAAAACCAGTTTAATAAGTAATGTTGCAACTACTTATTTGTTTTCAATACTGAAGCAATTAGGGTAAACAATTAAACCTTACCTTCATTCCTTTAGTAATTCCATTTTTCTTATGGATTCCACTTTTTAAGAGGTTATTCTGTTTCTGGTGATGATGATGTAGATGTCCATTGCAGACAGCACTAGGATTAGCCATCTGTTTAAATTAGTCAGGTTCTCAGTTCTTAAGGGTGTTTCGGGTCTTTCTACCGTAAGAAAGACAGTGGGATGAGAAGATAAAGTTCTTGGTTAAGGCCTGAAAGGTATCCAACTGGTCTGTCAGGATTTTCCAGGATGAGCAGAGGAATTGTCTTTTGCAATATCTTCGAAACTTAAAACTGTTTCTTCCATACACCTTCAGTCTCAGTAAGCTAAAACGTGAAATACATAGCAGCAGGTGTGCTCTTAAAATCTCTGAAAAATACTGCTCATTGCTGGCTCTTGCATGAACGCGGCTTCTATGAGTCAACAAGACTGCTGCAGCTATCAAGAAGTGGGTGGATTCAGAGGCGGAGACACTTGAAGCTGCATTACCTCTTAAATACCTCCCAGGGAAGAACATTACTTGTTTTTTTTTTCTTCCTGGTTATGCACAATGCAGAGCTACTTTACTCCATTCAGAGCACAGCAATGAAGTGTTTTGAAAAGTTAAACAAGAGGCATCTTTAAAACCACATGGTTCATCTTGCTAAAAGTATATTGGCTGCAAAATTAGTACTTCGCTGCGCAGAACAGAACAACTCTTTGCTTCTCCTTTTGCATCTCTTCTTATATACACAGCATGACAGACACAACATTAACCCTGCAAGGAAATGGAAAGCATTTTAGTATTAAAAATGAAAGTTTATCTAGAGTTAGAAACAATATATTTGACCTCATCCCACAGATGCACATACAAGTCTTTACCGAAGTGAACTGTTCCTTTGAACTCAGTTTGGCCAGTAATAAGAGAAATGGCATGTTATTGTAATTCATTAGAAATAGAGTTCTAGAGAGTTGGTTAATTTAGTGTTAAAATCTCATTTTTTTATCACGTGAGCTTACTAAGCAGGACTAACATGTATCCTTGCTTTTAAGAAAAGATTTTACTGATTGTGGGAATACATTAATTATGTATGTAACCAAATTCTCGTGGTTCAAATTTGAGTGGCAAAACACAAAAGTATAAACATCTCTGGCAGCATCTGATTGAATCCCTTCCTCCCCAAATAATGAAAATTAATATGGAGACAGATTAAAGAAAGCTGCATTATTATATCCATTTTGGAAAACAGTAAGGATGAAAGGCTGGGAGAACAAAAATACTCGGAGTGTTTTAATTAGAAAAGATCACTATGTCACCTTGGCAATAAAATGTAGGTGATATTCAGAAGAAAAAGCACACAACTTCAGTATGTGGAACACAGGAGATGAAATATTACATGAATCACTAAGAAAACACAGGGAAACACATAGCATTGGTTTCAAAAACTCGTCTTTGACATATATTAAATGGCTAAAATGGAATATCTCCTTTGAAGTGACTTGTAGGATATCTTCAATGTGTTGGAAAACTTTCAGTAGCTACCTAAGGGAGACCTGAATTGAACTGTGTTTAAAAGAAGTATCTGTGCATCTTTCCCTCTGCGTTTCACCTCGTTTCATATCACCCACTGATCTTCAGAAATTTACATTAAAATCTGAGAAGACTTCCATATGATTCACTATAGAGTAGCACAACTGAAAAAGCAGTCCACCTCTAACTAGGCTTGATTTGGAAGGATTTCCTTTACTTATATTTCTAAATTACTAAGACAGCAGCATTATTGGTCAAGAAAATAACTGACTTAATTGACTAAAATAACACGGCAATAGTGAAAAGCCAAAATGCTTTGCTTTGTAACTACACTATACTCACCATCAAAACTCAAATCTCCATGTTTTGTCGTTTCAGTGTTATTTTTCTAGGCAAGAATGTCTCATTCCTGTATGAACCAGTCTTTTTTAGGCTTCATTAAGGCATCTGTAAGGACATTTACAATTAATCTGTAATTGAATTAGATATAGTTTTGGTGGCTGGGAGTTGATATTTGCAAGGAAAAGACTGAGATGAAGACAAGCCAGAAGTAGGCAGAGAGAATGGTCAGTAATGCTTCCCCGTGGAATTATCACCTATGGTACCATGATACATGAAACAAAATAATGTAGAGCATGCTCTCGACACCTGGCAGCCCCCTCCCACCAAGAAGCATTCTTCCTTAGGGAACTGTTTCTTTGATGGTCATAGCACATCAGTAAAACATGCTATCTGCTCAGTCACTTACCGATCATCTTGACCCTGTTATGATGAAAGCAAGACAAGAAAACTTACCAGAGTGGTGTTCTTCCCCTTAACAGCTTCCAATGTCTCGGCTAGCACCTCTGCCAGGTATGCTTCCCAAAAGACTCAGCACCTTCCAGGGCACAAAGTAATTTAATTAATGTCCTCTGTGTGTCTTACTCTTTTTTTTTTTTTAATGACTTTTCTGGGGGAGTGGAATCTCTGATTAGATAACAGTTCAGATGACGCAAATTCTGTCTGGTCCCAAGGCTGTAAGTTGACACTCAGTATCTACTTCAAGGCCTAATGACATGCTCTTATATGAATAAAATAGTGAATGAAATATGCTATATTAGTTCCAGGTTTTAGTGTCTGCAATGTTTGAGATCACAAAGCAGCAGCACTTACTACATTTAAATATGAATGCACATGAGCATTTTTAAAAACCTCAGAGAACAGTTGTCCTTTCGGATTTCTTTTAACCATGTCCTAAAAGCCAAAGCTCACAAAATAAATGCTGCTAGTAGCTGGGTAAAATTCTTGCCCTGATTCCATTCAGAACAAATGATTTATAGGAGGAATAAACCTGACCAAATACAGACAAATGATCTGTAAACAAGTTGTAGTATTCCTCCTGCAGAACAAAAATATGTCCAATTGTGCCCTTCAGAACTCCATCTTACTCAAAGCCATCTGTTATTTGGGCTTTTATATCCATATCTACCATGCTACCAATTAGCTGCATCTAAACCTATTAAAATACAAGACTCTACAAAAAAATATGAGAGTCTATGCTGCCTGGACACTGGAGGAAGAATGCAACAATTGTGTACTTTGCAACACCAAACCCCCCAGCCAGCAATACCCTGTCTCTTTTTATCATTTTTGGAAGCAGGAGGGAAAAATTTACTATGTTGACTATACAAGAACTGTGTGTATTTAACTGCAGGGGGCTCCAGACCTACTCAGATGATAGGTGCACTTCACTTTAGGAGTTTAGGTACTGGCCAGAAGTATCAAAGCTGCCCTTTGTATATTGGCAAGAAAATGGTGAATTTCTAAGGTTACCAGCAGACCACACATGTACACAGATGCTAATAAAGTCTGTATGACATAGCTACAATGACTATAAATCTGCAGGAAAACCACCAATGAATTCCCAATTGAGTCTTTACTGATTCGTCTCTTGAAATTAGGATTAAAGTTTTTAAATCCTTTGTAAATGCTCTGACACAAATTTCTGAGGAGTGTAGTACAAAAGTCAATAAAATATATACAGTTAATTAGCCAAGGTTTAACAACAGAGCAGAGTGAAAAGGGCAAAAGAAAGATTATTGTGTGAACTTGCAGTCTCTACACATGGAGTCACACATCTGACTGAAAAGGTTTTGTATGCTATGAAGCTACAGTACTTCATGCAGCTGTCTTGCAGTGAATAAATTTTACCTGATTTTATCTTTTTTCCCCCAAAATGTGCATTGAAGAATTGTTATTTAGTATAAACCCTGATGGATTTGTTGCTTTTTATCACAGAGGTGGGACATTACTTTCAGGCTCATACCTTGAGAAACATCGCAACAGTCTGATTGTGTGGGAAGCCACATGCACACAGGAGCATGGAGAGAGCATTTGCACAAAGAAAAGATGAAATTCCACATCTTTTTTCAAGCTGTTGGCATTTTCTGTCCTCTCTCTTGTTTCCAAAAAGGAAAAAAAAATCTATAAGGTCCCCCAAAACCCAACTCTAGGTAGTCCAGAATAGGTGTCACCTTTAAAACTTGTCACACCTCATTTTCTTTTATGTATGGCACAAGGGGAGCTCTTGGGAAACAGTGTGAAGCAGGCTGAGACTTGATCTTTTCATTTTCCATCTGAATTTAATCTGTATTGCTTTATCGTCACAACCTTTTGTTTCTCTTTCCTTCCTGTCAATAGATTTTTGTGGACAGGCTCTCAGAAACACACAAAGAGCTTTTGGCTTTCATCCATCCTGCTTGCCCACAAAATCATCTGTGGGCTCAGGAAAAAAAAAAACAAACCAAACACAGAGCAGCCACTGAAAATTTTGAGAATTCTTATTGGATGGCACTAGTAAAAACAGTTTGTATGAGGAAGGACAGAGATATCCAGTTATGATCACAGGATAGCAGTAAAGCAGTGTGACACACACATATATATATATATGCATATTAATTGGGAATCAAAGGTTTACTTTGATGTGAGTAAAGTCACTGAACTGGTCAAAGAGTGGAAGCTACAGCACACAGGTATAAATCAACATACCCATTGAAAAGACATGAGAACTCAGTGGCCAGTAGAAGCACTTGTGAGACCACACAGGCTGGCAGTTCCATCTGCTTTCAAAAACCTTCCTTCAGGTTTCTAGCTCCTGTGAAGACAACGGTGAATTCAGTTACCAACTGCCTTACACTATGCTCATGAAAGGATCAGAAAACACTTAAAAACAAATAACCCTTCTTATCTCAGAAACTGTTGGCTTAAGGGACTGAAAAGAAATGCCAGTGAAAGAAAAGAATTTTTGGCAAAACTGGTGCTGAGAGAGGGATGAAGTTCTAGTAGTTGAAATGAAGATATGTTTCTACTAATTGTTCACTTTCAGGAGAAAGGAGAGAAATTTCCCTCACACCTCCATCAAAGTACATGTTTTCAAAGGGAAGCTCAAACATTGCTGACTAGAGCAGATGCTGCCTGCACACCTTGGCACAGAACATGTTCTGAATTTGGCTTCCCACCAGCTCCGTGTCTTCCTTCAAATTTGTTGTAGACTCTTCAGAACAAGGCACTTGTTTCACATAATGAACTCATGGAGCTCCAAGAGTTCAGCTCAAAGCTGGTACGTATACCAGAGTATAAAATCACCTGAAGTCTTCCCAGAGCAGCAAGTTCTATTTCAATGCATTAGTTTCAGCCAAATTCTTACAGGAAGCTAGTTTCTGTTTGGAGTCTTTTAACTGGCTTGCCAAGACTGGAAAAATCAAATGCTTCTTTCCTATAGTACACATTTCTTTTTAAATTCCACACAATCTCTAATTGTAATATTATGCAAGGTAACATGGCAGACTTCAGTAAGGAACTGGAATCAAGGGTTGCTTTTTTCTAGTCTCAATACTTCTCTTCTTGAAACAAATCCCACTGGAGAATGCTAGGTAAAACAGGTCTTAGAGCACTTTTTGGCAGGCCTTGTTCCACTCTTAGCCTTGGAGGTGACTGTTCCAGCTGTATTTAGCAGTCTACTGCTTGAAATGAATTTCAAACCAACCTAACCTATACATGACACTGTAAGCTAGGATAGAGGTCTTGTGCTGCTCTTCCTGGCTGCTAAAATGTCAAGCTATTAAGTAATTAGCTACAACTGGATCTGAGACTAGTGCAGGTCAGTTCCAGTTTCTTCACTGTGGCTAGCAAACTTCTAACACACTCTTTACCTTAAGTAGTTATTTTTCTCACGTGGCAAACAGCAGCTGATGACACAGCTTTACAGCAGCATTAATGCAGTTTCTCTTCATGAAGTTTCCTTCTCTTCTTTTTCTTTGCTAGAGGAAAGTGTGCCAAGAATTGAACAGAGGTTACTTAAGACTTCTGACTGGGATATGCAAAAACTGAATACTCAGCAGGAAAGGAGAAGCTGAGGGTGGGGGAAGTGTTTCCATTGAAAACAGGTGTACAGAGGAAAGGGGTAGAGCCAGGACTGAGAACTGTCAGGATAAATTCTGGGAATTTAGGTTCTTTATTGTCTCTCTGAGAAAGAAATAAGAGGAAAAAGGCTTTACTCTTCCTTTCCTTCCCACAGGAACTGTTGTGCTTCAAAGTCTAACTTTCTCCTTGTCAGCTCTAGCAGCTGATCTAGCTCCTAAAGTCCTTGTCATGGAGATAGCTGAGCCTTGGCCATTTTACTGCCTTAGCTGCCACCTGCCCTAGATGACTGCCTCTTTTACATTAAACTTGAAGTAGGCATTGCACATCTGTCAGGACACTTGTTTTTGGAGACCAGTTTCTACAGCCCTATGAACCAACTGACTTACATGAATAGTACAGGAGTGGAGTATGAGCTACTCCTTGCCACTTCAGAATTTCAGAATTCTGATATTGTTTTCAACCCTTTCAAAACAGTATGAACAATGAAGACTACACTGGATTTCTGAGGCCAGGAGAAACCACCAATCTTGAGTCAAAAGATGATTAGATTCAAGATTAGTACAATCTTACTCAGTTTGGTGCACTTCTAGTCCATAGCCTAGTGCTCTATTAGTGACCTTGGGTCTCACTAAAAGATCTCTCATGAAAATTTCTCTGATTTAACCAGAATTCCTCAACAATGGAAAATGTAATACTTCAGCAATAGAATTACCCAGGTCCAGATTTTGATGTTTAGCACAAGCACATGAACACAATCAGTAGTTCCACATAAAAACAACATCTAGATGGAAAAAAAAAGACTCCTGTGATAACTCTGCAGTGAGTCATGGCCCTTTCCCTAAGATGACACACATGCTTCTGCAGAGCTTGACTTTAGGCACTCCACTCAGATTCAGATTTACATCCAGATAGACTCAGACCAGGTTCTATCTAGGTCTAGTTTAAGATTGCTTGTATTCTTACCAGCTTAATTCACTGTGTCTTACTGTAACTTGCCATGAAGTTAGATACCCTCCCTGACAGGAAGCATGAAATGTCTCAGACCAAACCCCCCCTTCCACAGGATGCTTAGGGAAATACTTTAGTTAACTTCAGGAAGCAGTATAATTAAAGAAAAATCCCAGATTTCACTCAATATAGACAAGAAGAAAATCATCCACATATTTCCTCTTTTCCATATATGCTTAATTAGAATTATCAATGAACTTACAAGAATTCAAGCCACTGTTCACTATTATGACCTTTGATAACATTGAACAGCTTGGAATTAAGTCTTTTTATCTAAGTAGTCATTCCCAATATGCCAGGTAAAGCTTTTTTGCAAACATCTCTACCTTCCTACAGCTACACAGGTATTTTAGATATTTCCAATTACACCAATAGAGCTCTTCACTGTGTAAAAGTAAAGCTGAGAATAATAATTTATAAGATACAGCCAAATTCCTCACAATTCTTATAACGCTTGTTAAATCAGGATTATTAAATGTGGTTACAGTTTAGATTCTATTAAGTCTTACTTCCAGGATTGTCAGGGCCTTCCTAAATCCCCACAGCGTATCTCTGTCCTTCAGCATCACCTTCAATTAAATCCAAGTTGTTTTGCTCTCTTGAAATAGTTTACTGAGTTAACATCAGCAAAAAGTAAAGACTTTTGTGCTAACACTAGCTCATGGGGCAACAGAAGCCAGGATACTGCCATATTTGGTCTTTCTTCAGACCTCAAGGCATACACAGTGATGTTTGATCTTGACAGAGGATATATTTCATCAAATATTAGGATTTCCTAAATCATTCACCAGGACTATGAAGGTTTCCTAGTCAGTTCCAAGCTGTTACTCTTTAATATGTATTTATTGGACTTACATTTGAGATAGATACCCCGAAAGCACTCTCTTCCCACACTCAGCATTGCCAACTGCCACAGTTTTATCAACATTCTAACGGCATTTAATATTTCCCCTGCAGCTCCTGGAGCAGTGGGACTTGGTGACATCAGCTTTGTATAGTTTTTATTTTTTTAAATTACAGTGGAAGAACACTTGAGTTAGTGCTTTTTGTATTTTCATGTATTCCTCTAAAGGCACAAAGGCAACAACATGGTGTTTTAATGAAAGCTGAAATTTTCAAATGATTAATGGCTGTGGGAAATAGGCTGCAACATAAACAACCAATACAGTGAATCCATGAACCTGAAGCCTTGGCAATTCTACCTGTGCAGTGTTTTGTAATATTTATTATTTTCTGAGGCTGAATTTCCGTGTTTTTTCCCATAAAACCAAGTGAATAAATTACATTTTTAATTTTCAACTGACCTTATACTCTTGAATTTTATTTGCATAGCTTAGTTCCAGATAAAAAAACAGTTGACATTACTATTTCTGCTTTCCAAGGAAATAAAATATTAGTTAATAACATTGCACTCTGTTTAAATATTTCTTTTGGGTCAAAACCAAAATTATTTTAGGAAGTTTTTTCCTAAACAAACATTTCAACTCATCCTAGTTACTCTTTTTTAACCTTTTGAATTTGTCTCCAGAGGGAGAAGATCCCATAACTGAGGGATCATTTTCATACTGGGAGAGAGATGTTCAAATTCATAGTTTGTCAGATTTGTAACAGATTCTCATCCCTTTTCTGCAGCAGGGACTCACTAGACTCACTTTCTTTCTCTCTCTCTCACTACAGCCAAATAAAATTTCATTCATGTTTTTCCAAGGAAAATCTTTCAGTGAAACAGATGCAGAAGGATGCAGAAGTATTTGTTTGGGAAAATAAATTCAGAACTTACTAAGCCTTCTGTTCCTCAGAGTTTTGTTATACTTTCAATTTTTTGCAGTTTGTAGCATGTTTTTTTTGAAATAAATAGAGCATAGTGTAAAATCAGTTATAAATCCACACAACACAGCCTTCCAAACATCATTCCCTTTAACTGAAAACTAGGTATTGTTTTTTAGAGGGCACTTCACTGCAGCCCATCAATACTAGGCTCAAATGAGCCACTGAAATAATACTTTTCAAGGTGTAGGCTCTTTGCTGTAGCTGTCCTGGTGTTCACTACTCTTAGCAGCTTAAGCTTCATAACCAGAAGGATTTATGTCAAATAGATCCAAACAAGACACAAACATTAACCATAATCTGGTATAGCTATTCCACTCAATCCAGTCCTTTGGCAATCAATAAGTTATACTCCAAAAGCTAAAATAAACATGAAATGGAGCTTTTCCTGGCACATTGTTTGGAATTAAAATATCAGTGTAAGCATATAGTTTGTGTTCATTAGCTTTTTACAGTTCCCAACAATCTTATCTAGCAAGATGTCACAGACATGAAGGCTCATTTTCCTACTTATTAAAAACTTGTTGTGTAAAACTGAAGGAATAAAGGACTTGAAAACTGCTCAGATGAATGAACTTGTAGTGACCTCTGATGGCTGTGAATGTGTATGAAACATGGTCCTGTGATTATTTGTACTTCCTTAGGAGCTCTGGGCTTCTAGTTGAAATAATGTTCATGTGGCCAAAAAAAGCTCTCGAGATGGAAACCAAATGATTTATAAGGGAGTCTTGGGATTACTTTTGCTTTGCAAAATCATTTGCAGAGCAAATATAATTTGCAAAGCAAAATCATAATTTTCTTTCAAAAGCATGGGGAAAATATATACATATATATGGGGAAAATACATATATATAGGAAATAAGGATGGTGATAAGCATTTTGTGTATGATAATTTCTTATCACTTCTACCTGTGTTACCTTGAATAGGCAGAGACGTTCATACAAGTGTAGTAAAGGAGGTGATCAGGCCTCTTGTCCTGAAGTACTCCTGGTGGGATCAAGAGCTTGTTACAGTGCTTGGAACCAACAGTGAAGCACTTGAAGCAGCATATTTAAATATTGACACGTGGCCAGTGTCCCTCCTGTGCTCCATTCTCAACTCCATATTCCAGCTCAATCCCTTTAGAAAAAAGAAAAAAAAAGGAGTAATCTACATCAAAATCTTCAATATTTATAAAACAAGGGTCCTGAACATTCAACTTCAGAGTGTTTGCAGAGATCCAGTAATAAGGCATTGGAGCCAAATAATGGTTCACGGGTGATTCCACTGAACTAGTCCTCTGGCATAGTTAAGATTCAATGTAGAAACCAGGAGACCTCTCACTTCAGTTAAATGTGGATGTTCATCACAAGTTCCACTTGCCCGTTATGTTTCCATAGAAGATACCACCATGAATACTTAAAAGAGAGAGGAAAAAAGAAAAACCTCTTGGCCTCTACTATCAGTTTGAGAATTCTTTGGTCTTAAAGTTAAGTCCAAATTCATTCAATTCGAGACAAAGCTATGTACTTCTTTTGGTGGGCACTGAATCAGGTTTTTGGAGCAAAAAAGCACAAATGGTAACATGAAACCAGCTACAGGATTTTCATATTGAGGGACAGTCTGACTTTTCACAACTTTGTTTTGTCCTACTTTAGGAGAAAAGTTCATAACTTGAAATACTGAACAGACTGGCAATTCTGATAATTTGATACTAAGAAAATGCAAACAAAATCAATTAATTGCTTTTTTGGAAACATTGACCAACATCTGTCAAAGTTACAGTTGGGATGGAAATAGATCTGCAAATAAATATTATTTTGATGAAAGTCCATTTTTCTGAAGGAAATATAGAAGCAGCAGTCTTGGCACAGCAACCCTAGACACTGCCAAAAGCCCTTCCTGATTCATAGAGGTTGATTTCCTCTGTAGGCAAGCAGACAAGGGGCAGTTTACATCAACTTTGTGTTAAGATGATAATCTATTTTCTATTTTCTATACTTGAGTATTTGTGCTATTATAAAATATGTGCTACAAAGTTCTTTATGGCTCTCTTCAGGGCATTCAATGCAAATTAATTGCAACATGGATTGTTAGGAGATATGTCAAGAGAGAAATGGGTACACAGATAAATTTATAAGAAAATAAGTGAAAGATGTTGCCAAGTTAGGAAAGCACAATACACTAAGAGATATCAACCAGTGTTAGTATCTAAAATAACCTAAAATTCTGTGTGCAGTGAGAATGGAAGAAATACTGTTTGTTTGTGGTTTTTTATACAATGACACACAGACTTTTTGCCATTGTACAGAGAAATAAAGAAGTTGAGTGGCATGGGAACAGGGTCAGGATTCTGACCTATTCATTCATGTTTAATAGTGAATAGAAAGAATTACAATGGAATCATGGGAAATTGAGTCAGAAAATCTCAGAGTGCCACTCTGAAGTGGAAGGATAAATGACACAGAGATATCAGATGCTGTTCCTATGTTAATCACACCTGCTTCAGTAGAGAGCGGGCAGCAGCGACACAGGAAGCCCACAGCTGGGTAAGGACTTCAGAAGTAGCTAAATCTGAGGGGGTACATCTCTAAGGAGAACTGTAGAATGTCACATGAGTGAATCAAATTGAAATACCCAATTGAGTAACAAACCAGGAGAAAGAGCAAGATTGCTTCCCTATGGGAAAATACAAATTACTTGCAAGATAGTTGTTTTACCACCTGCATTGTCATCTCCACACTAGCATAACCTAGGAACGCTACCGTTAATTCATTCCAAAGATGTGCCATGTTTTAGCTGGGGTAATGAGCACACAGGAGGCTGTGTGAGGTCGGAAAAGACAAAAACCAACGAAAAGGCAACGCAATGTCAGAGTACTTGAGTTTTGCTGTGAGATAAATTTAGCTAAGTCAACCTGAGGCAGTTGTATAACATTGATCTTGTAAACTGAAGTGTCTTGCCTTCACTATGTTTTACCTCAGGAAAGCTGAGGTGTTTTAGTTACCCTGAGGTCAAAAGAGAGAGGGAGTGTTGGGGTGGGTGGAAGCTGCTTCAGCCATAGCAAAGACAAGTAGTCAGTTTAATTTATTGTCAAGTAAGCAGAAAGGCTGTGCCTAGATAAGAATATAGTGCTGGCCTTACGTACTTAGCCAGAGGCAAGCACCTGAAGCATTACCTTTCCCTTCAATATTTATAGTGACATAATTCACATTGGTGGATAATCCACATCCTGCTCTAACAAATTCACCTCTCTTGAGCAATGAAGGCAGAACCTTCTTCTCTTTTGGTTTTAGGGTCAAAAGCAAAGCTTAGAGAAGGTTATTAACAGAATCAAACATCTTCAGAATTGCTGGGAAACCATCTGTTCCTTTACAAAAATGGGTTTGGTTTTGCTCCCAAATATTTGAGGGTTTTTCTTTTGTTCTCAGTAAACATAATGTAGCTATTACCTTCCTCTGTTGAAGCTGTTTTACTTTTCCCTTGCTTTCAATACAAACTGATACATAATTCCCATACCTCTCTACGCATTACTTCTGAGAATAAAGTTATTAAGCAGGTTAAAACTTGTTCTTCCTCTGAGGTTAGAGATCAGTCCCTCTTCCTCAGGAGCTTCTGAAGTGAATACTCCCCAAAAAGCATCAGTCAGCAATTTCTAAAGTGAGTAATTTAAATTAAAGAGGAAAATCCAGGCTTTATAGATTAAAATGGAAGCAAAGTCATTAAATTCTTATTAAATATAACAGAAGCAGACTAGATATTTTCTGTTGCAATTTGCTGACTAAGCAAGAGTAAAAAGTTAGATATCTGAAAGGCCAGCTTCTCTTTAAAAGAGCACACAATCTGTCAGACATCTCCCCTGAAAGATATGTAACTTTTTCTTTTATCCATTTAAGGGCAAGTGGGACATGAGGATTACTCCTAATAGTTGCACATACAGAGACCAGAATGCCTTTCTAATTGAATTGTTCCTTGAGTTTGGAGTGAGACCACAACATTTACCTCCTATAGATATTGAGACCATTTTTGCATATCAAGGGTATATGGTCATATCAAAGAAAAATTCTGATCCTCTGCTAGGGGCTATATTATAAATAATGAATTCTTCCTATGTAATTTTAAAATTCTCAGAAAGTTACAGCCTAAGTTGCAGGCATTCAGCTCACAGTAAGCTCTGTGGGGACGTTAACAAACTGGCCTTCCCTTGTCCTTCTGGCTGTATCAGTTCAACATCAGTTGAACCTTATTTAGAACATAACATTAATCTGCTGATGTTAGCATATGGGATAAATGCATCATAACAAGAAGCTGTCACAGTCTAGGCCAAGGTACCAGGAAAAAAAAGCCCAAAACAGCACAGGAATTCAGAATGTGAGACTTACAGTTCTCACATGGAATGCAGCAGCCAAACCCTCAGTGTTTGAAAACAATTTGAACATCTCCACCAAAGTGGTGGAGATCATGTGTCAAATATTCACAATGGATGTCTGCCACAAAATGCAGCAAACAAATCATTAGTGCTGATTAAGCAGTATAGCCTTCTGTTTCATTATTTAGCATAACCAGTTATTTGGGTACATTTCTTATCATTAAAACACGCTTGCCCCTCTCCTCTTTACTATTACAACCACTGACTGTCAATCATTCTTGGGATTTCACTGACAAAAGAACATGTGACAGAACTGAAGAGACACACAAACAAACAAAATTCATTTACACTCATTTAAAATTACATTGGAATAAACAAGTGACCTTTTTACTTCATTCCAAATTTTAATTGAAATTCAATCTATTTGTACTCAGAGGAACACATAGGGTGTGATTTTCAACACTGGCTCGATTTTTCTCTAGCTTTAATTGGCCTCAGCAGAGACAGAAAAAAGGGAAGTCAGGGAGCTCTCAAAATTGCATAGCTTGTGCCAGATAAAAACATTGATAATATTTCCATTGAATTCACTGTGGTTTGCAGCTTAGTCCTGAGTACCAGCATGCAGCTGTAATAGCTGCTGACAGCAGCAATATGTGAAAGGCTTGCAAAATCGCTGCCTGAATGTCCAGCACTATGGTACCATATCAAGAGTTCTCTTTTATGTTATTGTCACTTGGAAGAGAGATAACGTGCTCAAGCATTACACTGAAGACTGCGGTAAGAGGGAAAGCCAGTATATGCACTATTTTGCACTATATATGTCTCTACCTACTACAAAGGTCTAGAGGAAGACATCAGAGTGAAGTTACCTCCTTTCTATTGGGAACTAAGCCTACCTAAATGGCCCCAGATCTAAGAAAAGTACAAAATCAGTTCAAAATAGAAGTATTGAGGAGTGTCTCAGATGGGAAAGAAGACATGGTGGCTCAGATGCTCAGCATGAATGGCAATGACATGCAATTATATTAATGTATCAAATTGTAAATCTGGACCACTGGATCTGGGACAAGCAGACACTCCATTATTGATTGTATCACATAATGACCAATATGATGGAAAAGGCCTTTAATATCAATCAGATACAAAATATAAGGATCCAGGATAGCTAATCCAAACATTACTCTAAACTCAATTTTTAAAAGGTAAATATGATTGTGACCTTCAGTATTTTGTTCTTTATGTTATATACTTGAAGGTGTAATCTAAGCCCAGGGACAAGCCACCCTTCTGCTCTACCCTGACACCCCTCTTGTGATGAGCTGCGCATTTGATCTCCCCAAGCAGTAGGTCAGTGATGAACCCACTCGTTTGCCCTCCCCAAGCAGTGGGTCAGTAATGAACCCATCATTTCTGATGGCAGCTGGCCACATAGTCCTGCAGCGTAGAGTTGTTACTTGTGAAAAGACACAGAAAACCTCTGTATAGCCAGTAACATGCTGATGGTGAAGCCATTCTGCATCCCAGATGTCTGCAGCACTCCTAGGACTCATTCTCACATGCAGACATTTCATTTTTAGTGGACTTATGCTAAGCCTTAAATTTAAACTGTCCACAAACACCATCTGCCCTTGCAATGTACTCGTTCCTTCTGGGCTACCAGGCAGCCCACAATGGGACCTGGAAACCAAGCAAGTTGCGGCACAATCCAACAGATGGCTGTCTTGCATTTCTTTCCATTAACAATCACATTTGCCATAGAGAAAAAAAATCTGTCCCTGTTCTGTGGAATCTATTTCTCATCATGATTCTACACACTTTTTCAAAAAGAATGAATAAGAAATTCCCTAAACCCCACTTACACCTTGTACAAGGAGGAAATTTTAGCTATGGCTGCTGCACTATTTAAATACAAGACCACTATACTAAACCTTTTTTTTATCTCATTAGGCCTCAGTACCATACCAGATTTTTCCTACTGTTATAATAAACCTTTTCAGTCTGTCATCATTCAGCAGACTTAAAACAATAAATGCACATAAACATAATCATCATCCAGCATAATTAGGTGGGAGTAGCTGGTCTACAATACCTGGGAAACCAGAAAAATGATCCAATACTTCTATCTATCCTTCAGAATCTGGAAGTCAGCAGTTAGTTACAGAACCTAAGCAGACTTGGCTAAATATCACGAAAAATGTGAATAATTTTGTCAGAAGCACTGTTGACTTATTCGGTTTGTGAATTATTTGTGGCTTGTTATTAACTGCATGACAAATATTTTTAGTGCTGAAGATGTTTATGAATTTTAAATACTTGACAAACAGTCAGTGAATAATTACCCCTGCTGAAAAGTAATATTGCAAGTCATTATAGGTTACATGTTTTCGGTTATTTTGTCATTTCAACTGACTAAATTATCTAACCAGAGAGTAAAAACAGATGACTTGCTGAGCAGACAAATCAAATACCTGAAAACAAACGATCAGATTCTTAAAGAAATAGTAGCAGGGGATAGTTCATAAAAACTTTGTAATTTTTTTTTAAATTGGCAAGTGTTAGAAGAACTTTTGAGCAATGAACACATTCCTAGAAAATCTGATCAGGTCAGGAATGGGACAGTAGGAAAAAACCCATTTAATTACCTTGACAGTTCACAGAGAATCATTCTGAACACTCCTACTCCTTAATTGACTTAATATTTATCATTAATCACCATTGTTAGAGTAAATTTCCCCCTATTCTTTAGAATTTAAAATTAATTAGACTGCATTCTGGACAACTCCATTGTTCAAGGGACATGATAAACATAACTTGAAAGAGTATTTAGTTTAGATTAGTGGACAGAAGTGCTAAAGACAAGCTGAAATACACTGTTTACAGGTATTTGCATGAATACCAGTTTTAGTTCAGCTTTGACTGTATTCACATTTGCGGCTGGTGTTCCACAGAGAACAAGCATGTCAGACATACACCTGCAAACACTTCAACGCTTTCTTGAAAACATTTCTTCTTCTTTACCCTCTGCCCACAGAAAACTTTGTGGAAGAATCCTGGCTGCCCATTCTAAATGTTTTTGCCAAAAGCAACAGTATTTGGGATTTGAAGCACATTCTCAGAACTTCATACAATCTGCATTCCTTCATATAATGGGGTAAAAAAAGAGCATGTTTCCAGCAGGTAGAAATGCCACACTCGTCATCTCAACTGGTACCCTTTAATCTCTTTTAGAACAGATCTAACTAAAATTAAATCTAGAGATACTCCCAGCTAGAAACTAAGACACACTGCTGGAGAAGTTTTTTAGATCAATACAAAATTAGAAGTTTCTTGGCTTCTAATAGTTGAGTGTGTACTCTGCTGCTTCCAAAGTCTGTGACAAAGCACATATTGAGTATAACGGAGCAGAACTAATGACTACAGCAATGTTTTTTAACAAATAGCACTTATATGTGATAAAAGGACAGTTTTGCATCTCAGACCTGAACTAGGACACAGAATCTCTAGCTTCAGTTGCTAACTCTACCGTAAAGGCTCTGTGTGACTGAAAAAAGTCATGCCATTCCTCTGACAGAGTTGCTATACTGAAACAGAGCAAAGAAGCCTTCCATTCCTTAACTTATTTTCTTGGATTAAATGGGATAAAGAAGATTTATCCCCATCTCCTACCTTCCTGAATGCCACACTTACAGGAACATAATCATGAAGTGCTCTCATATGCGTTGAACCCCACGAGAACAAGATCAAAACTAATAAGACCAAGACATGGCTACTTGAGCGTATGCTATCACGGCAGCTATCAGACATCTTGCTTTGACAGCCATTTAATTCTGTACAACTACACAGAAAGCCCCAACTTAAAACACCTAGGAAGCAGAAGCAGCTGCAACTGCAACAACAGAGAACTTTGAACACACAGATGTAGTTTCTCCAAAATACCCACTCCAGTATCTCCCCTTGTGCTGCAGCACTGATGTATCCTTTGTTAAAAACAGGACGTTGTTCATCTCTCTCTCTCTCCAAGCGCAAATGTCTTACAAGTAAATTCTGTGGTTAATGCAAACTGACAAAAGGTTTATACACTGTGCAACAATATCCACTGTCACTCACTTGAAGAGAAGATATTTCAAGGGCAACTTGCTCCTATGTGACAGAACTACTGCCTTGCCAAAGAGAAGACTTGCAGCAGTTAACACTTTTTCCTGTCCCTCAGCTAGACCGCTAATGTCTATCTTGTGGCACATCTGAAGATTAATCGGTATCTTAGCCTGCAGTGGTCCAGCTAATTGGAACACAAACACACTCTGTGGAGAGCAAGGAGCCTGAAGGAGGTGAAAAGGAAAGGTGGTGGGCTTTGAAGGCAGAGCAGCCTGTTAATATTTGAAAAAAAAAATTGGAAAAGAAATACATAAAACTAATTTAGAGATCTATTAAAAATGAATTAATGACATCTCCAAATGAAATTACAGCTCAGATAATCGCTCTAATGGCAGGGTCTCTGGTGAGCATTAATGCTTAATTTTTTCTTATATTTGATGAAGGCATCTATTAATTAAAAAATATTTGTATGAGGTAGAGGCCTGACAAGAATATTCCGTGCGGCCATACTCTAGAGAGCAGCTTCTGTTAATCAGCCATTTGAGGAGAAATTGCCTGTACTCCATAAAATGAAGGCAGGACTGTATTTCAGTAAATCTTATTTAAGGCCTGTGCTTTCTAAATATCCTCTGTGTTTAGAATTGGATGGAGTAGGCTGCTGCTATAGATGACATAATACATTTTCCTTCCCATTGTTTAGTTACCTTGTAGTGAAAAGAAGCCTTCATCTTATCCTCCCTCTCCCTTTTACTCCTCTTTTATTGTTAACCTTTAATAGGAATGTTGAACATCCCAGTACAAAACCAGATGCTCTGATATGTATGAATGTGATGTATAAATGAGGACAAAGCTAAATACACATTCAGGAGTGGGTATGAAAATATTGGACTTAAGAGTCAGCAACAAACCAAGACCACATGTCATTAATGAGACTATTCAAAGCAATTTTGATGAAATTATGATTCTGTTGTCATCCAGTACTGAGAAGGAAATGCTTAGCATTTGAAAAGAGAATCATTAATCGTTATGCAGCTCTCTGGGGCACTAACTCTTTCAGGATTTTCCTCTTTGTTCCCCCCTCCACCCCACAACCTTTTTTCCTTTCTTTTTTTCCTCTCAGCTTTTCCATACAAACAATGCTATGAAAACAGAGAGGATTAGGAGTTGTCCCTGATGTATTTCATTGTAAGATTGTTGGTTTTGTCTTTCTGCATTTATTAGTTTGAGTTCTGTCTGAGACACCTGTTGGCTGTAGAGAATTGACAGGAAGGACACCAACAGGTTTGTATTGTATGCTTGCCTTTTTTAAGCCTGTTGGGAACTCACTGCTTTGCTAAACAGGAAAAAAAATGCTGAAAAGGCCATCCATGCTGTTTAACATTATTTCATTATGTGAGTTGTGTGTGAATCGTGTAGGCTCCTCAAACAAAAGCTAATCTTAAGGTCCTGTTGTTAATATTGTCATAACTACCTTTGGCTACCAATGGCAGGAGTCTCCATTTGGGACACCAGTTAAGTAAGCTACAGTTACATTTATCTGCTGTAGCTATTGGTATGTTGCATGGAGAGAAATGAGCACTGCAAAAAGGCACTTAGAGAAATAAACAAGGAGGATGATGTATGGATGCAGCTTTCTGAAAGCTCTAATAAAAAGGTCTGGCTGTGCAGTCCATCATGCTCGTAAGTCAAAGATGGGTGGCATAAAAGCAAGTGATGAATGTGTTATATTGCTAAAAAGTGGAATGGGGGAAAGCCTAGGACTTGGACTTAAAGATTTCTTTTGACTATGCTACTGCAAAGACAGAACACTGTGACTGGCCACGTGGGAACAATAGAATAAAAGCTGTGAGCCTCCTCCCCTTTTCAGTTCAGCTGCAATGCAGTCAAGAGAGGACCAAACTGAAGTAATCTGTAGAGGAAGGAACTTTTATTCTTTTAAGGAAAAGTGAATAAAATTGCATTTTAACAGATGACTTAATACACATCAGGGCTCATAAGAATGTCCAGTTCCCCATTCCCTTTAAAAACTTACAGATAGGCTTTATATTGAGATCTGTTTCTCAGCAATATCAACTATTTCTTTAACACTGCAGAGTTATACATAAGACCACTGTGTTTGCTTGAGAAATGGAAGACAAAGTCAATTCCCCTCTTGGGATTGGGAGAGAGAGATGCAACCTTCCCAAACCCAAAAGACTTTCTCATCTGGCAGTCAGTTCCACAGGCACTCACCACGCCTCTACTGAGTATTTGATGAAATATTTATTTTCTTCCTACTATTTTCTTTACCCATCCCTGCAGCTTGCAACTGCAGCCAATCCCAAAGCCAAAGCCCAGCCAGAACATCCTTTCTTGTGAAGAATTTTCCCAGTTATTTCAACATATGAAGAAACAAATGTTATAATTCAATCTACCTTAATCTTACTGGTCTTAAAGGAACATTCGAATTACAGGTATCTATAAAAATCAGAGAAAATCCCCTCAGTTTCTCACCCAGAAGGATGGTTGCAAATGTTAGTCAACCATGCTCTTTTTTCCATAAAGAGAGAAACTTTCCAACACTAATTTTACAGATTATGTATTGGTACAGTTGGAATACATATTTTGCAGCTTCAAGACATTATTCCAGTAATAATCAAGTAAGAACTCTTAAACTTTTAGCAACTGCTCATCATTAACATATAGCATGAATTGGCCTATTCCCCAGACACATCCTTCAACAATAAATTCTGATGATAATGACATATTGAGTAGAAAAACAGAGTAGACAATAGAAAAAAGACATAAACTATCAATCTGTCTCTAAGTGTTAGTGATCTGGCATTATTAATGGTATTTTCAGTTCCACTGATGGGCACCATGCTGCAAATAACATGTAGTGCCAGCTCATGGAATTTGTCATCCTTCCAACAAAGTGAATGGATCTATGTAAGTTTACTCCCCAGGTGAAAATCTTACCCAGCACTTGGACATGTCATTGCTTTGATGCACTTGCAAAATGAAGAAGATGGTGGCATAAGAAGCAAAAGCTTTGTCATGAAAGCAGAAAGAGAGACAACTGTAGTCTGTCAGCACAGGTGAAAGAAGAGGTGCTGAAGAACAGAATAATAGTGATAAGTACCAGAATTAGATTTCATTAGCCAGAGAAGACTGAGGCTTTTTGCTGGCCATTTTACAATTCTCTCTCTTGACTTGTTTACTGATGGGAAATGTTTGCCAAGGAACTTTGGAAAAATAGTGACATACGAACAATCTGTTGCGGCATATTGTAGTGGTGCTGTTTGTGCTGCTATAGTTACTAAGCTTTTAGCATTTTTTTGTAATTTGTCTTGAAAAAGCTGGAGCTTGGCATGAAGTTTTTGGGTGCCTCTACCTTCAAGTCAGATGGTTTTCATATTTTTTGTTACGTTTCTGTAGATTTTTTTTTTCTATGTGAAGAAAAGCCTGTAGACAGGCTGTGTCAAGGAAAAGGAAAAGTGTGCTCAGTTGAAGAAAGAAGCAGAAGGTGGGAAAAAAAAATCAAATGCATCACAAGACACAGAGAAACAGGTGCAAATTCTTTTCAAGGTGAGAAGAGTGTTTACAGGATATTCACAGGTCTCATGTAACTGCAAAGCTAATCAGGCTATGCAAAAAGGCCTTGAGATTTTTACTTTCTTTTGGTTTTAGAATATCACAATGATGGCTGGCATCAACATTAGTCTTTTGTACAGGATAGGAGTTTGACTCAGATTCCTGTGTTTCCATGGGCTCGTTTAATGGACTCCGTAAAGATCAAATCAGCACACTGAGAGACGTAAAAACATCACGTATTTTGAACTGTGAGTTCAAAATGGGTACAAGAAAGCACAAGGGTGAAGAATTGAACAAGCAAGTTGAGAGACAATGAACTATGACAACAACAACACCACCAAAAAGACCGAACAAAGGAAAAACATGAGACTCTTGCTTCTGTCTCAGCAGGATGCCTTAGCTCTACTGGCCTGACACTAACCTGTAAAATACATTTCCATTTCATGATAAACCTAGATCAGAATCTCCTGTTCAATTACTTGAATTGCCACATGGCACTGTTGTGATGGGACAGAGAACTACCTAATCAGAATTGGGGACTGTATGTACAAGCACAGAAGATGAGTGGAAAAGCAGGGAAAAGAAAAAGGAAATAAACCCAAAGTCATTGCTGAGTAATTCAACAAAGAGGAGAAAATACCATGGAGAAATTGGTCACAAGGGAAGATGGGAAGTGATGTGTGGCCAAAACACTGCTGTATGCTATTCCATTTGGGAATCTTTCCCATCACTTTGTAGGACTCCATATACAGGTAGTTCCCATTACTGATAAACACATATAAAAAAGTTTCAGTCAGAAGAATAAGACTTTATCCTCCCCCTCTCTGAACCACCGCCCACACAGAACATCCCACGCTCCTGCCAGGCATCATCCTAAACATATGGAAAATCTTTTCTGACACATGTAAGATTAATAAGGCATTTAGCTAGTGTTATGGAAGGCTTCACTGCTCAAACATCTTGTCTTATCACAATTCTGCAACAATTATCTTGACACCTTGAACTTTCCATAGGTCTTTTTGAGGGAGGAAGGTGAAAGAGGAGTATTACAGTGCTGCTGCTGAACCTGTTAACAATAACACTTGTTCTGTGTAACTCACAGATGAAAATATATATAGCTGATTCTGCTTGCTTTTAACATTTGGCCTTTCATAGTAGTAAAACAGGTGGATGCACAGAGAAGTTCATTACAGCACCTTGGAAAATGATAGAGTGTAAGCTTAACCAACAGAACTGATTAACTCAAGACAATGGAGCTAGACTTTTGAGGTGATTAAGTGTGATTAGACACGTACATGTATCATGAGGTATAATCTATCAACATTTGTATGGAAAGAGTAATATTCTTTATTATATTACCTGAAAAATTTATCCCTATCTATATATAGATTATAATGAGATATCTATACATGTATTAGAAACAATTATGAATCAAAAGAACAAGGGCAAGTCCAGACCTCACCAATGGTTATTAAAAAGAAAACTTCCCCTCCAGGAAGTTTATTCCACAATATATCTTCTAATTTACTATTCAGGAGCTCACATCAGCCACTGTTACATGTCAGACACCTGGCTTCCAGTACTATACTGAAACATGAATTCTATGTTCTGATGTTCCCCCATCATCAGCCCCTGTCCCATTGTCTCACACCATGAAACACAAATTACCTGTAAAAATGATAATTCTCTTATTAGTTTTAAAGGTCAAATCAAATGATGTGGAAAATATGCAGTGGTGTGACACATCATTTGCATAATTGCCACAAAAACACTGCACTAAAGCCATGAGGAAAAAATACAGAAAAAGAAGGAGAAAAATCAAGCTCTACACTAAGGAAAAGCCCATCAGTCAGATCTGCAGTGAGAGTAAAGTCAGGTTGCATCACTGTCATAGAACAACACTAGCAACTCAACAATCCCTACTGTGTGCAGTTCTGAATTTATTCCTTTTTTTTCCCCCCATCCTTTTCCCCTGAATACAAACACACACACAATGAGAAAGGCAAAGAGAGATGTTTCTCACCAATACTGGATATGCAACTGTTTTGTTTCTGGATCTGTAATGCAGTTTTCAAGGTCATTATACAAATGCACTACCTTAGAGGAGGTGGACACTAAGATGATATTGCCAGTTCTACCAATGTCCCAAAAGGTGTCACTGGACTCCAAACATTGGAGCTAACAAAGTGGGAGCAGAGTCGTTTTCAGGGGCCTGCCAGTCCCCAGCATCTCCTGTGCAGGTATTGCTTTTCCCTTGCCTAAGCACTGAAGACAAGCAGGTAAAAAATTTCACTTGGCTTTTGCATGAAGGTGCTGTGAGCATCACCCTTCTCCAGGGCTGGCCATTGTGGGCATGGCCTGTGAATCTTGCTTTTCCTCAGGACAGAATTCATGTAGGGATAAAACGTAGGCTGCAAATACACAGAGTGCAACACCACAGGTCCCAACAGAAAGCTAAAGACTGAAGCACCAGCCAATAAGCTCGTATAAGGGGGAATGAAACTCAGCTTGTAGCTTAGTGACTTCCTAAAAGGCCCTACTTACAGAAAACAGACTCTGGATGAACATAGTTTGAATTAATTGAAGAAAAAACTAAAACCAAACCTGCCACAAATAAATTTAAATCTGAGCTATTAAAAATCAAACCTAGAGTTTCTTCTAATGCCTGATGTTGCTGCTTAAACTGATTAACACAATGGCTGGCTTTGGCTGATACACTCAGAGACATTTTCAACAGGAACTAGATAACTCAAATAATTGGTAATAACCTTGACATCTGCTCAATTTTCTTGAAGTTTAGGGTGTACCTCTCTCTGTCTGTCTGGCACAGCAGCCATTACACCAGGCTTTCTGCTTGGTGCATCTGACACAATGATGCTAATTTCTGAGATGAAGACAGCAAGTTGTCACTATTTGTGTCAAATAAATATTAATTCCAACTGATCACTAGTTAGTATGAGTCAGTTTATTAGTATATCCTCTTGTGTTCTTGTGTCTTAATACATGCGTACCATATTAATCACACATATATCTATTTTGCCTTTTTAAATAATGCTAGTCTTTTACAATGCTAGCCTTACTTTAATTAAAGTGAACTTACCTTAAAATGATTAAGCTGACAACAAGTGCCTACACATTAGAAAAATGCACTAGGATATCGATGAAAAAAGTGTTTTATTAGATTATGTCTCCATTTTGGATTTATAACTCTGTTCATTTCATATCATATATATTTATCATCTAGGTTCTAAAAAGAACTTTTTAATCAGCAGAAGTGAGAGAGATTGCTTATTCATTTGACAGTTCACAAATTAATAAAAATGCCATGGATGAGCAAACTGAAATGATCTTATAGACCAAAAACCTTGCTGCTTATGAAATGCAAAGCTCTGTTACGAAATAAAAGAGGTAAAATTATTTTAGCTATCAACAGGCATTCATAGAATTCACTGCATATATTAAAGGAATCCCCACAAGGTATCTAATTCAAGGTCAAGTTATTTTACTTTTCCATAATATTAAAAAGGGGGAGGGGGGAAGTAATAAAATGACACACTAGAAGAGGGCATCAGGTAATTGGATATGGAACATTCATGATCCAGGCGTTCAGAAAGCTTAAAACTAATTTTAGAAGTGAGCAATACTGCTCAGTTTTTTTTTTTTCTAGGATCTGATTAACAGCAGCTTTGAAAATACAGCTGAGCTAAAACACACCAGCATCCTAATAATAGTCAGTTTGCACATGGCTATCAGACACACCAGAGGTGGAAAATATTCAGGCAATATTAATCAATTATTAGAAAATCCTTACAGTTCTTAAATATTACCAGAGGCACATACATGTAACTAATAATCATGTGAATTTCCTTTCCTAGGCTTTCATAGATATCGACATACATGCAATGTTATTAAAGCTCTTAAAGCTTAGAAAACAAACATCCAAGTAATTAATATTCAAACACTTTTTACTACTGCATTCCTGCCTTTTATTTTTCCTGCCTACTTGCTATACCTTGTCTCTGACAACAGATTTACAGGGTGAGAGCTGCCACTTCTGGTGTTAGTACAACACCCAGCACAACCAGGCCTGTAGATGTTAGAATACTAATAATAAATCATTGTCTGAAGGGGCAGTTCAATTAAGGGAAACATTCTTTGTCATGAAACATTGTCTAGTGGTAGCTGGGTAAACTTTCCTGTACTGACCCCAAGCATATCCTGACAGAGTTTTAGAGGAGCTCAGCCCTTCTCCTAGTGTGTGCCTTTCCCCACTTTCTGTGGCTGATACCACTCATGTTGATAATGCACTGTGTCATGCTGAAATTGTTCTATTAGCATGTGAATTGAGATCAGCTATTGTTTTGCACAGCATTGTCCCAATTTAAATATGTCCATTTTCTTGAACTTGTGAAGAATAATATCAGTAATAATTATTATTAAGTTTTTATTAACAGTAGGCTTCTCACAGATGCTGAGGCCAACTTACAGGCTTCCATCCACAGACAGTGGGTGTAAATTAGTCATGCTTTTAAAAATACCTATTACAATGCTGAAGTGGCATAAAGCAGCTTTAGTAGAAGTCTTGATCACCTTATACTTCATTAATTGTCGTAACTATTAGAGCTGATGCTGTTCCCACCTAGCCAAGGAATAGGAGTTGTGGGCAAGAAGTTTCCTCACGGCCAATCCTGAGGGAGAGAGCTGCATCTAAGAATTGGTAAGACTCTGATCCTGTCACCTTACCACCAGTCTTGGTAAGTGTCATCCTTCAAGGACCTGCTTCTTGATTCCATAATCTGATTCTTCCCACTATTGTGGAGCTGAAAAAGATCAGTAGAAGGCAGATTTATAAGGTCAAATGTTTGCCTTTGGTTTCTACTATTATTATGAAGAGACCCCTATCACATCTTATGGCCATTGACTGTTTTTCTTCTTTGGTATATACTGTTTATTATCCTAGACTGTAGAGTTTCAAGGGCAGCCATTGTGTTTTGTGCCAAACAACATGGCTCTAATCCTTGTTGGGGATTATTAAGCACTACTGTGAAAGTAAAAATAACACATACTTCTAGACAACAGGAAAAAGCATTGAGAAGTGCAAGATCAAGCTTTAGTTTGGTGAATGCAACATGATACAAAGTCCAGAGCAACACAGCAACAAGAAATTGTTGAGGGGTCTGGCTGGGAGTCCTTGTTCACAGTTGCCCTCTGCTGCAGGTAACTGAGTAAACTCAGGCAAAAGCCTTACAATGTTCATGGTTATTTTCACTCCTTTCTTTATGTTCTGGAGACAAACAGTGCTGAAAGTTATAAACAGGGTAGAGCAGACAAACTTATAACAAGTAAAAGTCGCTGCATAAGACAGTTGGAAAGAGTTACATTTCTACCAAATCTCCAGATCAGACATGATTTCTTTTTCATTTGTAGCTTGGTTCACTATGGGAACACACCAACGCTGTAATCTGGCTGTCATACAATAGCTCCAGACTGGATTTGGATGAGAGACACATTCTTAGAAATGTCAGATGAAGAAACACACTGAAAGAGGATGACAGACCTATGCTGCAGAAGAGGAAGATTATGTACACAGCACCTTATACATCATTACTGACTGCTGCCATCAGATCAGAACAAGATTTACCTGAAAGGCTATAATTGAGCAAAGGAAAAGGAAAAAAAAAGTTACACACTTCTCTTAAAATAATCAGCTCAGAGGCTAAAGATCAGATTGACACACTGAAATCACCACCACTGCCTGATCACAGTTAATGTGAGTACATGTTCTAAGGGGGAAACTTGCTAATCTCCCTTCAAGGCCGACAGCCCAGCTGAACTGCTGTTCTCCTTGTCCTTCCTGTAGTGGTCCACATCAAATTGAATTATGATCAACCAACGCATTTCTAACATGAGAAGAGCTCTTGGGTTTGTCTGCCAGAAGCTCTTACGCTGAGAATGATTGGAATATGTATCTATTGGGTAACTCTTCCTACTCTTAGACAGTGGAATTGAGAAGCCTACACTGGGATTTGAGATTATGACACATGGGGATTTCCCTTTAGCTCTAGACTTGATTTGGATGAGTGAAAAAGGTTTTTCTGAGAAATGTGAGATGAAAAAACACACTACAAATGTAGAAGATATACTCAGCTGCTGTTATTTGGCCACTGAAATGCTGCAAAATGAACATTTCAATGTGGGCATGTCCAATCTAAGCCTGAGGATGAGCCTGAATCTAAGTCATGGACTCTCCTGAAAAGCAGCACCAAAATGCTTCTGAATGCAAATTTCCTACTCAGCCATACAAGTGTATCATCATTTGGAGGCTGTGGGTGTGACACTGGTATTACTCTAACTGGTTTCAATGGCACAACAGCAGTGATTTGCCTACCTAAGGCTGGTCTTGACAGTAGCTGCTGAGACAGAGTCAGACCAGGAAAATCATAATTACATATAGTTCTGACAGCCAGTCTGTCAGTAAATCATTACCTATCCTACAACTACACAGGGCCTATTCCCAGAAAAGACTGAAAATAGATCATAACTGAATGCATTCCAGAGCAAGAAGAGCCAATTTACTGACCCTTCATCTACCTGCAGAAGACACCTGATGGCAACTTTACTTAAGCTTGAACTGACTGTCAGCAGGTAGGAGGAGGAGTTTCAATCTGGCATAAACAGTAGCTCATCTCATAGGTTTCCACTGCTTGTCTAGACAGTGCCAAGTTATTGAGTCTTGAAGTTAGCTCTGAGATGTTTGTCTTCTATTTAATGTTTGGTGACTAAACCTCTTGGTGGATTAGAAATACTACAACCGTTTTTTTTCCTTCTTACTTGAAAGAGAACCAAACAAAAAGATTATAAAATAATCCAATGAATGGAACAGAGCCCTTTGAGGAACAATCATAGCTATGTTTTCAGAGCTATTATCTAGATTTCTGTAAGAGGTTTGGAAGCATTTCCCTCAAATAAGCTCCATGTGAACCAAGGCACAAACAAAGAATGCAGATCAAGTAACACCACACTGATTTGGTGGAGTTACATCACATACTCACTAGGGTTAACATGGAAGACTGTTCTGAGCCTTCTGTCACTATGTTTTACAAGCAAGCTGCAGCAGGACTTCTGTCAGCAGAAGTTAAATGTACCAATTGAGGGCAGTATATCATCTGCACAAGAACTTGCTTGGAAATGAAGCACATGTTTGGTTTGTAACATTTTTTTTCAGCCAACTAACTTTTTCTTCTCAGTAGAATTTTTTTTCCAGTAGATTTTTCCAGCCTGTTACAGAATGGATGTTATGACACACATACAAAAATCCAGTCTGCTCTTGCCTGTACCGAACAGAATATTGTGCTCTGGCTTAATCTTTCAGTGATCACCAAACAGAGGAGCAAATTATTGCTGCAGGAGGTCTGAAACAATTTATGCAATATTTTGCTCATGAAGACCTGCTGTTATTTCTCAGCAGTCATAATAGAAAAATATATTCTAAATATCTTATTGCTTTTTAGCATTCATAGAGTTTGCAACAGACATGTTTGGAGTTGCCAAATGCAGTAGCCAGACAAAGGTGAGGCTGCTGCAGCTCCTTGCTCCTGGGTGCAGTGAGTAGTGAGGCTGAGCATCTATCCTTACAGGTACCCACACAAACATAGGTACACAACAAATATATATGTAGATGTGTGGCCAGCTACATGGCTCACTGCAGGTAGAAACACTAAGGACTCAGTAACACACAGTACCAATAGCCTCCTCTGGTTTTCCTTTGGCTGAGCAGAAGAAAAGCCTGTTAGTAAAAAAAAATATACATACATATATAAACATATTATCTACACACAGAAAGCAGATGTCCAAGGTAACTGACTTCATACACTCAGCTTATCCAATATCGAGAGCAACTTGATCCTTGCTCTCCCCAGCTGCAGGCGCTTCAGCACCAGCAGCCCTACTCCAGCTGCTGGTCCAAACATGCTCTTGCATACACACTAGATATCTCTCCACTCACTGATCTCTGGCACCCAGCCTATCCAGTAACTGGCCTTTGATCCTCTCATCTCTATTTGCCTCACACAGAGATGCACACGTGCAAATGCATCTCACTCAGTCAGTCCTCACAGACTTACAGACCTTATGGTCTCCCTAGTAGTTGTTGGGCTTCTGGGTCCCTATCAGAGCCAACTCATAGACCTTCTGGTCTCTCTGGTATCTAGCCAGACTCTCAATTGCATTGACACCTGGCTCCCAGGCCTCTCATTCTACTCACAGGTAGTCAGGTTTGTTACTTGCTAGCAATCACATACTGACGTACCCATCATTCCTGCTCACTCCTTTTGGTATCACCTTTGGCACGTGGGTCCCTGCAACTCATGGTCCATCTCCAGCTGCTGGCAAAGATACCCCTAGACACATGTAAATGCATTCAAAAGAGTCACTCACCCAGCAAGACATCAAGAAATTTAGTTTATTGAGTACAAATTGCAGTGGTCAGGGGACCAGTCCTTTTTACCTCCTTTTCGTTTTTCCACATTTACTCCTTTCCAAAGTACCTTGATTCTCTTTCCCTGCCTTTGTCTCCTCCCTTAAGCCAGTAAGCCTCCCAAGATACTACCCACAGTTCATAATGAAATTCAAATCAAACTCCCCCTAATCTGTAAAGTGCTCTGGAGACCACCTCCCACTGACCCAGTGTTGGTGACTCTCCAGCCCCTGGAACAGCCTCAATAGGGACTGTCTCTCTAGTCTCTGACTAGGATACCGAGGTCCCTCCAAATGCTTTAGTGCCTCTGTGCTCCTTTGTGTTTGGGAGAACAAGCCTTTACCACATAATATAAAAAAAAAATACTCAATATTGATGTCCTGAGCCACTGTAATGGATGGCAGAAATCTTACTGTAAAGCTACAGAACTGTGCTCAGTAAGCCTGGGCCTAACACCAGATTCAAGACTACTCAGTGCTGGTTTTCCTGTAGAATGAGGCATTCCACATTTACTCAGAGGCACAGTGAATTAAGAACTTATATTGTACTTCAGAAACACAAATACATGCAGAGTACATCAATACCTTTGCTGTGCAACCAATTTTATCCACAAGTTAATGTGAAATGTTTCTGTTCTGCATTCTGCATTTGCTGTTACCTGATAGTGCTTTCAGGCTGTAAGCTTTGTACAGAACTACAAAGGTATCCAAAATCAGTATATTTTTTGTGGTTCACATATGATATCATTAGAAAAGAAGCAATCATTTCAGCATATTCTAACTTATACTTAAGGTATGGAACATTTATATATATGACAACAAGTGCAACTGAAATTCAAAGGTTTTTTGGTATTTGAAGGTGACAGTTTATGAAGTGATGAGACTGAGGTAGTACCAATATGTTGGTATTGGTATGTTGGTGTCTGTACAGAAAAGGTTAATTTCAAACTCAGGTCATGTAGTTTCCATGCAGATCTGTTCCTTTCCATTCACTTTCTGATGATTTACTGTAAATGAGTAACCTGGCATAAAAATGGCTCAGTCAAGATGTGAAGCACAGATGAAAAACATCAAAGCAGTAAGTTTGCAGTCAATGTCATAAGAGCTTGGTATCAATGTGCTAACAAAACCAATGGGGTAGTTTGATAACGAGCCTAACCCTGAGTAATGGGAACAGAAACTCTCTCTGATGACCCCTAATAGAAATCTTCCTGTCTGTAACACTGAAGTGAAAGAAATCTTCAGCAGCTGAAAAGCTTGTAAGGAAGGGGAAACAAAATAGCTAGAAATCCATGTCATACCCACCCCTGGGGCAGAAGCAAACTTCAAAGGAGGACAGATCTTGACAGAGTGGACAGAGTTTGTGGGAAAGAGCAGCAGCTCCAAAGTAGAGAAAAGCAGCTGGAAGAAATGACAATGAAAGGAAGAGGTAAGAGTTCAGACTTTATTTAGTGTCTAACAGTGTTGACACAAGAAAGAGGTACAAATCAAGACTGAAGAATAAACTGCATTTTTAAAGGTGTGAGCAGGTACTCTTGACAGTGAAGTAAACCAGTGGAGATTCATCCTGTTTGAGAGCGCAGATGTGGTCCCCAAAGTTCACATTAGAAGAGTGTTAGCATTACTCTGGCATTCTTGCCTAGCCTATGTCTGAGAGCCCATCTGAGAAAGGGGCAGCATTTACCCTAGATATCAAAGAAGAAACTGTAAAAGTGGTAGACAGACAGAGTGAGGAAAGGCAGTGTACCACACAGCAAACTGAAAACACCTTTTTCCTTCTCACTGGAAAGGAGCTGCCTCTGGGTCCAGCTGAGCAGCCGGGTCTTCCTCAAAGAGAGATAAAGATTTTCCACCTAACCATATAGAGTATGGTCAGAATTACTAAAGCAGGATCAGCTTCAGTTCATGCTGTAATTTGGGCGTCTGCCAAAACACTCTTTACATTGTAACATGCAACTCAGTTGTGGGATTCATGACACTTGGCATGTCACTGAGTGTTAGCAAATGCTGTACCCTTTTCAGTTCTGTGATTGGCTTGGCACTCAGTACAGACACCAAAAGTCATGGATAAGCACAGACGTAACTGGCTTGATTTCCATAACTATAGAGCACCCAATGCTCTAAAAGCTCAGGGAAGAAATGATGAAGCTTTGGTTCAGTCTGTTGTAAAGAAAACATGCAAATTTTCATTCAGCTGAACATCTCAAAACTTTGAGATGGCTTAGTATGATTATAATTTGCATCCATATCTTCTTTGAAGACAAGGCATGAATCATCTGCAAAATTAGTTGCAGATGGAGGCTCAGGTCTTGGGAGTATTGAAAGATTCCAGGCTGTTTGGAAGCGTTTCAATTTACAGCCACAGCCAGTTCAAAATGAAAGATGAACCAAACCAGCTAATATAGATTGCAATAGAATGTGAGGATCTCCTTTCTCTATTCCCTGGAGGAAACTTCTGGCATAATAAAAGGCTGCTTAAAAGAAAAATAATATTTCTTTTCATATATTTTACCCACATTGTAAACATGTCTTTACTGCTCTCCTGTATTGCTGTTGTGTGTCTGCCATAATTGAACAGTCTCATGCAAAAAGAAATATTATACAATCTGAACACAAAAATAATGGGTATTGAAAAAAAATCCCTGCAAACAGCCAGAAGTTAAACAGACATAGAAATTTTCATGTCTAGGCATAGCATTTCTATTAAAGGTGCAAGTAGATTAAGTGCCTTTATGTTGGAAAGTAGGACATTTGTGTATATTCCATTCTATCTAGTTCTACATTTGGACATCTACCTCTGCATTAAGCTGTGTCCTGGACAAAAACTCCTTTGCTACTCAAAACTATCATAAACTAGTGGAAAAGAAGAAAGGGAGTTAAGCACAGTGGGAGGTAGGGGTTTTGGTGACTAGCACAGTCACATAATTTTGCAATTAAAAATTTACTATTTTTCAGGTTAATTCTGCAGGTTACCATGTAGACTTCATTTCCATGAGCAACTAAGTGGTTGAGATGTAGAGTCCTCAAAAGCAATGAGACAGTATTAACAGTGTTTGTAGATACATTAGGGTTGTTTTGTTTTAAAATCTGCTCATATCAAACAATATTAAGGAAGCTTTATATATTTCTGTCTTCCCTTTTACTTATTTAGACAGAACAACACATTACATGTGTTTTTATCCCAGTTCTGAGAACAAGCTGATGAAAAACAAGCTATAAATCATGCAGGAATTTAAATTTAAAAAAAAAAAGAAACACAAAAATCCCAGATGTTGAAAAACAGAATTAGAGAAAAAACAATCACTGACTGGAAGTTCCAAACTAACAAGTAACCACAGATTAAAAATGTTATTAGCACACAAACCTCTTTGACAGGAATGCACAGCATTGAATCTGGAATTTTTTAACTACTGCTAAGATATCTGTATCTCTTGTTGTAACTCCAACCTCAGGCAAACAGTACTGGTGTCTTTTACTTTCACTATTTCTGGGTGACTGCCAGCTTCCTATTGATCCCACTAAATCTTTTATTATAGATGTATATTAAATACATCACAAACATACACAAATATTTATATATATGAAATGTATAATTTTAATTTTCTTTCCATCTTCACCCCAGGCCACAGCAGGCATTTACTTAGCTGGCTTTACAAGCATGACATCCCATAACCATAACTTGGAATGAAAGAGATTAAATCATATGTGATTATAGTATCAGTTCTAAACATGTCAGGGCTCTAGGCACTTAGCTGTATGAATCTTTTGGAATATTCAAATATGCCCTTTTCAAAATATACTGGAGAAAAATGCTGATTAAACCCGTTTTTCTTCAGGCAGTAAAACTTTCCAGTATTTCTTAATTGGCACATACATTTCTCACAACAGTTCACCTGACACAGCACAAGTTTTGAGAGGAAAACATTTTCTCTTTTCCCCTGTTTTTCAGTATTTCCTCTGTTATTCTGGGATATTTTAGTTTATGTTGTCAAATTTCTTTCGGTATGGAAAGAGAGGACAGTATAACAACTAATTAATCAAGACCCATAGCTGCCACCAGCAAGGGCATATCTTAACCTACTTCTCCATATAAAAAGGACTTTTCCAACCATGGTTGAGCTATTGTACAACACAGACAACGTGGAATCAAGTCCCCTCACTGGATCAGCTAATGTGAACGAAAAAGCCAAATTAATAAAGCTTCTGCTAAATTAGACAGTTCATTCATACCAATCAAACATTTGTTTAACTTCCTAAACATAGAAAACCACATTCCTAAATACAAAAACCGTATCACTACTACAAGAAAGCAGCAGAAGAGTGGAGGAACATCCAATAGAACTATTTAAGCAACAGGAGACAGTAAACACAAAAAGAGTTGTTCTAGAGTGCTAATGCAGGTTCAGTGGCGATCACTCTTAATAATACCAGCAAGAGTAGCTGTATTCCTGACTTTTTCATCAGCTGAAATGGAGCTGGAGTAATTCTGAACCCTGCTGTGACACCACAGGGCAAAAATGCTCATGCCTTTTTGGGGAATATCTGCAACCAGTGAGTGTCTTTCCCCTTTCTGAAGAACAACAAGGAATATTTGAAAGCTAGATATAAAGACACAGGTAAGAGGCTTGTTGAGCAAGTATAACAACTTTTCATTGACAGAGACTTTCAGAGGCCTCTAGGGAATATCCAAGTATGTTTCAAGACTTGGAACAGTTGGGATCAGGTTTCCTTTAAGACTGCTTCATTTAAGTCCAAGCAATTATGAAGAAGGAGACAGAAGATTATTCCAGTCAGAAATTCACTGATCTCTGTGGTCATCTGAGACATGGACTTACCACCTTTACTGGTGTAAGGCTGAACCTGACAAACAGGTACTTGAGGACAGAAGTAGTGTGTCCACTGGCAGAAGGAATGAAGGTTAACAGAGACATGAAGGATGGTTAGAGGAAAGACTGTTCATGAAAAGTCTATTCAGGAAACACCACTAGAAGCGTCTATATGTTGTAGTTGTGTCACTAGATTTTAACTTTGCACACGGATTAGTTGAACGTTCTGAGTGATCTCTCTGTCCTTTGAGAAGAACCAGGAATAAAGCGGAGGAAAGGAAAGAGTCACTCCAGGGATGGTGGCAGCTCAATGCATAGAAGTCATTTGTACAACCATGGCATTCTTCTTGCTCCAGCAACGGCACATCATTAACGTCATCTCTTTAGAGACTCTAGAAAGGGAGCCTTGTGTTATCTCTGACCCAAGGAACTTTGCTATGGATCCTGAAGATGCAGAGGGACTGGATAAAGGCAGGGCTGAATGGAAGGGCCAAAAAGAATATTTTTCTCTCTTCCTGCCCACCCATAGTTTGCTCACTGCTCTTCACAAATAAACTATTTTCTCTTTTCCTCTACAGCAGCAGATGATATGGTAGAGAAAGGTGTCAGGAATAATAAGCAATACTGCAGGGTAAGTAATAAACCCCTACAGAATACATAATCCTTTATGAAAAACTCTTTTGGAAATACTGTAAAAAATATCTATTTATGTCTAGTGAGGAAACCACAGATCGTAAGCTTCCTATCAGTCAGGAACAGTCCGTGTGCACAAGCTTTAATTTGCTCAGAGACTTGGAGGAAGAAAATGACCTTTCATTAAAGGCACTAACATTATCTGTGCACAGAATATCTTTTTGCTTATGAAGTATTAATGTTAATATGATTTCACCCCTAAGTAAATAGGATGGTAGAAATATTTCTGCGTTTGTGCTTTTAAGAACCCGTGGAAGTAGCTTGCTTTAGTCCATCCCTTCAATAATAAATCCCAAATGAAGAGCAAATAATTTTTTAAGAGTACCATGAACTTCAATATAGAGTTAACTTTCAAGCTCCATAAATCTTCAGTGACTAACAAGACTTATGCAAGACAGACCTGTATCTGAGCAGCCAAGATTAAGGTATAAAAATCAATACACGTAATCAAAATGCATTTCATTTTTTTTTTTTGCCCCCTTTCTCAAATGATAGCTAATAAGACCTGGAAAGCATTGGGAGTATGTCTGCAAAAAGCAAATAAACTCCAGAGATACAGTCTGTTCAAGTAAGAGGTTGGTTAAATGTGTTATTGTTTGGTGGAAGGCACTGGAACATTTCCAATTCTCTGCAGCTTGTGAAAAAAATAAAGAATATTAACAAAGCTGATACTAGTTTTATCCATGTACACGAGGAAAACCACACAGGACCTGATCCAGAACTTACTGGAGTCACAGGGTTGTAGAAATTTAGACCCAACCAAGTCAGATCTCCAGTAAGCAAAGAGTTTCCATTACAATTTTAGTCCTATATTTAACTGCAGTTGCATCAAAAGCATCAACATCTCCCAAAATAAAAAGCATCCAATTTTTTGTATTTTTCATGGAATCAGGCACAATGTATCACATAGCAGGTGGCAAGTTTGTACATACAGGTCCATGACAGCAACACAACAATGTACCCTATCTCCACTGCCAGCCTTTAGAGTCCAACATACACCTCTAGAGAGCACTATGGTAGTGCCAGGCTGTAAGAGGCTTAATATGCTCAACTTGAGCAAAGCTTTCCAAGAGTGCAGTACTTAACAGGTGCCAAGATTTTGTGTTCTGATGCAAGAAAAATACCCAGACTCTGTTACAGTCAAGAACTTGCTAAAGAGTGTCACAAAGAGCTTGCTAGCACAGAGTCTGGGCTGTGGCAGCAAAGAAAGAGATAACATTACATTATGCAAGAAGGATAAGCATTAGTAAATTAACGGCCACAAAATGGTCTAAACATCCAGCAACATCTGTAAACATCAATGACATTTGCTGGCAAATGATACCACCAGAACCAGCAGCCAACAGCTGGGAAGAGTTTGAAAAGAGACAGGTTGCCTGTGCTGTCTTTAGCAGTAAAGAAAGGAGAGCTGAAGAGTGCAATCAGACAGCTACTTAAACCAAAAGAGCCTCCAGAGCAGTTGCAATATAACATTAAAACACATGCATGTCGGTGTTTTATTTTTTTTCCACACTTGCAGAGCTGTGTTTCAAGGTAAACATATTCATTTATCCTTTATATTGTCTAGCAAAAAATCCAACATGAAGTAACCTGACATGCACGAGGCAGTCTGTACTTTTGTGGGTGACAAATCTGTTCACTGACAAACTTCTAGAAAATCTGTCACCCAGCAGGGTCTGCAGGTCCCAAAAAGCAGCAGGACAATCTGCTACAGACCTGTTTGGGCCTTAGTTCTAGTGGATAACGCACATGGCCATATTGTGGGGAGTTGTTCTCTCTTGGCAAGCAGTGCCTGAGCATCTTTGGCAAATAGCAAGAAAGCAGGGAAGAAAATTAGAGGTCACAAGAAGCACCATCAAAATGGACTTATTGGCAAAAGCATGTTGCAAGACAAATAACTATACAGAGGCAAGAGCTTCAGAAGCACCTGCGTTCACCAACTGTCTTCCCAATCATTATGAACTGTCCATTTCCATGCCTGCAGTTCTGTCTCAGAATATGCAGTTTATTCTTTGGATTATTACTGATATGAGCTACAAAAAATAAAGCCAAATTGTACAACTTAATTATGTAAAAAAGGGCCTGCTGTTAACATTTGGGATATAAATAGGCTATTTCCTATCAAATTTTCCTGTCAAAGCTTTCTCTTTCCTATGCCAAGCAATTCTGGGTAGAAAATACTTAAAAGCTACCTCTGGGATACAAGCATTTGAGCAACCCTATAAAATCCAAGGCCATTAATGATAAATGTGGTAGCCCCAAAATTATGCTAAATTGTCAAAACGATGCATTTATGAGTTTACATGAGAAATACAAAATGCATATAAAGTCCTTGTAATCTAAAGAGCAATGAAAAAGCATCACCACAACAACAACAAAAAACCTCCGTGTATCCTAAATTGTCAGTACAACTTTGATTTAGTACTAGAGGTTAATCCATCCTAGGGTGTTATCAAACAGTAGTGACACCATTATTCATTCTTTTGACTGAAAATAGTGGCAAGATCTCAGGTGCTGTGTGGGAAACAAGAACTTCTGTTCCTCAAAAGATACAGAGATTTGGAACATGGCTTTTGTCCAAATTAGAGAGGAAAATACAAAAACTATATTAAAAAGATTCTAATGGGGATACTGAAAAATGGTAGCCTCCCCCCACTACCAAGACCCTGCTATGCAAGCTCACTACAGTTGTTTTAGTTCTTAGACATTCAAGCTATTTGGACTTTTTGTTCCTTGTACTAAATAAAGTCACGACTGCAATGAAACTAGGACACACAAATCCCAAATCTGTACAAATGTCAATAATGTTACAAGCATTAAACAAATCAAATATTTAATTTGGAAGAATGCAGATACGTGATAAATTCGGGTTATTAAAAATGTCTCTTCCTTTCTACCTAAAAAAAATCCAAAACCTTACAAAATTTTGAGATACATTTTGCTTTGGAGAGAACTTCAATCAAGTGACTCCTTCAGCATTTCTCCCATCAGTTGTGCTTTTCAGGAGTGTTAGCAAATTGTGAAGTACCCCAGGTTTCACTGAGAAAAGCAGCCCCTACTGCTTATGAATCCACAGTCCCCCTCTGCCTGGAAAGCCTCACACAAACCACATTTCTTTACCACCTCAAGACACTGCCAGGCCCTTCCTGTTCCTGTTTATACCGCTGCCAACCTCAAACAAAGCCTACAAAGTAGGAGAGAAGAGAATCAATGGCAAATTTCCCTTTGATCTGTGCTGTTGAGGCCTGCTCTCCATTTACATAGTGGCAGCATTACAACTGCAGCAGCACAGAAGGTAGAAGCAGAGACCTTCCTCCCTCACAGGGCTCCCACCTGCATGAAGCACTGTTTGACTTCATTTGCTCTTTCATTATTTCAAGCTTATACAGGATAGAGTTTTATCTCCTACTCTCTATCCCCAGGAGAATTATTTGTTCATCAGGCATTTATTTTAAAAATGCTCTGTTAATTTCCATGTACACTGCTGCTTGATGTGGGGAAAATAGATTCTTTTTATAGATTTATTTAATTCACAGATGCTATTTTAATTGGTCTCCCATGCAGTTGTCTCACACTGGGAATCTGGATGGCTCTGGGGAATTGGCAGCGACTTTCAGAGCTTTTCCAGGTCAGCGATTCAGATGTAACCAGAATCACTGGTGACTGAGAATTAATGTGGAGAGAACTATTTGACAGCCTGTGTGAAATAAAATAATGATTTCAGTCCAGTTGCAGTTTGACAGATTACCAGCAAAACCAATTGGTGAATTTATAGGGGTTTTTAGAAAAGGAGCCAGAAAATGAGCTTCTGCAAATTATCTTTCACATTAGGGCTGAAGGCAGCCATCAGAGTTGCAAGCATGAAGCCTTTATTTGTCAAAGCACCTTTTGCATGGTTCATTATGGAGATTTCACGTTTTTTTCCAAATTCTGTCAGTTTGATATTCTGGGGACTGTTTGCTGGGCACTGCTTTAGACTAAGAAGGCTAATCTCTTTAAGCTTCATCTGTTATCCAGGGGAGAAAAGAACAGCAAGAGGGAGGGAGGGAGGGAACGAGATACTTGTCCTGCATTATTCTCTACTGAGACTTCGGAAGATCTCTCTGCAGAGACTGGAGGGACTGCCTTGAGCATGTAACCTTTAGAAGGTTAACATTTGCTTTTGTAACCTTCTGCCTTGTGCTCCTGCAAACAACACTGCAAGTATTAGGATAGGTTGTAAAAAAAACAAAAGTCAGACCACTGAACTCGGATAAAAACACTTGGGCACAGCAGTTAGGGCTTTATCCCTCATCAAATTTTTGATCCAGTAAGTCCTAACTGGACATTTTTCTTACAATGTCTGTCAAAAATAAACAGTTTTCCACTTCACACTCCTGTTTGATTAGCACATGCTTGTTTTGCGAACACTTGTTCATCACACTGACAAGACTTCCTCAAGGACTGTCTTTTAAAAGAAGCAACACCATTAAAAGACATGGCTCAAGACTTGTAGCTCTTTTTTTTTTCCCCACAAAAGGGAGAAGTTGCAAAACAAACTTGTATCTGTAGTGAAATACTGCTGTTGTAGACTACCAAATCCTCCAGTCTTCAAGGAATGGATGCACTCATTCAGCTACAATATATAAAACTAGAGTGACAGAAGATGTATATGTTCTTCAATGAGAGAATGGAAGAAGATTATATTGGAATTTAATTTGTAATAAGAAATAATAACCAACAAGGAGTTTAGTTGCTTCAGCTATGTTGCCTGTCTCTCAGTGGTGTATCAACTCAGGGTTACATGGCTTGTTTTTCTTGTGAAGTTTGTAACGAATTGCCACTGGTAACAAACTAATGAGGTTGTCAAAAGCTACAATAAAGCAGCTCTGCAATTTATACGAGCAGGATAGGATCTAACCAAAATATATTAGAAGGCACACAAAATTCAGTTCTGCTAAGTGCTAAGAAAAAAAGGTACTAACATCTTTGTTTAGTGTCATGTAAGGAAAAACGCAGAATAAGAAATGAAAAATTTCCCATGAAAAAGGATGCAGAAAGAAACCTACTGACCATTTTATCCATGGCACTGGAAGTGGGAAGCAACATGCAGCTAAGACCCAATTAGTATAATTTTTTTAAGAAAAAGAATTCCCATTCTTTCTAGTAACTTAAATAGTGCATTGTGCCAGAAAATAAAATTGTTCCATGCCTAAGGAATGTTTTGCATTCTTTGGAGATCTCAATCTAAGAAGTTCAAATTCAATTTACAGTTGATGGCACCCATGAGAAGTTTAGAAATTCAGGTCCACCAAAGAGACGATACAACCCAAACTTCTGTTACTTCCCAATTAAGAGCAGGGGTTGCAGGGCAACCTTCTGTGCAACACTGACAGATTATTTTCTGCCTGTTTTTTTTCCTCCTGCTACTCAATGGTCAATTAGCAGTTAGCTTTATTAACTTCTGAAAGTGTCAATGGTTGGAAACAGCTGTTTGAAATCCATGGCAGTCCCCAATTCCTTAGAAGAAATTAAATAGGTACACTGCTGTGCAGTAATCCAGAAATTAGTAGGTGTAATACATCATCTTCTATTATAGCTGTCAGTTCTGGCAGCTCTTGGTTCAGTGCCAAAAGCCAGCCAGGCTGCACAGGACATTGCCACAGAGCCTTCTGATGGCACAGCTCTGAAATTGTGGGCAACTGTCCCTGTGAGGCCCAGGCTTTGAGGCTCTGCCTGAGCACAAAAAAAAAAGGAGAAAGAAACAAAAAAAGAGCCAATTGCTCTTTTTTTTCTGCAAAAAGCAGAATAGGTAGATGATTTCCAATCACAGGAATTGGAATTATATTGATAACTGAGATGCAATCAGATCCCAGACCGGTGAAAATTATCATTGATCAGTTAACGGCAGAGTTACTAAAGTGGATGGAGAACCTGGCCTTGCTTTGTTAACTTAGCAAACGACATATATGCCTTGTCACACTGCCACTGGAAGCATATCTGATAGTTAAATAATTCTATGCCAAGGTATACATACACACAGTTTTCAGTGTCCACACTTACCCTGAAGTGTGAAAGAACTTCTGGCCAAATGTGCATCGGTTCTAGCTTAGTGAAGCTCTCTACTTGCTCCTGGGGAGACTAAATGGAAAGCATACAGGTGACACAGGGTAGAGAGTTATCCACAGTGTACCTAGGGATCTTTAGAGTACCATATGGCAAAATAGTCTAAGAGCAAAGGCAGATAGTTCTGAAAACAGGCTGGAAGCAGCCCAAGGACGAGAAAGGCAGGACTGGGCAATACTTTGCCTAGACAGCTCAGCAGTGTGATCTGCAAGCAGAAATAGCTTATCTTGGGACTGAGGTACTCATTCTTGCCACCTTCCTTCTCCTCAAGCTCCCTTCCCAAAATAAAGAGCACTGCTTTACTCTCTGTCAGCATACCAGATGACAACGCAGAGCAGTTCTGCAGTTGCCACATAAGTAACTGACTTATCCTGGTGAGGCAAACAGCTATGGGGTAGAATTCCTAACACTTACCAAAATATTAGCAGTCCTTGCTTACAAAGAGGATAAGCTAGATGCACTGCAATTGCAGGAGTGGGCAGAACACACTGCTGGATGATGCAGATCTAAGAGCTGAAAACATAGGGGATTTAACAGTTCTTACTCCATGACTGGTCTGTCGTTTGAAGCCAAGGTAGGAACTGAGAACTCAACTGAGACCTCAAAAGAATTGAGGGTTTCACTATCACCAGAACACAGCCAGAACTAGCTGTGAGGAAAAGCAGCCAAGACAGTTGTTCATGCTGCTTAACTTGGCGACCCTGAGAAGTAGCTCATCTGGGAAGAGGTACTGGACCTGAAGATCTGTGGCTACCTTTTTATACAGCCACTGTCTTCATAGTTATTCATTTCCACTTCCAAAAACCAGAAGCATCATAGCTAACCAGTACAGAGAGACAGGTAGTAGAAAGGATAATTTAGTCTCCAGCTCTGCAAGTTTTCAGTATGCTGTAGCCAAACAAAATTTGTAGAATGAATGCTACTCTCAGATAGATGGATCCAGCAAGGAAGGACTAGATCTATGTTCCCACTCATTGAAGGAAAATCCACAGTAATGACAAGAATCAGGGTTATTGGACAATTTAAGTAATGATACACTTGCTTTATTACTCATGTACCTTTTTGGAGCACGGGGATATGCAGTGTATGTGTCACCATGACCTCATGATCTGCTTTATTATGTGTGACTTTAAGGACTTAACCAAACCTTCTCATTGCATGGAGGCATTTGTAAAGGGAAATTTCTCCTGGGTCATCAGATTAAGAGAATTTTAAGTTAATGCTCAGTGAGTTAGAGATTCTAATAATTATAAATTTAAAACCTTGTAAATCATGTTTATGAAATGCTTGGAGATTAGGTTTGGTTTTGGTTTTTTTTTTTTTCAAGTTCATCCAATCCTCTGTAAGCCTTAAAATTTCTTTTACTTCAGGTTTTTAGCTCCATTTGATTATCCTTGTTGCTCTACATTTAAATTTAATATTGCTCAAAGTGTGAACATTTATAGCTAAAATAATTTGGGGTAGCAAATCTACCTAGCATGGAATTTCCAGTTAATTCTTTAGGAAAATATTCACCTAACACAACTAAAGGCATTGCACAGATGTGGCATGCACACATTCTAGTGACAGATGTTCCCTGTACTATGGAGTATCTTACGAGGCTGTTGTTAGCTAAGGATAACGGGCATCATTTTTGCTACTTCAGGAGAAAGCAATGAATACTTTACAAGTAGACACTTGGAAATGTGCCTGTGTGACACACAAGAAGACCAACTGAAGTCCCAGCAGACAGGAAAAATTAAATGTGAACAGATGGACTAATTCAGCATTTTCAAGTAGTGAAATCCAAATGTGAAAGAAACCTGGCTGGCTACAGATGACAAGGCCTGTGTCAGTTCAATCTTCAAACTATAATAGCAGGCTCTTCATTTTTATTTTTTTTCCCCCTATCAAATGAATCTTCTTCTGGAAACTGGCATTTCAGTGGGTTTGAAGCAGTCAAATAATCTTCTGTCTCCTGGGGCTTCAGTTTCAAATCAAAATTCAGTGTGCCGCTCACTAGACTTCTTGCTCTCAGTCTAGTGAAGAAAAACCAAGCCAATCTGCACAGTTGGTTATTTGTGTGTGCCAATACAATCTTTTTAGAAAAGGTCAGTGTAGAAGAAAAAGCTTTCGTAGGTCAGCTGTGAATGCCCTACCAGAGGTAGATACAGATACTTATACAACTCTTTCAACGTTGCCAGCTTCCAACATAAGTTGATGATTCACTACTTTTCTGAGCACTGTATTTGGATAACTATTAAAAACTCTTAACTGAAAATGAGAAAAATGAACAAGAATGACCTACCAAGCTCACTCTCCCTTGCCAAAGTCCCACATCATACAAGCCTCAATTTCTGTGAACTACATAAAGTGGCTCATGGCCCTGGGCAACAGTAAAAACGTAGACTAAATAGATTACTTCTTTGATGTTTTCTCAATGGGAATAATGTGTTTGGTTTGTGTTTGTTGTTTGTTTTGTTTTTTTTTTTTTAATTAGTGGGGAAAAGAGTTCTGAGGAATCTGAAGCATCTTGTATTTCTACATGAGATGATTAGGAATGTCCAAAAAAAAAGTCATGAAAGAAAAACCTTCTCATTGTTTCACTTGTAATAATTTCATTATGTAGCAATGTGGATAGCTGCAAGGTAAATGTTCTTTGCAAGCAAACTAATACAGTACTGAGATGTATAGTAAGGGGAGGACCATATCTATCTGCAAGTAAAGTGGTCTCAGGCATCCTATTAAGACAGATAGCTTTAGCATATGTGAAAAGTCACAAACAATGTTCACAAACAAGAATGTTAACATTTAAGATGGGCTATCTTTCAGTAGATTTCATTGGAAGCTGGTGCATTTCCATTGTGGTTAGCCTCATATTTCTTTAGAAGCAGTAGTATGACAAAAATATAAATAAGAAAATTCTATTTATATCAATTGCTACTCTTCCATTAATTAGAAAGGAAGCATTTGACTGTTTTGCAATACCAGTAATTATTTTACAGTCTTCTGTCCCATACATTATGAACTAAAGACATCTTGAAGACAGAAAAGAAACAGAAGATGCAGTAGGTGCATGTGCACAGAGATAACTTACACCAGAATTATCATTAACTTATGCTTAGGCAAGCCTTTAGTGCAACTGATGGTGTAAAATGTCCATTGCCAGGCAGAACAACTCAGAGAAGATAATTAGAATAAATTCAAAGGCCATTTACCTTGATACGAAAGATATTTAGTGGGGACAAAGGAGAGCCACGTTGTAACTCTGGATCAGGCTGTAAAGTGTCACCTGACTATGTCACCTCCAGGCTACAGTGGTTACAGTTTATAGCAGTTAATAAATTTGAACATTTTTGCAGTATTGATGTGATAGGCTTACCTGATAAAATGTTTGGGGTTTGATGAAAAGGTGGGTAGAGTTTTGTAATGAGAAATTATTTTATTTGTCCAAAAAGCAATTAGTACTTTAGTCTGCTGTGCATGGGGAAGGCAGAAGAAAACAAGTTTACCCAATACAAACAAAAAAATTAGAGTGGTAAGCAAAACTAAAATATGAAGAGTTATTTTAAAGTAAATATTTGTTCTAAATGGAGCACTTCATTGCAATTCTAAACTGCTCACTTTAATAAACAAAAAAAGCTAGTTCTACTAAGGGAAACCTAAGTATTAATCTAAAATGAAGAGGCCAGTGGAATAACAATTACATTTGCTAAAAGCACTACTGTCATCAGATCAGTCACTTCAAGAAAAAAAAAAGATCCCTGATTGTTAATTTGCTTTGTTCTGGTTACTAACACCTTTGACTAGACTGGACAGAAACTCTTTCTGCCTGGAACATGCCAGTTACATTCACTCAGATATTTATGCTTTCACAAAGGACATATCATACCAGCATCACTACAGATATTCAACTACACTACGAGCAAAGTTGTTAAAGATAAAATCTATGAAACCCAAGGAAGTTCAAACTGCAAAGCTCACAAATAGATTACTTTCAGTAAAATCACAATCAAACATCACATGCTCCTAATTTCAAACAGTCCTGATTCAGCTGTGTTCATTACTCACTATTCATTGCTGGTTCCCTCCTCTGAAGATTTTAGGGACTGAAATTCTTACGCTGGTATTTATAACATCAGTAAGGAATACTAAGAAGAATAGTTCACTAATTCTGAGTCCTGAACACCGTGAGGCCAAAATCCATGTAGAGAAGGCATTTATTCCTACAAATTTTCTTGTTAATACATTATTGAAGATAACAACACAAAAGTGTCCAAACCTTCAGCGCTTATCATTGAATGTCACTTCTCAATGTCTCAGATTGTGATCAATAATTTTCTATATTGCTTCCAAAGTATACCTCCTCACACCCACATGAGTGCTTTGGCTCAGACTCGTGAGGGACACACAGGAAAATTCACACTTCAAGCTAAGCGTCTAGTAACACTGTACAAAGCACAAGGAGACTTTGGCACCTAAAAATGAATTAATAAGTCAGCACACTGGAGGAAGAGGTTGCAGATAGCTGCCCAAGACATCTAATAAACCAAAAAAGGAATGGATGTTTACAATTCCTTGACACTCTCCTCCCTGCATCCCAACCATGATAGACTTACATGTGGCCTGAAATAGATACATGTGTTAGACTGAATCTCACAGACTCTTTTGGCTCTTAACCCCTCCAAAAAGCCATTTATCCCTTAAGCAGTATCTACTGTGTTGAGCTCTTGAGAGAAAAATGGTGTGTTTACTCCTCCTCCTTCCATCTCCACATCTGCAGGTGACACTGATCATGTAGTTCTAAGCTGAAATGAGGCATTCCCTTGGGAACTGAGAAATGCAAGTCTGAATCTCTTTTATCTGAAGAGATTATTGATCCATGCCTCCTAGCTCATGATCAGCATGGGGACTGAGTTGATATTACACACAAAGTGAGTGTCCTGTCCTTTAACTCCCCAACTCTTTTTATAGGCCTAAAATTTAGGCAGAAACCAGAACAGGAAATCATATTTCTACATAATAAACTGCACTATCATGACCACCACATTTTTTTTTTTGTTAACCTTAATTGTTTAAAATAAAGAAAAAACAAATTGAAGACATACAAAATCTTATTTCTGACTTAGCTGGATTTGAAATTACCTTATAGAAAGTCAAACTGATGGATACTAGCCATTAATCCTTCTCAGTACAGAAAGTACTCATCTCATATCCTTATGAAAAATTAACCATACCTTTGAAAAAAGGAAAGACTTGAATAATAGTCTACTGTCAATCTGTCATGGTTATTAAGGAACAGCAGCAGCTATTCCTCCCTGGGCTTGACCTCTATCCACTGGACATTTTTCCCCAGCGTGTGCATTGACAGGTCTTCACGGGGCAATTTATTACTAGAAACTAATGGCCCTATAGCAGCCTTTCAAATCTATTTTTGAATTGTCTGATCCAGCACAGTGTTAATTATCACAAAATATCCAGCTATACAAAAGCTTCAGGACAGAAAAAAAAAAAAAGGATGTGTGATAAAATGTGCAAAAGGGATATAATGACTAATGTCAAGTAACTGTTCAAGGACCAGCTCTCAAAGCATCTTTATATGCATGTGGAAAAGAGCAGAGGGACTAACCTAATGGCAAACAAGAGCTCCTCAATGTTTCACCTCGTTCTGAAAATGAGATTTGGTTTGGAACGCTTTCAGATTGATGTTATAATCAGTCACAGTGTTGAAGATGAAAGGCTGTGTGACACCAGAACCTTGAAAAAAAAAATAGGGACTACTATCTAATTGGGATTGTCCAGGTGCATTTCAAGATTTCTGTGAAGATCCTTCAGAAATAATCCAGTAAGTCATTCACCAGGACTCCTCTGAGTCTAGGCATTGCTTATATATTGTGCAATATAAGCGAAGAACCTACAAGTCACCAGAAAACAGGCCTGTAAATTTTTGCCCTTTGAGCAAATTAATAAAGGACAGCAACATCTATGAGATAGAACAGTCCTCACACAACACACAGTTTGTAACTTCAGCTTCTGCCAGAGAAGGCAACCTGATTCCGCCCAAAGTTTTTTAGGAACAGGATATCAAGCTTCTGCCAGGAATAAGAGACTTGTTTAATCCTGTCTTTGGGCAGAGGGTGATCAAATGACCCTCTGAGACTCTAATGATGTTTCCTGTGTCCAAACTGACCATTTTCTGACCTTGCCAGTAGACAGAGGAAGAATATACATGCTTTCCATTCTCATTTCTCTTTCAAGCAGAGCAAGCTGCTGCTTTAGATTAACACAGTTGGAGACACTGTCTGTATATACAGAATTTGCCATCTAGAGAAGGCTAGGAGTGGGAGAAAGGAAGTATTACCTTCCCCATTTTGTAGACTAGCTGTTAGATGTAAAGAACAGAGGCCTTAGGGAGGAAAAATGTTAAGCTTTTATTTACAGCTGAAGCCTCAATATCTTCTTGACCTTGCCTGCCTAAAGGTAAGCACTGGCTTAAATGCGTCCTCGAATCAGGAACTGACAGAACAAATGACTCATTTAACTCAAGGGAATCCACACCACAGACAGAATTGGAAACTACGTAAACAAGTTGTTGGACCATGAATCGGTGACAAATGTATCCTTTGCCTCTCTGTAGTAGTGCAACAGGGAAATACTTGATGATTATCTGATTTAACACAAGCCATGCTAAATACTGTACCTAAAATGGAACATTTGAATGGTAGATGCGGAAGAGGAAGCAGAGAAAAAGGCTGGAAGAGGAATTAGGGGTGACATTTTATGTCTTTTAAAAGTCTGACCTTTTGGAAATATCACTGTGTACATTTTAAATATTAATAAAGGCACTGGCTGTTAGAAGGCACAGGGTTGTTGTTGGGAGGTGACCTTTTATTGAAGTAAAAGAAAATTGACAGTTTTATTAGCTGTAGAATACTGCTAACAGAAGCTACAGGAAAAATGCAAGCAAAAAAAAGCTGTCCTTGTAATTAGCTACATTCTGTAAATTAACCTGAGAATGTGCCTGTCTAAATGTCTAAATATTGCTGCAGGTCCCTCCCCATCTTAGGCCAGACTTGGCAAACAGCTTGAGAGTGAAAAAGAATAACATTTCCTATTTCAGTTCCTGAAAGAGTTGATGTTCCCAGAGGAAACAACCATCACACAGGAACAAATAAAAAATCAAACAAAATCAGTGGAATCTTCACGACTCTGTGATTATTGCTTCTGTGAGCCACTACCAGCATCCCTCTTAGCATCTGTGAGCAAAGCTGGACTGGAACCCTTTTTCAAGCATCAGCAATGGAAGGACTAGAACAAAAATTAGCCAGCTATTACCTCAGACCTACTTTTACTTTTTGGGACTTAATTAACCTAATTAAAACCTCATTGCTCAAAAGACCTAGACTTATTCAGACTGGAATGTTGGTGCTACATAACTAGGAAAGAAGCAATTGCTCTACTGCTTCATCTTAAAGTATTTGTTTGTATGGGCTTTTATTAGAACTAAACCAGCTGAATTAATTCCTTGTCTTCGTTTTGCTGGTCCTAATCCCAGGGGTTCAGCTGTTTGTGATCCAAGGCCAGTAGATACAGCACAGCTGCATAACCTTGAGTCAAGCTTCTGAGAAAATTGCGAAGTTGTGAGAATGAGCTGTGAAAAACAAATAGAGTAGAGCCATCCAAGATAAGAAAAGTAAAATGTAGGCAAAGGTAAGATTGTTCAGATTGGAGAGTTAGCAGCTCAAGGACTTGAGAGGAAAAAGCCATCAACATGAAAATGTGTAAAGCCCTGAAAAAAAACCCCAAACAAACCCAAAACAACAAAAAGAGATTTCAAAGTTGACAGCACAACAAAGGTCTCTTGATTCAAGAGGAACAGAGGTCATTCCTTCCCCACCTGACTGATGACTGCTTAGCCACTTCCTTTTATCCAGGCAAGGGTAAGAAGCTTATGAAGAGTTAGTTCAGACTTGAACTTCTAGTACAAATAACAGAAGGAAAGAAAAGGAACAGCCTTTGCTTGTCCTTCACATACCCTTTACTGACAAACAAGGTGCTACATAATGCTTTTGCACTTCACTACCATTTACTTAACGTTATAAGATCTTTCATAAATTTCAGCTCCATTTAGTGTTCTTTTCATTAGTTCCATTATGGTTCACACCACAGAGAAAGCTGGGTGTATAACCTATATCTAAGTGTAGCCAAAAAGGGCAAAATCTGCCCTCCTTTATGTCATTGTCCTGTAAAAGACATTTCAGTACATAGGGTTTAGAGTTCATGTGCACCGTATAAAGCCATCTGAGCCTGTTCTTGAACATAGTTCCCCCTGCTAAGGCCAGTGGGAATGATGAGGACTTAAAAATGACAGGCAGCCCAGGATTCACTAAAGGGAAACAAGTCAGTCTTCACCTGTGTTTTTACTCCCAGGCAGCTAAGGACCAGCACCCTCGCCACAAAGCAGCTTTGCTGGTGTAAGCAACAGGTGGTGGTTGATCTATAGATCCTGGGTTTCCTTACCTCTCAAACACACTATAAATATGTATATTAAAGGATAACTAGAACTTCAGAAAAGAAACTTTTTTTAAACTCTTTTTTCCTTTTGTAATTACCTTCTTTGGCTAGTAGAACACAGCCTACATTTGTTTGGAGAAACAGGCAGGAAGGGAGAAGTTAAGCCTAAACCAAATATTTATTCTGAATGTTGGAATTTAATCAGTTAACTCACATAGAGACATTAATGTGCAATCAAGTACAAGCTACAAATGTGGTCCAGAAGTCATAGATAAATCAAATGGGAGAGAAAACAGTGAAGTGATTATAAGGAGATGTGTAAGTTTGTTAGCTGGAAAAATAAGGTAAGCTGCTGGTTTTGTAGTTTTAGAGTAACACTGTTACAATGTAGTTCTATTTAGAGGTGCCCAATTTCTTTCCTTCCTCTTTTCTGTTTGTATTACTAAAGTTTAAGATACCTTGAGGACATTGTTGTATAACAGTATGCAACACCCATAGAAGACAGACATGTCACTCCATCAAAAGTGAGAACACAACTAGTCCACCTCAAGGGAAGGAGACCTGACTCACACCACTGAAATGCAACTGTTTCACAGTGCACACAAGATCATTCAGCCTCCTGGGACAAAAGCTTCAACTGAAAACAGAATCAATAATTGTGATGCATACTGATGTCACTGGAAACTGTCCTCTTTGCCTGGAGGCTCCAGACATGCAACCCTTTCCTCTTCATATCCCTGCTAGTAACCACACTTGAATTATCCAGAACCTGGGAGTTATAACAGCATTGACATCTCACACAAAAAGCATTTAAAAAATAGTAGTAATTTAAAAAGACTAACTGCCAGCTAAAAGTTAATACATCACTCTGTGGTGGTATAACTAAACTTCTGTTAAATGAAATCTTTGTCCTTTCTCAATGCACTATAGTAAATGCCCAAAAAGCTACCAAATTTGCAAAGCTCCAATGTGAATGACACAGTTATTCAGGCATGGAAGGGAAAACCAAACTAAAGTGGAAACTGCTACATTTTGTGATAACAGGAAGGAAAACCTACAAAAAAAAAACCGAGTTGCTACAACAAGTTTCCTTGATCAGCTCATGTGACCTAAAAAAAAAAATAGGTGCCTCATCCTCAGAGATCTTGAAGACACTGAGTAGGCTGGAGAGCATCCTTTTGCAGAGGTGATTAAGCTTTGATTCAAAACAGATACAGTTCAATTATTGAGTCTGTCTAACTAAGATTATTTTGAGTTATGGACAAGGAAACATCCTCCATCCCAATCTATATTTTTATACTTAATTAACAATAGCAAAACACAAATTAATGCTCTTTGATTTCCTGTTGGAAGTTGTAGGGAATGACCAGAAGACAAAAGTCTAATAGGTAATCAATTTCTCTTCTTTGCTGTCAAGAACTATTTCATTTTTCTCACATCACTGGCATTTGTAGTTGTCTTGTGAGTTAAAAAGCAGGTTCCTGCCCAACAGCAGCCTAAGCAAACTCCTCAGTAGATATGAAAGGTGAAGTTACTCTCCGGGGAAATGGCTAGAGATTTCAGCTTTTTGTCCAGAGATCTGAAGATAGGAAGCATCAAACATATGAAATATTTGGCAGATAATCTAGGAGAGAGAAAAGCATTATATCCAGCCTGTGATACAGTATCCTTTTAATGCACTCTTGTCTACAAAAAACACTTCCTGTGAACCTATTCATACCTATGCAGAAGCCCTGCACTAGTCCCATATGTCACTACCATCTCAGGACTACTTAGATAACCAACAGTCAGAAAATTTTACTTCTGGGATGCTCAGCAGCTGGTATAAATCAGAATTAAAATTTCAATGAAAGTGAAAGTTTAGGCTGCAATACATGATCCATCAAACTTACACTCAGGATGCCTAAGGAGCGTGATGGGAAAATGTGCACATGCCTAATGACACACAACAGAACACCACAATTATCTGCCAAAACAAAATGTACTTTTGGGAAAAAAAAAGTGCTGACTGGCACAGATTCACACATTTGTGTCAGCAGCTGAGCACACCAAAGGGCAAGGAGGGAGAAGATCTGGGGAAAATGTGGGGGTCTCCCACCTGATTCTGAGGTATTGTTCACAGTAGGAAAAGAAACCTTACTGTTCTTTAAAAGCTAGTATTAAAATAAATCTTCACAATAACTTCTTCATATTCCTGTTTCAGCCTAAATATTATCTGGCCCCAACAGAAGTCTTAATATTTGAATTAGCTATCTCCTTCCTGTTAAAACGCAGGGAAGTTACATGATAGCAAACAACTGTCACAAGGGACAGAGGAAAGTAATTCAGCTAAACAGGAAGGGAGTAGAAAGCCTGGAGATGAGAGAATGGGAAGGCAAAGTCTTTTTATTAGTTGTTAAGAAATCATATAGTTAATATTTACAGAGCATGTTACATCTGGAGGGATGTGAAGGTGTTTGGCATAGCCTGCAGATTCCAGAAATATCCGGGCCAACATCTTGAAGTCAACATTGGGGTTTTAATCAACGGTCTGTTCTGTCTTTGCACATCCATTTCCTGAGGGTGTTTACTACCTCTACCAGAATATGGCACAAGCAGTTGTGCTTGCACCAGAGAGATGAGTGAGAAAAGATATTTTAAGCCCATGGTAGACTGGGCTGTCTCCACAACAAACTATGTTATCAGCTAAAAGCAAGGATGAAGAGGAATCAGAGAGAAGATAGCTCAAAAAGTTACAGCCAACTGTTACCAGTCACAGTTTATTTATTTGACTTCAAATATTCTTCAATTCAGTGTACAGTGAAAAACAGCCTTAAATCCCTAGTGCCTACTGTGTAGTGCTTTTCATTATAACGAAAGTTCCCAGCTCTGGCCAGAGACAGCGTTAACAGTTTCTGTGCCCTAAAACACAAGCCTCCGCTGAAGTTAACAGGCTCTGCAATACCCAGCAGAACTACCACACAAAAGTCATTTTCTTGTCTTTCAGCATTAGACTAGATTCCTTTCATTTTCTGTCACCATCTTACAGAGCATCACTACATACAAATATGATTGCTTAAATCACAGTTTGCTCCGATTTAGTGGAATAAAGGCAGTTTAGTAACTTGGGCTACAGATTTTCTAGATGAGTAAGGTATTGAGGGTCCAGGGCCCTCATTTATCTTCATTTTTCTTTAAGATAACAGTAGGCATACTTCAGCTGGGTCTGTAATTCTTCAAGGCTCCTCATATATGCAGTAGAGAGCAGGCTGAACTGTCTCCAAGTTTCCTACCTGACAATATTGGGAACTGACTTAGCTATATTTAAAATTCAATGAGAAGCTGAAGCTTTACCTCCAAGGGTATAAAGAGTGCTTTCCTGCCTTTAAGAATGTTTAGACATTGTGGTCTTTCAGGAATGATGGTAGTGATGCAAAAAGCCTTTTAAACAACATATGGTACATCTAATCTACATAAAATGTACTTAGCTTTGTGCTTAATTGCAGACATGCTAGTTGACTCATTTGGAAAACTTGATTAGGACTGCCCTGGAAAAAATGCAGCTCCTTTTGACTGAAAGCTATTAGCCAAATGCAGCAGTTTTACTTATGCAGTGATTCAAATCTCTGTATAGATAGAATTCTCGTCTAAAGATTTTTGCAACATGTCTCTTAAGGTCTATTGACAGCTTTCACTTAAAATACTAATTCGTTTACTTGGAGATGTGTATGCCTCAACTGGATTAGAGAGGAGAGTTAGGAAAATAACCAGAGACCTAGAAAACATGAGCTATAGAATTGGATTTGATAAATCTCAAGAATATGGTAATATTTTTGAGGTATTCAGAGGACAGTGGCTAAAAGGAGTCCAGATTGGTGGAGGGGAAGAGAATCATACTTGAATTATGGTAGAAAAGATTTAAAACCATTTCTGGGAAGACTTCTAATGTTAAAGGCAGTGAAGTGACTTTAACTCTTTAGATGTCACCCTCCTTTCCAGAGTCAAGATGCATATCCCTCCTATCAACTCCTTCAGAAACACGTTCTTCCACTATTCAAACACTATAATAAAGTACATAAATCCTCTCATGTGTTGGCTTTTATATTTTACTGAAATTGTTTTAATTAATCTGGCAGTCTGTAGTTGCAGACACAGTAGCAAACTCAAACCTTCATGCCCAGTAAGTATATGGAGAAATCAAATTTTCATAGAGAGCAAGCGGCAATTTCAAACCAGGTTTCAGTACGGAGCGTGGCATACTGGGAAGTCTTTTCACAGGTGGTGTGGGAGTTCTGATTTTCCTTAACTCAAGGAAAGATTAAATAAGAGTGAAAAAAAGAGAATTGCCCCTTTCAAGCCTATTTCAAGTATTTGAAGGACAGCTGAGTGTGTTTCCTTCATATACTTTCCTTATTGAGAACTTAAGATGCTGCTTGTAGTTCACATTTTTTCCATACATTTGCTTTTTTGCACCACAGTCAAAAAAGTGCTGACAGAGCTAAACATGCTCAAAATACACGTTCCTGTGTAACCACATGTGATCATGGGTTGGCAGCTGAGCACACATAAGTGCTACACATAAATGCAGAAGCAACTGCCCAGTTATACTTCTGACACATCAATGCACAATGTGCACAAGGAATTCTTCCATACATTGCATTGTCAGATTTTTCTTTTCCACCCCATCTGTACTGACTACCTCTGAAAGGAAGAAGTGTCAGCAAGTGCTTACAGTAGCTGCAAGTCAGACTGTGAGCTACTGGTAAGTATCTGGTCTTCGTGGAAGAGACCTCTCTCTGAAGCCAGTTCCAAGCCATTGTTCAATGGAGTATATCCAGACTTCACCCAGCGTTGCAAATTCCAACAGCTATTCAAATATAAAATTAACCTCCTTGCTGAAAAGTAAAAAAAAAACCCAGGAGGACTAGGAAAATGCAGACACCAACAGCACTGAGGCTTTTTACTTCAAGGATAGCTTTCTCCCCAGAGCTTTGATGGTTTTTCAAAGAAGTACCATAAGGAACTGATTAAAAACAAGCTGCAAGTTTACAGAGAATCATTTGTGTAAAGATGTAACAAGTGGAAAAACAGAATTAAGCAAATCCTTTTTTTTTTTCTTCCCCTGCTAGATAAGGAGGCTGGAGGGCAGAATTTAGCAATCCAGTGTAAGCATAAAGACACAAAACTTCAAACCAGCTAACTCCTGTGTATGATGGTCACCTAGTGGATAAAAAATGGTCTAAGGGCTCATCTATAAACCTGAAATCTGCTTTTTACTTTAACATAAATAAAATCTACATCTGGATTTCTGCTGAGTATTTGTTGATGCTCCTATGCTGTGACTGTTCCCAAGCAGTCTTCTCTTTCCCCTAGAGGTCTAAGAAAGTAGCTTAGCAAAGCTTAACAACGCTGTTTATTTTTGAAAAAAGATTAGTTGACTCTTTCCCTGCTCAAATACTTCATCTTTGGTCTATTAGAATAGAGGAAGTAGAACACACCATAGAGAAATCCTGAGGATAGGATTGCATCTACGGAGGGCTGATACACCAAATAAAGCCCAGGCACACGAGATGGACATTTGGTTCCTGTTCAGTAACAGACTTACCAATTTGTTAAGATGGGGCCAGATGGCATATTCCAGACAGTTGTAAATGAGTGGGCATGGAAGAGATTGAAACCTGTGTTAGTGCAGAGCAGATCTCCTGTAAGCAAAACCTACTGAAAGGTGTGGGAAAAAGCCTTTTGATATGGATTTTAGGGACCCCAGGACCATGAAATAGCCCATGTGGGTCATTAGATGAAGCATGCATCTGCCACCATGTAATACATTGGTATTCTCTCTCATCCCAGAGCCCTAAATCACCATTTATAGAACAAAGACAATACTTTCACAGACTTTTTGGCATCTTTGGACAGTTAATATTATACATATGTTCTTCAGTTAGCCATAATCTAATTGCACCTACCTGTAACCACGAAAATTTTGTTGCATCACCATGAACAGGTAATATAATAACTGTTATCATTTTTTGCCAAATGAGATTTCTGTAGCTTTTATTTACACAAGCACTATATAGTTCCTAAAATTCTCTATGCCTGCTCTCTGACGAAGTGCTGCATTTGGAAATCATGAGTGGGAGTTTAAAATAGGTTCAGCATGCAGCTCACAATGTTCCCATCTCTGTCATCCATATGTGGTTTGGACAATCTGGAGCTTTCTTTGAAAGGTCTTGTTCTGTGTGTCTTGCAAAATAAAGTTCTACATTTGCTGCTATTGGGCACCGCAGGCTGCAGCACTTTAGGATGTCACCAACTTGATAAACAATGAGGTTACTAAAACCATCTGATGGCTAAATAGACACAGGCAGGATCAAATGTTTGCCACACAAGCAATCAAACAAATTGATTAACATGGAGAAAGTGATTATGGAACTATATCTGTTCTATTATTAACCAACAATCTGCATATCTCCCTCCAATTAATGCCTAGAAAGGAGATGCGAGTCAGTTGAAACCTAATTACTGGCATAACACTTTGTTGATTAGAAATGCAGTAACAGTCATTGCTTCTACTTCGTTTAAACAAGGCCCATTATAATAAGCCAAAGGATGTCAGTCAGTCACTGCTTTCCTGCCAGAAGTTTTTGCCGTAGCAACAGCTTCTAGCGTAAATGCACTCGTCTACCCATGTCACTCAGCTCAGTAATTGCCTTGCCACTCACAGAAAGAAAACAATTTCTGGCTTTGATGGGATTTTGTCAGCGATGTGAAACTGCCACTGCAATCTCTGCAGCTAGGTGTTAGATGGGCTATTTTGGTGGATCATAACATGAAACTAATCTTTAAGAAAGCAGGTGGAAAGACGCTTACAGGTTGGTAGGCATGAGGAAAATGGTGCTGGCCAAGTGATTAACAAACAGGAAGTGTTAGATGAGGTGAAGCCAAGGGAAACAGAAGAAAGCAGAAGCAAAGAGAAGAAAAACCACGAAAAACATCTCTCAGTTCAGCACATCTTTCAGAAACTCTTACAAAACCATATACACATATGCCACAAGTAGCTGACTAGCCATCTATAATTTCAGCTTGCAGGCTTTGTATTTGTGTCTCCCCACAAGCTGTGTATTTATCATCATTCCCAGGCTGATTCTGCAGATGCAGTTTTCCTTTCAATTTGCAACATGCAGCATTTTACTCGCTTCACAACCTGATTCCCAGAATGAAGTCACACAGTGTAGGATGTTTCCCATCTGTGGTGAACCCAAGGTCCAGCTTCAGGTTTCCATGTGACACCTGAGGGTCCCTCCCAAGCTCCCCATGCACTCATGTGTCTCTTCATGAACCCAACTTAGCAGAGGGGCATATGCAAGGAAAAGCACTAGGAGACTAGTAACATCTAACCTGGTGGTCTTCCTGTCACAGCCAGCACCTCCAGCAATGCAGACACAACTTTATTCTGCCCCCTGCCCCCTTACCTCTCATGTGGATTTATACAGACAGGCAGAAGAAGTGTGTATTTTCTCTCTCTAATGAGGGTGCAAAACTTATTAAGAAATACGGTTTCTGAGTAGCAAGATGAGGAAAGAGCAAATGCAAAGGTTCCTTTTTCATGGCTTACAGAAAGGTGCATATAGAATAAAGTCATTTTACAGCTCCTTGTAGTTGGAAACAGCCAAGTTGTCCCTGAATAGACACAACAGCTATACTTCTAGATTTGCAAAGGAATCAGCGTGTAAGCAATGAATTATGTCCCATTTATGAAATGATAATAAATTTACACTTTTTTTTTTTTAAGCTAGAAAAAAAGAGCTCAAACTTTCTGGAGTCAAAGAACCTGAGGATACCAGAAATACCAAGAATCACTGTCACAGTTGCCCAAGAGTCTGACTCCCACAGACAGATACATTCCAATAGGGCACTTGATGTAACATCTGACAGGAAAAAACACATTCTAAACAAAAACATCTATTTCAGTTGCTGCCAATGAAGTTTTGGTTTTTATATCTCTTGCTTCATGTTTTCTATATTGTTATCTCAAGATCCCATGACAAGACTGAGATCAATTGTCTTCAGCATGCTTCCCATTTCTGAATAGAGTCCCAAGAGACATGGATTATGAAAGTCTTAAATGCACCAAGCTCCTCAGGCTCTTTGTAGCACTGTGTGTATCTTAACCATAGCACACACCTTTAGCAAGTAAAAGGTTCTACTTCAACTGCAGTATATTTAATCACAGTAACATTAAGATACTTCCAAAATTGTTCTTGCAGTTCAAAGAAGTGAAAAGGTCCATTTTTTTCAGGGTGACACCACACCTGATCTTTTGAGCAATTACAGCCCTTTTTTATATAGAAAAGGCCTGGACTCAGAGAAACTTGTTTGTGTCAGCTAAAGCTTGCTGGTGCTCGCTCTACCCCAAAAAGCCACAGTAACTATTCTTACCTTCAGAGGAGGCATGACAACTCCCAGTGGACATCTTTAGAAGTATCCAAAAACCTCCAAATATCCAAAAACCTCCAGAGCCATCATGTCAATTCTAAAATAGCAAAAACAAGCAGTATTTAGGGATGCCTTTGAGTTTTGCTTTTTTTTTTTTTCCCCAAGAACACAAAGTTTGTAAAAATAAACCCATAGTATTGTGGTTTTGAGCTTTGACAAAAATCCACCTCAATAAACAAAACCAAATATAAAAAAAAAAAAAAACCACCTCTCCTTGGTAGGTAGCCTGGCTTTGGATTGATCATTTCTTATTCTTCACATATGGTTAAAGGTTATTTTTAATGCTGACTTAACACTAAATAAAGAGGGAGATACATAAAGGATATATTCAAAATAGCCTAATGCTTGACTTTATTGTAAATGAGATCACCAGCAGTACCCCAGAGTTGATTCGTGCCCTATTTTTTGTCGTTCATGTTTCTTTAGCATAGCACTTTTCAAAACTGAAAGATAAGCAGAAAATATCTATGCTTAAAATACAACCTAGGCAAAAGCACTTTACAAAATACAAGGAACTGGTGAGGCAGAGTTTAAAGTGTAATCACAAATTTAGGACAGTTTCCCACACACACTCCTTTCTTTAGAGCTTTCAATAACTCTTACACCCTACTCCCATTCTCCCCAAGTTTTCCCAGCTTTGTATTCTTTTCCTCTTATTTATTTTTTCCTTCCAATAAAAAAGTCACTTTCCTGTTTTCTTCTTTGAAAATAAAACACATAAACAAAATCTGCAGAATCATTATGCAGACAGATAAGAAACTGCTGCATATTTTAAAAGAGGAAATTACATATTCAGGACATTGAAAAGTAGAATCAAGTGTATATATTACTTCTGGTAAAAGCAGGTTTAGAAGTATATTTTTCAAGATGTAGGGGTTTGTCCAGTACTTGTTTGCTCTGAATGAGCTGGTAAAGAACCACCAACAAACCACCACAGTTGATATGTAACATCAGCATGATGTCCTGCAAGACTTACCTCATACCACTTTTGATTAAACTCTGCATACTCTTTATTGTGCTTGTATCTTTGAAATGCACAAACTAGGGAAAGCTCTATGCAAGAAAGTTACACATTTGGAACAAAATTGCAAAAGCCTTCATGGTTCTATCAGAAAAAGCAAACCATTAGGTCAGCCCAAGAAGAAAATGAGGGCATTTTTAAAAAGAAAGGAAAAATCTCGGTCGTCATCCTAGTTAAAAAAGGCAGCAACAAATAAAACCGATAAAGATCACCTCAAGGATTTTAGACTACATCTGACGATCCATCTCACCTTTTTCTCCTTTTCTGAACTCAGCTAAATATCTTCATGCTTTTTTGTGTTCCTAAGGTCTCTGTTTGCTAATCACTTGTGTCTGTAGAGCAGCTTGGTTAATTTGGCTCTGACAGCTGTTAGTCAGCAGGCAACACCCAGCACTAGCTTTTACCCCAAGTGTCTGTATTTACTCATTTATCTTTTCCCTCTTTACAGGGGGAAAGATAATAAAGTCAGCATGATGCAGAGATGAACAGAAGGAAGCACCTCAAATAAGAAAGTACATCTCTTGCATTTAATTCATATGACATTTATGAATATTCATAAGAGAAACACCTAGACCAAAATAGAGAATGGTATTTTGGAGAGAGGAAACAAATGCAGCTGCTGATTAGCTTTGTAAAGACACACATGAAAACTGTCACAGTTTTCACTGATTGCAAGAAATGGTCTTTTAAGTATCCAAAAAAATGTTCTTAAAGCAACATAATACAAACCCTGGGATACCTACATTGGGCAGAACAAATCCTAAAGTAACTAGCCTGTGGCAAAATGGTTTGCATGGTCACTGTAAAAGTGCCATGAAGCCAAGACATCAGTGTTGCACAAGTAGACTTATGGGATTAACAAAACATTACACAAAATTCTAAATGCAACTCAACTTACCTTTAAAGAGAACAGGAAAATCTCAGCACTCCAGAGACCCCCTCCACAAAGCAGAGCTGTCATGCTTTGCATGAAAGATACATGTTCTTACAAGCATTAGTGAGGTAACAGCCACAACAAGAATGCAGGAGGTCCTTGAGAGAGGGCTTTGAAACTTTGCATTCAATAGCAACAAGAAAACTCTTGAATATGAAAATTAATGGAAACCCCAGGATGATAGCCTACTCAGAAAGCCAGCTCTAAGGAGAGAGAAATTAGCTGAATTGGCCTCCTGACTTTGACAGCCGAGAGGGAAAAACCTTAAGTGACAGCTAGAACAAGAGGGTTTTGTTAGAGTCACTGTAGGTTTCTTCAGTGTTTGGGGATTTTTGCTGTGTCTGTAACTGCTTCCAAGGTCATAGTCAAGAGCTCAATCTTTTGTTGCTATACAATCAATTTGCTTTCTTAAGTTTACTTTCTTATTTGAATTTGCCTGTTGCGTGACCCAGTGGTGGCTCTGCCAAGTTGAGGTACATAGTTTCTCCAGAGGACAATATCCAGTAAAAGGAGATCCACAAAGAATCTGCAGAATGTCCCATCAGGAAGACTGAGTACTCTGAAGACTGGTATTATCTAGACACATGACAGAAAAAAGATTTACCTTATGACAGTGATCATTCAGTGACCTACAAGTAAGGGAAGAAATGGTTTACCACATGAGGGAATCCTGCCTTGTCTCATCTCGACTTAAGAAAAACCCAGGGTCAGTGATCTATCAGCTTGTAAGAAAACACAGCTTTCATCTGGTGACCTGAATTTCAAAGGATATTTGCATATTCTCTAATCTGGGGCTTTTAAGGCTGTATTGGCAGTGTTGTGTGTGTTGGTTTAAAGAGCTGCATGATTATTAGCAGCTGTACCTGATTATATACCAATTAATAGAGGAGCTCCCGCAGAGTCAATATGAAGATTTTCCTTTCCTCTGCTGTTCATTTTTATCTATGGCTTTGAGAAAAATCTATTAATCATCCCATGCATGTTGTCTCTGTGCTAATACAGTCATTTATTATGGTTATTAGGCTGCTATAAATCCTCCAGAACTCTGACAGATCTGACCATTTTTGATTGGGAGTTTGTGTCCTTCTCCACTGTGCTGCTCAAAATACCTGCCCACGTCTCTGGCTTTGTACCCCAGTGCCCATCCTGGTGGACACCAATCAACAGCGAGGTACATAAGTTTGCTGACTGGGAACCAAAACTAGAGACAGGTGCATCAGCTGCAGGGAAGGCTTGAGGCTGTCCCTAGGTCACAGAAGGTGACCAGAAGGTACATGCCTTGGCAGAGCTGGACATCCTGGCACCAAAACCAGGCAGCCATCATGGCCCCCTCTGAGATTCACTCCAATCACGTGTTCAGGGGACACCTCCTACACAACCCAGCAGGTCCACGCTCTTGCCTGTGCTTAGAGCCAAATAAAACCCTTTGGCTGTGATTTCTCAGAAGCTCCTGAAAAGGCCTGTGATCGTGAGGAATCTCAGCTTAAGTCAGTCTGCTGTTTGTGAAGATTCTGCTTGTCCTTACTACACTTTATGTAAAACATTAGTGTATAAATACTCTCGGAATTAATGCTCTCTGCCTCATGGTGACTGCCTGATACAAAGAAAAATATCACCCAGAAATAACCACCGATTGAAAACGGTAAACTGTTTATTCTCAGCCAGCTGGCTTGTGATATGAGCTACTCAATATTTAAAAGCACAGCTTTCTTCATTGCCTCTCTCAGTTTGAGTGACTTTTATGGTCTTTCCTTGCAAAGCTCTTTAACCGGGGCAGTGAATTTGCGGTCCACATAAGCCACCAGGCTCCTGCAATATGCCCTTATATCACAGATAATATAATTTAACATGCTTACTGATTACAGCACAATTCTGTAAGAGAGGATGGAAAGTTTTGATGGTCTATGAGGCTATTTTGCTACACTCAAAGCATAAATGAGATTATTTTGTCATCTCCTAAAGATCAGTCATATCATTTGCAGCACACATGCACAACCTCTTTGTCATTAATCCTGTGGTTATTAATCTGGTTTATGGTAGCAGCTATGGTTCAGAATCCAAGCAGAGAACAACAAGGATTCAACTTCCTACAGTCATAAGGTGTTTGTTTTTACAGGTGACACACCCACGGGCAGCTGCTGGAAAATGGGGCATTAGTCAATGAAGTGTAGAAAACAGCCAGACTACACAATTCAACAAGAAAAACCCTTTTGTAAGATGCACAGTCTCTACAAGTGAATATATTAGTGTTATTAATAATTGGCTGATATTAATGCAAAGCTGTGCTGTCACCTGCTACAGAACAAGGGCTGTGTGTATAACTCCATCAGTTATTACATTACAAGGATGCCTGGAGCCTCGTGCTGACAGTAAGTGAAGCAAGTGTGGCATTTAATGCATTTAACTGAGTCACAAAATAAATATTTTAAAATCAGACTTTTAATTTAATATATGCATGTTCTTCACTGTGGCAATTACCCACAAGTCTACAAAGAACAGTCTGGGCTTCAGGCTATCAGACAGTTTATTCAGGATTATTCTTATGGATGATGGCACTTCATGGTTTCCAAAACAGGCTTGTTCATTACATTGCTTTCTGATAATAAGACTTCTGCAAGATGCTCCCCCACCACTTCAAGTATTTTTTGGCAGGGTCTTTGAAGCATGAACAATGCCAGAAAATTGACACAAGAGTGATTTCATCATCATAGGTAAAGAAAATACGAAGAAAATGCATTCGATTCTGACTCTGTCTGCAGTGCTTTAATCAAGGAAAACATTTGCTCAGCCAGGAATAAATGAATGGGAGCTGAAGGGGGAAAAAAAAGACCCGTTCAGAATTATTAACCTCACTTTTCAGCTTAATTTTTAACACAAAGTGGAAATAAATAATCATCACCTCATATAAATCCACAAACTCAAGTTATTCTCACTTAAGTAGGGTTACAGAAGCTTATGCTAGCTAAAAATTATTCCTGTTATGTTTATTTGAATCTGTAGCCTATCCAGAAATCTATTCCAGATTTCTGAATAGGCTGTGTACCCTAGTGGGCTGAGGACATCCAAATGCTTCACTTGGATCATCCTCAGCAATTAGCAAACAGACCCTTTGTCAGAGTGGGCCAAATCCCAGCCTCAGGTCGCTGTGTTGCTAAAATACGAGATGTCTGAAACAGTGAGCTCGAAAGTTTACAAATCCGAGATGCCAATGGCCCATTTTTTTGCTGTTTTAATGCTCAAAACCTTAAGGAGGAACAAATTTGGCCCCTTGACCTATGGTTCTCATGTGACTTCTATGTTTCTTCTCAGCTGGTTTGCAGAGCCCGTGCCAGCAGTTTATCTTACTTTATTGTGCAGTGTGCTGAGAAGATAAGGGAATAGGCCACAACAACATCAGAAACATCACATTTGTTAAGCATATTTGCCACCACAATCTCCTTGCTATTGGCTTTTTCCTGTGCAGTTCTACAGGACTCATAAAACTGTTCTTAAATATTAACCCATTTTATTTGTCTGCTTATCCTCTTGGCTCATTTTATTCTAAAATAATCAATAATGTATCTACCTGGCAAAACACTTCCTCAAATATTTTCTGACTGGCCAGTAAAAAAATCAATGTTGAAAGGTTTGCTTTCTGCATTACAGCTCTAACTAATGGTTTGTTTATTCAGAAAACATGCAGGAAGGTTTGGTCTTATCTAGCAAGCAAGGTTGTAAAAGATGGGGCTTCTTGAAATTCTGGCTAGAAGTTGAAATGGCTTAGGAGCCTTCCACTGGAAATACTGTGCTCTTCCAAAAAATGTTTGAGTGTCATTTAGGAAGTGAGATCTAAACATTTTGTCTCAGGTTAAGTAAGTTGCTATTGCAATATTTGGCTTCTGAGAGAAAGTCAAAATATTAGTATCATTATAGTATAACATGTAACTGTCTGTCAAAACACCTCTTTCCTGCAGGAAGGAACTACACTTCTCACAGGTCACTGCAACAATTCAGTAATGTAAGCCAGGATAACATGTTTCAGTGTGGTTTTGCAAACAGAAATGATTTTTTATTTGAAAAATATGACATTGCTTCAGGTTAAAGTCCTGAAAGGCAGCATTTGGTCTGAAGATTGTTTTGAACTTTATTTCTGGATTTAAGTTTAACATTTTTCATGTTTTAGTGTGGATTCGTTTCCAAATGCAATAATGTTCCATAGTAAAATAAATTCTGATTTTTTTTTAGGATCTCTACTATCTGACTGTGTATAAGGTAAACATAAACATAAGGTAAACTGGCTAGACTGTCTCTAAAACATTATCACGCTGCTTTAACAAACCTGACAGGATTAAATACAATGTTTTGTTACTAGACGAAAAAAAAAATATGCCCGTTATTTTGCCTAGCAAGAGTCTTTCCATTTCTAAATAACATTGTATTCTGGAAAAGCACATGCTTCGTAGCCTAGTATTTATTTACATTTCATGAAGCATACGTGACCAGAAAGTAAAACGTGTTGTACTTACTGCAGTGTCCTTATTGAGGTGAGTGGGGTTGTTCAGTCAGTGCTTTGAACTTCCTTTTCTGCAGATAAAGGATCCTGCTAATAAAAGGAATATATTCAAAGACAAGGTTGAGACCTGTGCTTAGGCTGCTCAAGAAGTTTATATTGAACACCTCAGCTCTATAAATACCCAGGGAAAGTAGGAAAGGGAATGACACTGCTCGCTCCTAAGTCTGCCACACCAAACACCTCAATAAAAGCAGAAGCCATTACCCAAGATTTCTTAGTTGTTGAACACTAGGAATAGCTATAGGACTCAAAACCAGCAAAGCCTACTGTTTTAGCATAGGACAATATGACCAAAATAAGGGGTAAAGTCTCTGGAGAAGACAAGGCAATATGAGGGAAGAAGATGGCAGCCATTTTCTGTCAGTCTGGCAGCCCTTCACAGCAATGCCTCCTCAACCCCCTGCATGTTGGCTCCCCCTTTTCCTGCTATAGCACTCAAAAATAGCAAAGCCTTCTGTTTTAGCATAGGACAATATTTCCAAAATAAGGGGTAGAGGCTCTGGAGAAGGTGAGGCAATGTGAGGGGAGAAGATGGCAGCCATTTTCTGTCAGTCTGGCAGCCCTTCACAGCAATGCCTCCTCAATCCCTAGCATAGCAGCTCCCTCACTCTGCTATCCCCATTTCCCTTCCCCTCTCAGATCTATTATCCCAGGATCAACAGCAAGCAGTGAAATATCTCAAACTGGCAAAACCTCCTTCTGGGCTGAGAACATAGCCCTCATGAGTGAGGGACAACTGGGCTGCGCCTCACACTCATGAGCAAGGGACGAATGTGCCTCACCCTCACGAGCGAGGAGGGACGACTGGGCTGCACCTCACCCGCATGAGCGAGGGATGACTGGGCTGTGCATTGCCCTCACAATGGACAACTGGGATGCAGAGAGGCAGCCAGGTCACTGCTCAGTATTGAGGGGAGTTGAACTCAGAGGGATTCTCTCCTCTCAGAGCCACAACATGAAGCTTTAAAAGCCAAGCTTTAAAAGAGAGTGAAGATTTTGCAAGCTGTCAGTTCTAGCCATCTGACCTGGGACACCCTGGAAAGCACAGAACAGCTATGCTGAAGAAACAACTTCATCAAAATGATCCTGAATCAGAGGCTTTAAAATTTAAGGAATTGGAAGAAAAAATATTGTAGAAATGCAATATGTATCTATATCCCTCTTGCTCACCACCGAATTGCTAATGCCATTGAGCATTCACGTCTCAGCCCCCACATGCTATAATTGTTCTTTAATGGCTGCCTGTCTGAAGGGCCAGCTCTTGGGGATTAAGCAGAGGATTCTTGTGCCACGTATCTGCAGCAAAATAAATCCTTTTTCTCCCCTTTTGGGCTGGACTGCCATCTGTAGATAGCATATTGTGGAAATAATCTGGGGGTCACAGCTCATGATGAAACAGAAATGACTGGTCAGGCCCAGCATCCCTGTTATACTGGGAAACATCTCACTTCTTTCTATCAGCTATGGCTTAACCAAGAAAAATGTATTGCCCTGCAACTACCAGGCATATCCAAAGTGCTGCACGTGGCCTACCTACAAAGGGACCCTCAGGGGAATTAATTAAAAGGAAATGACATTTTGCATTTGAAGGAGATCAGTTAGATTGCATTTGGAGTTTGCTGACTACCACATTAGACCGCTTGTATTATTTATTTTTCTCATTTCATTCTGCTTCAGGTCTTAAGTTAGTGCTTTTTAATTTCAGAATAAAAGTCAATATGGAAAAATTATAATTTCATCTGCTTTAGAAGCTAGCAAGTGTTCCTGTGTGCTCCTGTGCAGAAAAGCATTTGGGTGTCAAGTTCTAGGGTTTTTTTCTATGCCAGAGGTCTGTTTAATCAGATACACTGAAAGGAACCTAGCTTAGAGCAATTTAACACTGATATAAACTCCATCAGTATCAGATAGTAGAGCAGGGGCGGATATATTACACAGATGACTTCTGTAACTTCAGGGTTTTCCTTTTTAGAATTGCATTTAAATATCATCCCAACATTTTGATTCCATTCTGTCTGATGCATGTCTTACTTTATTACCTTTGCCATTCTGATTCTGAGCTACTCAATCCAGCCTGCTAAGCACTCCAAAATACTGTCTGCCCTTTTCTCACTTTTGTATCACTGTTACCAGCAACAGCCTTGTCACCTGCTCCGCATGAAAAGACAGGAAAGGTTCAGTCCCTGGATAAGCTTTCTGGCTCTTCACTCTAATAACTAGTGCAACTAACACAATAAAATTTTATATCATTTTTATTGGATCCCTTCTAGAGCATTACAGGGGGAGCACTGGCTTGCAGAACAGATGTGTGAAGCTGCAGATAGGATTGCATCTGTTTCCTTTTTCCACAAATTGATCTGTATTGTCCCCCATTGACTAGGAAACTTAACATACTGTCACTGTACATCATATTTGTAATAAAATCATTGTTAAACCTAAGCACATTATTCCTTTCTACTCCCTCTCCCTCTCCCCCTTTTTTTAATAACAAACCTACTTTTTCCTCTAAATCTCTTCTTCTCTCTCCTAAAATAGATTTTTTCCTCTGGCCCTGGTATTCCCTGGAGCTGGGAGAAGTTTGATGCTGGCTTTTATGGCAGTCCTGAAAGCAAAATGGAATACAGGGAAGGTAGGGAACTGTCAATAAGAATCTGCTGCTTCTAAGAAACAAAAAAACATTTGGCTATATATTTGCTGATGATGTTTTTTTACCCAACAACTGTTGTCTACAGACAGAAGAAAACTAAGTCACCGTGCAGGTCCAGATAAGGACAAAAGCTCTGTCTCCAAACTGCAGAAAGTTGCCAGTAGCTTTGAATCTCAAGGCTGGAGTGAAGCCCTGCTTGTGCTGCAGCTGGGAGTGCTCTGCAACCTTGTACTTCCTTGGGTCACTGCAGCCACTCTGTTTTTCAGGCTGCTGAGTAAACCAGCTCCTGGCTGCTGATTAGCAACAGAAAACAAAGACACTTAGAGGCAAAAAACAAGCTTATTTTGCTCATTTTCCTAGCTGAGGGGTGATGGCATGTTAGCATAGCACAAATTCTCCAGGGTAACACACTTATCCGAGAAATACATGTCTTCTGAGGAACAGGGCCACACCAGCTGCAGCGCAGTGTATGGCTGCACTGTTGTAGTCTGTGTCACGAGAAGCAGGAAAGCAAGACTTTGCCTGCACCATCTTGCACAGATCTGGTGCAAAACACTACAGGACTGCTCAGGGCCATGGCTGTACATTGTTCTTAACAGCAGTGTCACCTTCTGCCATCCTCACAGCGAGGCTCTGCCTTACTACTCAAATATTTGGGTACGGTGCCAAGTTGGGAAGGTGGCTGGTACAGACAATCATGAGGGGAAGCCGATGGGATTATGACTGAAAACCATGCTGGTAATAAACATGACAGAGGTAGTCACAAGCCCTTCAAGGGGCCTTGTCTTATTTGCATTTTCTTACGCTGCTCAGAAAACTTAATGAAGTTGTGTCATGAAGATAAAGCAGCTTCATGGTGCTGCTGTCAGCCATGCTAATGCAAAGTCGGCTTCCACGTGTTTAAAGCTTGTCTACACTTGGATATTAATTTGGTTTGAGGGAGCATATAAGTTTAAATTGCAGCAGCTATTCCACCTAAATGAAGATATTTAATTTGGAATAAGATTGTCTTTGAACATGGATCAAATGGAAACAGATAAAGCAGTTGCTGCTTCGTCTTTTCCTGAGCGAAGAGATCTCTGCATAGGAAATTATTTAGCAATACCTCTTGCTGAGTATCACTGTGCATAGACAAGCCTTCAGATGGCCTTCCTTTCTGTATTCTTCTCTCTACATTGTGCCTCAAGCTTGAGCTAAAGCTGCGAGCTTTACATGATACATTTCTGCAAAGGATGTGCTTAGCTAAATTGATACAGATTACAGTTATTAAATTTAAAGCACCTGTAGTGTTTCTGCAAGGCTGCTGTTACAGTATAAACCCTAAATAAGGACACTTAAACCTGGACTAAAACCTAAGAAAATTGAAATGGTTTTTGAATATTTTATAAACAAGTTTAGAATGAAGAAAAAAGACTGAACATTTGGGCTCATTTTCCTTTATGTGCATGGTAGGAATACAATTATCAACTAGCTTAAGAAATGGCTAGGAAACAAACACTAGGGAATATAACAAAGTCCTGTTACCATCAAGAGTGTTTTTGCCATTAAATTCTAAGAGGCACCAATATCGAAGACATTTGGAAAAGTCAGAAGATCTGAAGAGCACAAAGCAAAGTTTTCAGGTCTTCCTTTCATATCCTGCTCATCAGCTGTGTGTTTAAGATCAAATGCTTTCCTAATGCTTGCCAGCATAATAGAAACAGCGGTTTAACAATGTTGGTACTGGCAGAACACATCTGAAATGAGGGCTAGAGAGGACATGGAGTGGAGAAATGTTAACATGCATGAAAATGTTAACCCTCATTCTCCAATCTGGGTGATGTGCAACAGGGTAGAAAGACACTTTTTGAAAGGAAAGGTTGTTCTTACTCAAAGGAACATAAGTGAGGAAGAAAACCAATGTTATTTCAGGTGCTCTTCTCCAGATTGCTCTGTAGAGGTGTCACAGCTCCATGTTGTCCCTTAGATTTTTAGTATCTCCAGCCAGGAAAGGCCATTAGACTGGGAGTTTTATTCACAATCTTCAATGAAGATTCACTACACCTGTGTGAGGGAAGGGATCATAGCACTTCTCTCATCCATTTTAAGCAAAAATTTTGGAGAATGCTGAAGGAAAATGGTAAATAAACAGCTACATCTAGCAAAAGAAAAAAAAATGCTCTTCATATGAAAAGAAACAATTTGATGTTCCTTGCAAGGGTGTCTGACCATGCTGCTTCACCTCTCACCACGTGAAAACAATGGCATTTTTGCCCTTCTACAAGACAAAGGAAACGATGAGTGCAGTGTGAAGGGAAATGGACTTTCCTTGCTGTGAAATACAAACCTTTTCAATCATCATCTACTCTTTAAAGTATTGTCACCTCATTTCCTACTTGGCTGCCGTCTATTTTTGGTGGGAATCCTGCAGCATTTTTTGTTAGAGGCCTGCAATGGATTCCCCCTGAGCAACAGGCTGACAGTTCCTCTGCTCTGGAGGGGACACTGGTAAAACAAGAGCTGCCCAGTTATTAAACAAGAGCTATTCGCCTACCATGGTACAACATTCCCAAAGTAGCAGAGATATTGAAAACTAATAAACAAAGCCCCAGAAATACCACTGTAAGACAATCTCCTCTGTATATCTCATTATTTTGTTATGCTTTTCTCAAATAAGATGTTTATTATCCTAGATGGTCTCAAACAGACAGTGCCTGAGGAACGAGAGGCAGAGGGTCACACTGTCACTGCAGCAGTGCTGGACTTCCAGGAAAGGTTATCATCCTTCCATGAAGCTAGGACGTCTCAGGTAGCAGTTTTCCTTTCTCAAGCATAACCACAAAAGCTTCTCATGTCAAGAAATAGGTGGGTAAGGGCACACCACATACTGTTGCCCAGAGTGAAGTATCTAAGAGAACTCCTACACACACCCCAATACACACGCACCAAAGTGTGAGCCTAGATGCAAGTATGCACACAGAGGAGGACCACATGGTTGCTTTCCAACCTGACCTGAAGGAAAATACAGCATGCAATTGGCAGTGGCCATCCAGCTGAGATACGGTGTTCCTCCTGCTGAAAAGTGTTCCTCACTTGAAAATGAACCGCTTGCCAGTGGAAACGCTCCACAGCTGGAAGCCACAAACAAGTCAAAGCAAACAAACAGTCCTCAAAATTAGGTTTGAACCAAAGAATAAAAAAAATCAAATGTCATTTGAAAGCATACTAAAATTGGCTGGTGTCTAAGGGACTGTTTGGTAGCTCAGCATTTCTCTGCTTCATTTTAGAAATTAAGAAGAGAAACAGAGAAACAGTCTTAGATGAAGCAATAAATAATAGACACTTTCAACACATCGTTTGCATTTGAATTAAACTAGGCTGGCTAAATTAATTCATCCATTATGAAAGGAGAATTTTACTGTCTATATTTTCAGGCTTCCTACTGTGCTAAGTTAAATGAGCATTGAGGCAGGGACTACTGGCTTCATAGAAATTGCTCCTAAATTAGTTTCCTCCCAATTATTATCTGCCTCACACTCACAATTTGGAACCCTAGTGCTGATAGAAAGAGTTGTGCCAGGGCCTTGCCTTCTCCCCACTGTTCATATTGGTAAGGGTATGATGGCACTTTTGGGTAATAATGGGACTGAAACATTTTTCTCTGGAACATTTTTTCCAGTCATCCCTCCCTGAACAGGTTAAATCACAGAGCTAAGGCTATTTTCTATTAAAAAGCAATATAAAAATCTGGGAAGGCTGAAGGGTGATTTCTTTGCAACATCATTTGAAATTACTCCCTTGAGAAAGTTTCAACGCATCTTAAAATAGATGGTTGATGCAATCTATGCCAAGAGCTTATTAATTACACGGCTTAGAGCATCTACCTGGAGGAAGACATGAGCTTGGAGACTTACAGAACAGTCAATATATTACATTGTTCTTAATAATCCATTAATATTGTGTTTTCAACTACACTCAAGCTACATTTTTGTGAAGTGTGTCATCAGGATTTTCAAAATCACTCTCAAAAATGCCAAAAGCATGTGAAGAAATGGAAAGAGAAGCATTGGCATCTCCTGCTGGCACGCAAACAGTGGCAGAGCTCAGCTCATCATTCAGACCATGGGCAGGGTAGGGTCACGTCCCTCTGCCCACACTGCTTCAGGAAAGATCTGCCACAGCAAACACAAAGTCTGCCACGGGCTAAGGGACAGGATCTGAGCAGCAAAGCTGTGACAGGAGCATGGCTCACCAGCAAAATCTATTGAAATTACTGACACTTTCTGCTGCTGTCTGGAGAAAACTCGTTCTGGTTGGGGAACAGAAACAAGCAAGTGATGGATGGCTACTTGGCAGCACTGGCCTTTGCTAGCAAAGCTTTTAACACCTTGTTTGGAGTCACAGATAGGAGAGTCTTGTACCAGACACCTCAGTCCCCACAGCCCAGTTGGGACAGGATGGATTTTGGCAGAAGAGGGAGACTCTCTCAGAACAGTTACATTGTGAGACAGGAGGTGTGCCTGTAGCTCAAGCTTTTCCAAGCTTTATGCCCCTCATCCTGGTCTACCTCTTTCCTCTCTCCCCAGGGAAACATAATACATTTAAAGCATTGTTGGATTTTGTTTTCCTCCTTTAATTTTTTTTCATAATGATGTCCATCTTTGCAGTGCCAGAATATTACTCCATCAGCCCACAGGGTTTCCTCACTCCTCATGGACTGTAACAGTGGAGTGCAGAGGAGGATGGCAGAAAATGGGAAGGCAACTCCTTCTATGATCCACTGTCTGGAAAGCTCTGACATCAAGAGCCAACAGTTAGGAACAATTAAACTCTTTCTTTAGATTGCCACAATGAAACAAGCTGCATAAATCAATGCCTACTAAAGCCACTCAGATAAGTTTCTACTGTCCTTCCTTGCTACTGATTTCTTCCATGCAGATTGTACATTGCAGGGGAAAATCACATTGTTACAGAGAATCCAAAGGGACTGTGTCTTTCCCTATCTGCTATGACACTGAGAAGAGGGGACCAGGCTTTGTGACAGTCTGTTTTTGCTGCCTGCATCACTTCAATACCAAACAAGATTTGGGTATATGCTTTTTCAGTGTTAAACATAGCTCTTGTCCTGTAAGTGACATCCCTCAAGACCTAAATCCGTTTACAGGAATTGCTAAGGTTTCTTCCCTTGTTTTCAGTTCTAGATGAGATTAAAAGCAATTTACATCTAAACAGAGTGAATTTGAAAACTGTAACAGGATGGGACTTAAACTATTGATTTTTCTTATTAGGGGGAAGGTTAGAGCACAAAGCATTCACCTCATGCAGAACAAGAATAGATTGATATCCTCCAGCGCAGCTAACACCCTGCAACCTTACAGGATAACTTTGTAAAGTATCCACTAAATAAGGAACATGAAAATTACCTGGGTGAATACGATTAAGTTGCCTGAAATGATTGGCAAATGATTGACTCCTGCAATAAGCATCCTGAAGAGCAAATTGTGACTGCAGTTGGGTGGAAGACGAGTGGAGCAGATTGCCACTAAAGGAAGGGTGGGTGGGTTGCCTTCACAGCTGGAGGCTGATGGTGGTCAAAGGCATGTTTGGACACATCACAGCCACAAGCCTGTGTTTTTAAATTTTTGTGAGCTGATACAAATCAGAGAGCCTTTCAGGGAAGCATTCTCAAGCACTGGGTAATTCAATATCAAAGATGAGAAGGAATAAAAGTAGCTCACAAATCAGAATTATGAGGGTAGGCTTTCATCAAGATTCATGCAAATTTTCAACAGATTGATATATAATAGATATTAACTATTACTTACACATTCATTGAGTCTTCTCACCAAGGGGAAAAAACTCTGCATTTCTGAAGCTAATGTAAATAAAGCAGTTTCCTTCCATATCAGGAGGATTTCAGAAAGCTAATTCTGTATTCCTGAAAAGGTCATTTATTAGGGATGAGTGACAGGTGCCATAAACTTGCTTGTACGTCACTTGTGTGTCAGTTCAGCTCAGCTGAACACAAAGCAAATCAATTCAGCTTGGTCAAGTGTAATTACCTGCTGGAGCAGGACACATCGCTTTGCATTTACTATTATTAACACTACCACAGAAGCACTAAATTCAACAGCAGTTTTGATTAGTGTGAGGTCATACACGGCTCTTCCTTCTGCTGGAGTTTACGACGTGATCATTACAGTATAATCATTTGATTGATACTGTGATAGCAATTAACTTGCAGTTGGGAATGAACAAAATGAGGTCCAGCACTAGATTATCAGAGCCAAGTTTTATTTGGGAGGGAAAAAAGGCTTAAGGGGATGTGTTTCTAGGAGCTGGAAGCCTGCACATGCTCACAAGACCTGAATCTGAGGCCTTAGCAAGATCTTATTTCTTTCTATTGCCTTGATTTGATTTGGTTTAGTATGTATATAGAATGTGTCTATTCTGAGTGAATTGTTTCACCAGCTCTGATCACCTATGGTTATAAAACCCCCTCAGCAGTCACTGCTATGCTCTGTCACTTAAAGGACTTAAAAGTTGCAATTTATGGATGAAACATACCTCTTTGCCTTTAAAGGGGGCTTTTGTTGTCCATCATTCACTAAACACTTTAACAGAAAATTACACATCATCCCAAATAAACTGATGTGCTGTGCTAGGAACTCATCAACATTACTTGAGATTTGTTTGTTCTCCCCACCTTCTGGTATCATACAGTTTGAGGAACGCTGGATATTTTAACCCAGATGTTTAATGTTTGATAAAATGAGAACAACAAATACTTGTAAATGGGAAATGCATTCAATACAAAAAGTCAATTCAATACATATTTATGTGCTGCTCTGATGTTTATAAAACTCTGAGGCAAAAGAGGAAGGCTTTTACAGTATAAATTGATTGATGGTAGCCAGTCAAGAACTTCTGACCAACGGGGGTAATATCTTCAGTACATACACAATGGTTAATCACAAAGTTAGGAAGATGTGAAGTTAACTGATCACTGCAGGAGAATTTAGAGCATCCCTGTACAGGTAAAATACCTACTAGCCTGCCCCACGGTCCTGCTGATGGCAGTGTTATTTTTGCACATGAAGGCAGAACTGTTGTGGTTTAATAAAAGGAAAATTAAAATATTATTTAATAATAAGAAAAAACAATTAAAAATCAAGATAAATCACAAAGACAGAAACATGACACACCACAGTTACATTAAGGCAGCTGGCTGACCTCGCTGCACTCACTCCTAAACCACCCAGCAGGCAAATTCAGCAGTGTGCACCAGAACACAATTTCCCTGGTTCCCTTCCAGAGCACCAGGAACTACCAGGCTTCCCAAGTGGTTCTCTAATCATATAACTTACCTGGATGTTATTCAGCACAAGACATGTTTAAGGAACAAAGAATCTAATCCTATACAATGCAGAATGCAATGCATCTTATTTTGTAAGGCTCCTGCTGCAATCCTGCCTCTGGAGGTACTGTAGTCAAAATCAATTGGCACCTCCATTCATCGTGCCTCAGGGATGAATGGATGCAGTATTTGTGTCACATCCATAAGAGCTGCTTCCATTATTCTCCAATCCCCCCAAAACAAGTATAATTCAATTGATTTTCTCTGTGCCTCTGAGTAGGTTACAAGGGACAAAGTTGGGAAAAATGCAAGAGAGCAGCACCCTCTTGGTACAGCTCTGAAAGCAGTAGGAATGAGGAGAAGCTTGAGCTAATAGATGATGATGACATTCAGGGGTCCCTGGAGACTGGGGGTTGCAAAGATACATCTTCCTAAAGCTCTGATACAGTAACACCAAAGGAAAACACTTCTAGTGTTGCCGTCTCTGCCCAGCTCTGGCAACGGTGATTCCCTGCACTGATTTGTTTTTATCACGTAATTGACACAATGCAGAGTGAACTTCTTCAGGAACCAGTATATTTTATTCACCATGAGATGCTCCTGAAGAGCTCTGGCTGGATCCCAAGATCCTTCTATTTTTACTTTTTATATTTAATATAAATTTTTGCCACTAGAAATAATGAGTTCACCCAAAAATTTCAAGCTATGGGGAAAATGCCACTTGGGATGATTTTTCAATCAAGAGAATTGGAATGAAACCCAGCATTTTCAAGTCCAGGCTTTGAGATGAAACATGTGAAATTTAATACCACTGCTTTTTTAGGGGGAAAAGAAAAAAACAAATCACAAACCAAACACATCTTACTCTCCTGAATCATGTTTCTTCACTGTTTAGCTCTCAGTATTTGCTGTGCATGGGACAAAACTCTTCTTTATATGACAACTTGTTATCAGAATATGAATATATCCACACAGGCTTAATGGACTGTTTATGTAAGGGCTACATGTTCCCAAATATTCTGCCTATCCAGTCACAACAAAGAACAGAAAAAAAGAGCCTTTGCCTTCCTCAGAATGTTATGTAAGCTGTTGCAAAATTCCTGTAGCCCTTTGGGTAAATAAAACAATTCATAGGTATGGTGAGCGACGGGAGGAGGATATACCATTGGCCTGGGAATGTACAGGCTGAATAATTTCATCAAAAAAACCCAATATGGACTTCATGAACCATTTCTGCAATAGACCCTTTCACTGTTCAGTGCCATGACGTATAAGGCTTAAGGGATTTCACCTGCAACATCTATAGGCAGACTTACTGGCATATACACTTTTGACCTTGGAGTCAGTCAAAAAAGCTTGAAGAATATAAATCACATCATTTCAGGTCTTATCACACCAGCTGAAGGCAACAGTGGCCTTCCATCTAACTACTTCTCTCCTCAAAAGGAGCTTTATGCTGTGGCTGAGGTTTCAGACCGTTAAGCACCTGTGGATTTATTCTAGTCTTTTCACGCTGTGTGACCAAGGCCAGACCTCAAGATGCAGTGTTGGGTTTCCTTCTTCCCTTCTGGAAACATAATTCGAGCAGGAATAAAATGCCTTAGAAATTAATTGCTAAGGAAAAAAAAACCCACCATAGCTCATCAGGCACTTTGGCTGATATCCTACTGACATTTCATTCATATTTCCCCTGTTTTCCCTTTGTGAAATCAGCACTGGCTGATATCCCTCTGACATTTCATTCCTATCTCCCCTGTTTTCCCTTGTGAAATCAGCACCCTTCACAGTCTCAAACTAAATTAGACCAAACAATCTCCTAGTCTGACGCTGAAGCGAGCACAAATGCTCCAGGCTCAGGCCAATCCTCTCCTGCTGAGGGAAAGACACTAAAGAACACATAGTGGGGCCAATACTCAATCTCTTCATTTTCCAAATGGGTTTTCAGACTTATCTGTATTGCTGCAAAGCCTTTTTCCACAACAGGAACTCCAGCTTGGGTGTGAGCATGAAGAGAGGCTGTAACGTTTCATAGGTGTTAATAACTTTACAAATGCCAATGGAAAGAACCCAAACATTTCTTAGATGTTTGAAAGAGTTCTGTATTTTCTCAGCAGTGGTAGGGCTCTTGTTATTTTTCTATCACTCATCTGGATTAAGGAAAACTGAGTTAAACATTTTATAAACTTTTAAAGAAATAAAAGTGAATAGCCTGAGCTCTAGGAAAGAGCAGTGGTAACAAGTCAGAGGCACTGCCATCCAAACTGTCAGGAGAGGAGAGAGGGACTCTACCTACAGAGGTCTCAAAAGAAATTGCACTCTTCAGACAAATAACATATGATGAGAAGAGGGTTAAGTTCACAATTACTTACATATTTTATACTAAGTCATAATTAGCTGCAATAGATATACCTCAACTTAAACCAGCTATGAATAGATAGAGTGCGTGCCAGGGACTGCCATCTGCTCCCTAAGCCATAATTAACTGCCTGATTATGAAATACATATATATTTACCTAATTAGTTCTAATAGCATTGCTTTTGCTGGCACTGCACCAAAAATAAAGGTGAAGAAGCAGGTCCTATTGCTTGAGGGAGAGAAGCTGGAGATGTGAACAGCTGCCCCAGGGAGCTGCTCCAGATGCCACAACAGCCCTGGGGGTGTGGCAGGGCGCAAAGAGGCACCCAAACCAGGGAGCTGCTACCCACCAGAACGTTTTGCAAGACAATACCCAAAGCATTGCTGAGCCAGCCTCTCTCTTTACTGTCCCAGCACTGAGGAAAGCTTGTCTTGGATCTCAGACAAAACTCATGGTACTGTGGGTGACAATTAAATGGTGACAAACCAGGACAATAGGTGTGCAGGCAGGCTTGGCCGTGCTCCACCACACATGGCACTACTCAAACGCTGCTTCTTGAAACAATCTGAGATTCCTGATTACTTGAGCCCATATAATTCTGTTGACAACGCAGCCACACAGAATCTTAAGGGTTGGAAGGGGCTTTCAATGAAGACTGGGACACTTCAATATTTTATTCCAAAAAATAAATCTCTCACTATAGATTTTTCCCAGTTCTCCCTGCAGCATAACTGATGTTGCATCTGCTATTAATTTCAAGGTGAGTAGCATTAATGCTTTGCCACAGCAGATTTTGTAATAAATGCCATGTTTTGATTGCAACTCGAACACTTCCTGCAGGACAAATACATTCAGGGCCAGGTTTTAAAAGTATTTGTGATGCCAAAGGGTACATTGGACATAGATTTCCAGGAAAGCTGGGAATGCAAACACATCACAATCCAGTTGTTCAGTCCAAGCCCACCGAATCTCTTACCGAGTTTCCAAGGGCTACAGGCTAGCTGAATTTCAACATTAGATTAGGAAGCACTGTCACTACTGTAAGTGTGGGATTTCTCATACCAGTCCACTCATGGAAAGTCTCCACTGAAGGAACAGAGGACATGGCCTGCAGCTTTCCTACCCCTCTTCACACACTTGGTGATTTTGCAGGATCCTCTGTCAGGTTCTCTCCTACAATACCAACAGCATACATCATTTACACCTTCTCTGGATGGTTGGTATCTCTCCATTTTCAAGCCTGTGCTTCCTCCCTTGAAACAATGAGGTCCATCCATGAGTTAGGAAGTTAAGTTATGAAGCCCCCTAAGATGCATTCTGCTACTCTGGGCTTCTGTGTGCTCATCTCAAACCAGACCATTGGTAACTGGAGTTTACTCCCACAGGGGAATACCCACACACTGTACCAAGCTGCCATAGCAACTGGCAGATTTTCTGTAGCCCTCTCTGACCATAGCTGGGATCTCTGCTTCTCCCCTCAGGGATTACACAGCCATCTCCTTTGTATCACCCCGCCAATGCTATCAGGACTCATCACCTGCTCCCATGTCACTTATATAAGAGAAGAGTCCACCTTCCCAGGCAATGATTTCACCAAATCTTTCATCAAATGCTGGTAAATGAAGTGTGACAGACTCATTCTCACTTAATGCCTGCAGTGGTGCCAGATGACAGCAGTGACACTGATGTGACTATCCCACAGCAGAATAGGTACATTAATTTAGTGACACATATGCCTGTCTCTACCTTTCAGCTTTCTCCCTATCACCCCCAGGGATAACTAGCTATAGAGGCCATTTATTCTTGCCTATGGGGTTAAAAAAAATAAGTCCTTAGAAATGCCTTTATTTCAGCAGATGGGCTGAAATCCCCCGAGCCTCAGGAAGTGTGCACAGCTATGACTTGGGATGTGGCTGAAAGACTGAAAAACTAAGTGACTGCACGTCCTGTGCTTTTCTGGGGACCTGAAGGATGCAACTAGCTGCAAGTTCAGATGAAACGTTACTGCCCTGGTGTTGTGATTCCATGCTGTACAGAGTAATGTTGAAAATAACAAGTGGGAACAGGCTGCCCAGAGAGTCTCTGGCTGCCCCATTTTCAGCAGTGCTCAAGGGCAGGTTGGATGGGGGTCTGAACAGCCTGAGTGTCCCTGCCCATGGCATAGGGGTTGGAACTGCATGATCTTTAAGGTCTCTTCTAACCCAAACCATTCTGTAATGTTATGGGAGTAAACTGAGGTCACAGCTCTTTTTTGGAGGAGATAAAGGAATGTAGTTTTTCAAATGGGAGCAATAAAATTAGACAGCCCTCTTTAGAGCCTGTTCCTTGAATGCTGCTCACAGTCTCATAACAAGACAACAACTGCTTAAATAACAGAACTGAAATTGCTATTGTTCCAGTAAATAACCTGGGACAGGCTTAATTCCTGCCTCTCCTGCAGAACTCACCAGCAACAGGCTGAGCAACACACTTTTATCCCATAAGATTAAGACATGTAGCGAGCTAAAAATGACAGAAAAACTGTGTCATCACACTGGGCCTGCATCTCTGCTGAGAAACACAAAGCTTTGTTCCTTCAGCCACAAGCTTCCTGCTCCCCATTCTTATCTTTATTCATGAAATTAGGGTCCCATTCTTCAAGACCATTAGCTAAGGCAACTTTCCTGCTCTAATAGCTTTGTTTCTGCCAGTCCTTACATCTGATGGCCTCTCTGCAGAAAAGCACTTAACTCTATCCCTCTGTAGTCAAGGGAACATCCTCTTCGTGGCTTCACAGGGACTTCTCATGTACTGGGATTTAAAAACCGAACTGTCAAACCAGGGCTTCCCACTTATCTGTCCAATTAACACCACTGAGCTCCTCAATTATAAGCAAAAGCAGGCAGACACTGTCTGCCATTTGCTGCAGCAATTTCTCATGTTCTGAGAAAACTATCAACACCATTTTTAAAGACATACATATACACAATTATCCATTTCTGAAACCATTGTCCTTTTTCAGAACTGTTTCTTTCATCCCCATGACATCAGAGGTTTCATTTTATCTGGGTCAGGGATACCAGGGTCTCACCCCATACTTGAGACATTCAAGTGAAAGGATCACAATCATCTCAGATAATAAAACTGAGGCAAACACCTCAGATGGGACAAGACAGACCACTTTTCCTCTGTTGATTAATATTTTATCATAGATTTCAGCTATACTGGTCATGGAAGCACGCAGACTTCACTCACATACCTCTGCTGCCGCCTCTATAAACACACAGAGCCAAAGCTGCTTGTTCCCATGATCCCAACAGCCCTGCTTTCACAGCTCTGTTAAACACTTGGGCTTCCTCTGCATGGCCTGGCCTTGGGTTGCTTTGCTTTCTCTGACAGATTACATGGAATCTTCTCCTCTGCCTTCTCATTTAGACACATGAGCTGTGAACAACCACCTGCCTCACGAAACTGCATTACTTTTAGCAAGGGCAGAAATTTCTAGTGCTGACCAATGTTAAGCATTCCTATTTGCCTCTTCTGAAGCTGATCTGAGCATACATTTCCCTAAGGAGAACAGCCAACCCTCTGTCTCCACACACAGCTCAAGGAAATACCCAGCTTGCTCCAAGACTTCAGATTTGGTTATTGTAACTCATCTCTAAGTTCCATTTTCATATTTTCTAAGCTTCTCTAAACAGAATAGCCCAGAAGGAGCAGCACATTTAGGTGGTCAGATTAAGGACAAACTAATAATACATTAATTACAACACATTATGAGCTTTGCCATGCTCAGAAAGAGCCGACTGTGAAGGCAAGAGCAAATGCTTTTTCTCCACTTGCTTGCTGAAGGCACAGAGTTGCTGCACGGAGCCAACAACACGCAATTCCCCTGCTGCAGGCCAGCCATGCTGGGATTTTCAATTGGCTTTTTGTCACCTCCTTAATCTACAAGTTGGCTTCTTGACAGTGGGCAATGAGTGTCTAAGTGCTCTCAGAGAGCTCTCCTAGCAAAGGTCTTTCCTTAGTCAAAAATTGGATGACAGCATGATGCCTTTACCTGTCAGCAACCCTGACACCGAACACTTTTCTCATTGATCAAGCACTTCTCCACCAAGACTTAACCCCAGGCCAAGCAGCTCTAACATGTACAGGGGGCACGGCAATAAGGCTTAGTAAAAAGCACTCAACTCTAACTTTCTCAGGAGCTGTGGAATGAGTTTGGTGCAATATTTTATCCCCTAGCCACAGTTAAATCTGAGACATTCTCTGGAACAAGATTGCTGAACCAAGACAGGTTCACTTGAAGTTGTGAGGACACGAAGGCGTCCCACAACGTGCTGCAGACAGCAGGATCTTGCAGGGAAGATGAGGTTGTTTCTAAAACTCTGGGATAAAGGCTAAAATGGAACAACAGACTAAAATTTGTTGCCCTTCCTCCACAGTCACAATGGCTCTTATTTGCACAAGGAAAAGACCAGTCGAGCAAAGCAGCACACATTAAAGCTCATCAGTTTCTTTTAGACCCTTGTGAAGTGGCTCAAGGCTCAGCAGGAGGAAGAAGAAAGTGTATTTGATGGCTAGAGCAGAGAGGCCCGTGGGAAGCCACACACTGCTGTTGAGCAATCCCATCAGTACTGCTGCTGCAATGAAATTGGTAGGGCAGCAGCAAGAATTAGCTGGTATTTGTGCCTGTAACAAGCAAACAGCTTTGTCCAAAGAAGATTGGGTCCAATGTAAAGGGAGAACCTATTTTGTAGAATTGCAGCTCTTAGCTTTTCTTCTCTCTTCAGCTGGTCTCCCTTTGTGCTGCTCTGAGCATATGACTCCATGCTTGGCTACTATTAATTCTGCAGATCTGTTGGGAACCCAATTCCCACGGGAAATGAAAGCACGTCATCATCCTTATCTAAATTTACCAAACCAAAACAACCCAAATGCACGTGTCCAAAGAAGAGGGTTAGAAAAATAGCCCAGACAATCTTAAGGGCACAGGCCTCACTGAAACCTGACTCACACATATCAAACCAAGAGTTAATTTACTGAAAAATTTGGATTTCTAGTTTCCATTATCCCATAAAAGAAAAGGAAAACACAGGCTGTGAAGTCTCAGCTCTGGGTGAGTGACAGCCTGTAGAAGTCGCCTTCATTCACAAGGCCAGTTACCTTCTTTCTCCCAAGAGAGAGAAAGTTTTGACATGGTTTGAAGGACAGAGCATGCTGCAGATATAATCTTTCTATTTATAGTAGAGGCAGCTACATATGCCTTTGGTCCTCTGACGTTTTTCTGCATAACGATGAAAATCAGGGGGTTTGACTCAGGTTTCCTTTACGGGTCTCATCTGCAGACAGCTGAAGGACTCTAGTAACTCAGACAAAAAGCACCATCTATCCATGCTAGCTTGTGCATTCAGTTTCTACCAAGCTACCCTGCACTCCTTTCAGAAAAGAAATTACTGCAGCTATCCAACCAAAAAAAAAAAAATGCTATCAGCTCTCAGACAAGCTCTGTTTGATATTTATTTATGCTTAGACCACTGCAACTTGCTTATCCTAAATTCCAGTTTAATGAAAACTGCTAATACAGATACAAGCTGTATCTGTAATGTCAGATACAGCCCACAAAGCTGTGAGCAACAGTTCCCTCCACAGAGCAACAAAGAACTTTGCTAAGCTGCGAAGGTCAAGGGAGGGCTTTTAATACCAGGATTTGAACAAGCATTCAAGGCCAAGGTCTTTCTCAAACATCTTCACCCAGTCAGGAGCTACAGGAGCCGTACCCTTCCTGCTCAACCAGGCTGGCTGTGCCAAACGGGCAGGTTGTATATTTTTAAAAGCCAGGGTCCCTTTTGTTCTTAGGTAATGAAAAGTGTTTCTTTAGACAAGTTGTTATTAAAACAAGCCCTCCATAGAGTTTGAAGAGGACTGGAGACAATTTCAGGAAAAGCACAACATTTATGTTGGGTGTAGGAAGGGCACAGAAGGAGAAGCAGCCGGCAGCAGTACTTTATCTGCTCATCCAATCTATAAACCAAAGGACTGCATTTCAGAAGAGAATTGTTTGAGAGGTGGTTACACCTCAGGAAACTGAGCTGTGCTACTCAAAGATCCAGGTTTTTTTACAGAGTCAATTTTGGGCAGAAATCCTGTTGTTTTGCACAAGAAATGTCACACTGGGGAAAAATACACCAAAAATCTCCTAAGGATACCCAAGCCATTAGCATTTGAAACAGTAAAAAGGGAAAGATTCCTAGTTCCTGCTGCTTAACTGTCCTCACTGGGCAGTGTTCTCACCTCTTGCAGCCCCTGTTTCCAGCAAGGATAGGCATCGCTGTTTCCAAACAACTCACCATCTAATGTGTGCTTATGCAAAAGAGCCGTCCCATAACACAAATCATCAAGCAATTAACATGCAACACTTCAGCGAGACTCTCCATTACTTGTTGTTGAACTATCTTCAATGCCATTAATGAGAGCTAATTAAATCAATCAAGTCACCACCATACTCAAACATGACTGTAGTTACTGAACCTGTATCAGATCAGGAGCGTTTTCTCAGGCACTGTAAATACCAAGATGCACATTTATCATGCTGTCCTTCCAGCATACATCTGTTCTCTCTGCTGCCTGTTTCATCTATCATATGCTGTCGCCGTCCCTACCCCCAATACATCTACGTGTCAATTAATTCTTCCCTGTGCCACTCAAGCGCATCGTACTGAATAATCTCTATCTTAACATCCATCCACCAGTTCTCCTTATGGGGGAGCAGCAACGTTCAGCCACATCCTCTAAATTAGGTGACAGTGACCATAATCTCTTTGCTTCAGTATTGGGAGTTATTAAAAGCACAACCCACCTCCACACACTCAGGTGTTTTTCAGGGGAAGTGCTGGAGGTTTTGACTCATTCCTTCCCCTTCCCAGTGCTTGGCAGGAGAGTTGCAGCACAACTCAATAAAATCAAACTTTTCTGAGAGGTGTTTCCCAGAAAACCCTTCAAGTGGGTTATTATGGGGACCTTGAAAACCACTTTTTATAATTGATGAGTATTCAAATACCAGATTTATCTCACCACTTGCAGTTATCAGGCAACGGCATTGCTGCCATAGGGCCAGCCCACGTGCCTACTGCTCCATTGCCACGAGCATGCAGAGGATGACAGTTTTTTTTCTAAACAGGAACATCATCTCTCATTATATTATAACATTTTGTCTCTATTTATGTTTCTGCTCTGCCTGGCTAACTTTCCTTTTTATTTACAAAGCAGCTATATTAATGTGCTTAAATTGTAACACTGGTTGTTTATTTTAGTGATAAATCAGTTGGCAAAGGGAAAAAAAGCTATTCCAACAGAAAGCATTACCAGCTCTGACATCATATAGAAATTTGTCTTTACTATGTAATAGACTGAAAATTAATGAGGTTTTCACTTCACAAACATACCTGCTGGCATTTTCCATATTTTAATTATAAAAATACCAACTCATGTGTCAGAGAGTGAACAGCCAACTAACACAGCATTAATTTCTGCTTACACCTTGGCCATGGAAGTGTATCCCGTGCCCTATCACTGCGGAGAAGAGAAATGGGCCAAAGTCCTTGTACGTGGCCTGGACAGAAGAACACAGAGGCAATGTGTAGGAATCCATAGTGGGTGAGATAAGGTGAGGGAGCTTCAAAAATATCCCACCCAGGACACCAAATTAAAGCAGTTTGAAAAACTTTGTTAGAGGTACAGACAGAAAGTTACAGGCCAGACATTCCAGCAAGGTGCATAACTGCCTAGATGAATGTACAGGTGTTTTGCTCTGTCTCAGAATTCCATGTGAGGAATAACGGGCATATACTTGAGCCCTGATTTCTCCCTAACTTGGGGCCCTGGGCAAAAAAACAGAGTAATGCCTTGCTGCCTTTAGCTGCTTTACACTGGTGTGAGACAGAGAGACTGAACAGGGAATCGCTCTTATCCCTGTCTAAAAATGCTTCCAGAGCCTCAGCTCTGAAACACAAAGACACACTAGGAATAACAATAAATTGCATCACTGTTGTTATTATTATAGTTGTATGTAAGTTCCTAGCAGAGAGTAATGCTGAGACATTCCTTTTCACCCATAATCCAGCTCTAGAAAGACCCAAGAGCTGAAATTAAGGCTTTCTGATGGCAGAAGAGATGACAGAGAAACATTAGACATCAGCATGCACAAAAGCAAACAGTGTTTTTAGTCTCTGTGACCTCTCTGGGTACAAAAAGCAAGAAGTTTCCTTCCTCCCTTCCCTCAAACCCAACTTCTTCCATTACTGAAAGCTCTGCAGAAGACACAAACAGAACAAGTACCTGCTTTAGCATTGCTACCCACAGAGCAGCAGCTCAGTCTGCACTAGGAAAACATTCAGGAGAGCTGATCATGATACAGAAAAATCTCAGAGAAAAGGTGGAGAAGCCAATACATACACAAAATTTGGTTATTCTGGTTTTTACATTTGGTTGACATCTGAACAAAGTTTGGGTTTTCCCAGACACACGTCAAAATCACACGGGGAAACAAATGTCTCCTCTCATGGTGACGATCACAGTAATATGGCATCTGAAAACCAAGTCACACATAGCACTGTAGCACACAGAGGAACCTCAGGCATGCATTACTGAGCTGGTCAAGCCCTAATACGAGTTCCCCCTGCATCTGTGTATCCAGCTGCAGCCATGTTAAGGTCATGGTAGACTTGTTTATTCAATAAATACATATGGCTGCAAGGATTTCTTCAACTTTAGAGGAAAGAGTCTGATGAGATTCTTAGTTTATCCCACCTAATATCATTTAGCCAAGTAAATTCATGTGACTCAAAGCATTCTGTCAGTTAAAGGCATTTCATCAGGCACATACACATAGTTCTGGTGACAAAGTGATTTTTATCAACAAAAATACTGCCTGGCATGCATACAGGAGTTTGTTTAGCAGTAAGCAAGTACACAGTAAAGGCAGGAATCGGATCCTGAAGATTATGCAGTTATAAAAAGGCAAGAGAGAGAAATTATCTGTTTTGTGCCAGACTGTGGGAAGCAGTTTACATGAAAGGAGAGGGAGTTTGCAAGGCAACATCAGCTTCCTCTGGGCCTCTACCGTTAGTGGAGATCAAATCACCAACACGGACACGGGGTCACATTTTGTTTGGGTGTTTAGTTTCCTACTCTGCTTTTGATCCTACAGTCAGTAGATCTGTTTAATGTGTTAATTGCAAACTCCTCTGGTCTTTACCCAACATTTCTTTGTGTTTATTGGTGCTTCTGGCATCAGAAACATGCAAATGAGGTGACAGAATGCTTTTGCCTCTCCTCACACCTTCATCTAGCCTGCTGTGAAAAAAAGCTCCAGCAGCTGAACCTCAGCTCCAAGTCTGCAAACCTATGGACATGGCAAGTAAAATACCATTCAGCACAGTGCACAGTCCAACAGTTGTGGGAGGATGATTGCAGCTCTGTACTGTGGGGCTGGATCCCAGAGCTGCTGGGTGCTGCCTCTGAGCAGGGAAGGACAAACCCCACCACTGCACTGTGTAAAGGGCAATACTCTGATTTTTCCCAAGGCAGCTCCCACTCTGAAGTGACTGTTTTACTCTTCTGATCAACTTTAATGAGGAGCTTTGTTAAGACAGAGCCTAAATCATGCCCTAGGACTGGAGAAGCCACTGACACCACCTCAGGGTACTTGAGTGACACTGTCAACAAGGGGGTGGGGGAGAACAGGATCTGTGCCAATATAAGTATTCACTTAACAGAAGATCACCTAACAGAAGATCTGCCTGTTATTCTATTTCACTGGCTTGGTGCACAGTGGTTCTCACTAATACATTGATAAATGACTGGTTTTAGTGTAGGAGATAACGGGAGAATCACAGGCTGAAGGTCTGTGGCCATTGGCAGGTCAGAGCGAGCGGGGAGCTGAGTGCTGTTTGAAGTAATTCATGAGTATAGGGAAAAGAAAAAGCAGAGAGGGAGGATAGAGCTGCTCAGTGCTAAGGCAGCACAGCCACAAAGGGGCAACACGTATAGGAGCAAGGAAAAGAGCTACCTACAGTGAAAATGGAGGGTGCACCAATACAAACACATAAAAAAGGAGCAAAGTTAACAGCAGAGAACAGGGCTAATAAACATTATTTGTCCTCGGGAAAGGCTGGCAGACAGAGAAAGAAGTAAATCTCAGAGCAGCTTTATTTGGTGAAAATGCTTTGATTTCCCTGCAGTGCAAGAGCTACAGCAGGAACCCCCATGAGAGACCACGCAGTGCACGCTGCTCTTTGCACACCCGAGTTAAAGTGATGCAGCCTGTCCTACACCTTCAGGGTGGTACAGAAACATTTTTCTTTCCTGCTCGCAGAGGTCAGCAGAGCAGTGAGGGAAAGCTACCACAGTGCTGAGAAGCAAGAAATTGCCATTCCATAGGTCTCAAAAACCTTATTTGGGACACAAAAGGCCATTCAGGTTTCTACAGGAATCCAGAGCAGAGTTTTACCTGCCTCCTGCTGAGAAACTGCTTGCCATGCCATGCCCTCCAGCATTTGCCATTTTCTTCTCTACCTTGCTGTACCATACAATAGTTCTTAGCCACCTACACACCTCTTTGAGCAAATCCTGTCTTTAGTCACTGTGTTAGTTTCTTCACCATTAAAGTAATTTTGAAGCCTTTGAGCTGTACTCAGAGTTAGGTAGCTGAAGGGTAGCTGAAGTGCTCTGATAGGAGGAGCTTAACCAAAAAGCCCTGTTTTGCACACTGGTATAACCTAGAGTTGTACATCTGGCAGCAGGGTTTACATACCTGGGTAATTATTGTCCAAGAGAGAATGTAAATTAGTCTCATCCTCCTCACTCTGTGGTAGTATTTCAGCTGGAGAGGTAGCAAAGACAAAATCTCTACCTAGCCACTGGCTGCTGGAGTAATTTGTCTGCTGTCAGTCCATGGTGTGATTTAATGGCATACAAAAGCTGGGGCAGGAGGGACATTTTTATCTCTCTAGGTTAGGGAAGCCCTTGCTGAAGTCTTACCTCATCCTTATGGGCTTTGTTTGCCCTATCCTGCTTCCACCCTATCACCCTCACAGGGGTCCTCAGCCAGGGACCTGTGCACACACTCCACCTCCTGGTGCCCTGGGGAGGGCAGCTGCTCCCCAAGAGCCAGAGCTGCTCGTGAGATGAGGAAATTGTTCAATTCTGTGCTTAAGTGCTGAACCTGGGAGGCTGCAGGTTTAATCTCAGTCTGCCACAAAATGCGAAGAGCTTTAAGATGCATCAGGCAATTTTTGCAGGCTCTCACACCCAAACATTTGCTTTGGGAGAAGGGTTTGCTCTTCCTCTGCTCACTGACATTTGCATTCTCTACGTCAATAATTGAAAGCTGAAGCCCCACCACAAAACACCTGGAAATTTATGACTATTGTCAGCAACAGGAGCTGCAAATTTAAAGCCCGACCCTCCCCTCTGTCAGTTTTGCCATCCACAAGCCCAACACTGCTTAAATCATGCAAAAGCCATAACAAGGAGATGCGTGCACCAACCCATATTTCCCAGCTGTCCTGTCTCCCCGGCTTAACACCGAGTGATAAAGATGCCCCAGAGTTTATGAGTCCACCAGTGCTCCCTCCCTTGCTGATCATGCACATAAATAAAACCAGAATGATCTCATCCGAGTCCCTTAACCAGCCCCAGTGACTGCAAGGAGCCCCAGCTCGTGTCTCTGGAGCGCCTCAGAGTGATTTTTGATTGAAGCTGACTATTAGCGGATACAATTAAGACGCCGTTTCAGTTTAAAGACGAATTGGCCGTGCAGAGACAAATTGGGAACGCTTATTGCTGCCACGCTGAGGCAGGTAATCAGGGAATGAAGTTGTAATTGTGGCACCTCTTGTTTTGCTTCTGCTGGAGTGCAGAACGCGAGAATCAATTTAACAAACAATTTGCCACACAGCTCATCCCTGCTGGGTGGGAAAGCAAAGCTTGCTGGCAACATTCCCTTGGAGTTTTGCTCCTTTTTAAACCTGTTACAAGCAAAACTGGCACTTGCTTTAACCTTTGCACCCAAGCAGAGAGGAAGGGGAGAAACCCTGGAGCATCGCTGAGGGCATTTTGAGAGCGTATCTTGGGCTTTATTCAGAGATGATAAAAAGAAGCCCACGTAGTGGAAAGGATCACCATTCTCTCAATACCTTTTGGATCTTTGTGAGCTTCTCTGGAGAAAGCAGAGAGCAGCCAGGCCAGCACGTTGAAGCAGCACATGCCGATATGCACGAGTAGGGAGAGATTTATACAGGCTGAGAGCTGCTCTCCCTCTGCAGGGGATTCTGATGGTCCTTAAGCCAATTGTCCTTTTTCCCTCCAAGGGAGGGAAGGCTGAATTGCAGCAGCTATGTGTAGATTTAGCAGCTGCTTAGCAGCCTGCCTCTGTCCTTCTGCAAGGGGAGGAGTGCAGAGACACAAGACACTTTTTGAGATGCTGCTTTGCCTGTGCTAAGGAAACAAGTGTGAGCTCCTTTGCTGTATAGTTATTAGAGTAGCTTTGCTTCCTCAGGTGTTTCTGAAAACAACCAGCACTCTGCAAGGGGAGCAATCTTGTTATGGTAAATCAAGAGAAACACAGTCATTTTAATGGACATTTTACTTTCAACCATCCCACATCTGTTCAGTGCTAAATTAAAAGCCTCCAAAACACCCTCATATTTCAATTTTATATCTGCAAGACGTTAAGTCCTGGGAAGCATTAAATGCACACACACATCCTACATCCTGCTGCTGTTGATGCTTCCTGGGTCTTCTCTTGCTTGTCTCTGGTAAGCTGTTTCAGGGCCTAAAGGGCTGGCATTTAAAGGACTCTAAAATGATATTCGTGCCAGAGATTTGCTGGACTAGATTTACAGAGCTGGGCTTTCTTGGCTTCATTTACCTCTGTTTAGGATTTGTCCTTGTATACAACCACTGCTGCCGAGTTTTGAGGCTCGTATTGGCTTCTCCAACCAGGCCAATGGATGGGTTACAGCCAGCCCTTATACATCCTTCCTGCTTCGTTGCTGTTAGTGATTCATAATCAAGCAAGTCACAAACTTCTTTAAAACCCCAACTCTTGGAGTTTTTCTTCTGTTTCTTTAAGGCTAAATATGTGCTTACATGATTTGGGTCTCAGAGCCAGCCAGGAACAGTTGCTCCTGTTACTTCTTCATTGGCACCACCTTTCTGATCAAAGAGAGGACAAAGAAAATTGTCCTCTAGTTGTTAGTCTGATTTAGCTCAGATAATGAGAATGTCAGCTGTTACAGAGAGGTCTCTTCCTTTCATCAGTTTGTCTTTGTAAATGGTTCAGTTTCTCCTTCCCAGAAACATACAGGAATCAGAAAACATCAAAGAGCCCAGGGGAACATTTAGTGGTTGGTAACTAGAGAGGCTCCAACAGAAGCTTTAAAGGAAGGGTGTGTGGGGGAGATGCAATAAAGCGAGTGTTTTCTGTCTTTTTCTGAAGTACTGCTGGTCATGCTCTTCACAGAAGCTATTTTCTTGCCCACAAGCATAATACAGGACTCAACATCAGTTGGATCCTGTTCTTTGCTCCTCATCAGGCTTAGAAAAGCCCCGAGGCAGCCAGCAGCAAAATCTGAGGGGACTTATGCAGGTACAACTCAAAGGGGAGAAAAGCTCATCTAATTAGATTAAAGTTTAGTGTTTTGGACAGAGACAGGCTGTCAATGCCAAGAGCTGTGTGCTGTGGCAAAGCACGAAGCAGGGAAGCACAAACAAATGCTTCATAATTTGTACATCTGCAGCAGTGGATACTTGAGGGAGGAGGAGGAGGGATGCTTAAAGGAAGGAGCTGTGCATAGGTGAAAGTTCCTCTCCAACACCTCCCTGCCATCAGCCAGCCTGGGCTTCTTGAGTGAGCTTTCCCTTGCTCAAATGTCTCCTAGGAGACCAAGTATTGGCCAAGATGTGATAGCTGTTATAGGGTTATTATTCTGAGGTAAGATAATGCCTTTTCATCAACCTTTATTAAATAACCTCCATTGCACCATAAGGTGTTGTCACAGAGCTGAGGCAGGTGCCCTCCACTGCAGGGGCACAACACTCTACAGAAAAACAAGACTAAATTTAGTTTTAAGTAGCTCTCTCTCCTTTCCCAACTGGATACTAACACATTATTCTTTGATAATAACATTCTTTGAGACAAATTTTTCACAAGTCTCCCTTTAAAGGAGTACACAATGAAGAGCAAAGCTGTGTTTGGTCTAATGGATGTATTGCACGCCAAACCTTTGGGCTGGTTGAGCAAGAGTTTCAGGTGTGCTGAATTTGGTGTGAAGGCTGCACCTTGAGGCAGCTCCACAGCACAAGAGATGCTACAGGAGGAGCTGCTGGAGCTATTTAGCAAGTGGACAAGGAAAGCAAAACCAGGTACTCGGTTTGTGATCCCAGCCTGTCCTCTGACAGCAGGATTTGCTCCTTGGCCAAAGCTTGTGAGCAGTGAGTTTAGTTCGGTAGGGAAGGAGACAGATGCAGCAATTCACAATGTCTTCTTCAGTGTGCATCAGGCATTTAATACGGGTGCAGATTACAAGAAGAGGTGTATGTGTCCCAAAATGTACCTATATTTCATGTTCCAAGTCAACTAGAAATAGATGCTACAAATGCCTTTCCCTTCTAACACAAGTGGGTTATGTTACCTGCATCACTGTACAGCTGGGCAGGGAAATCAGGCAGGGAAAGGTTAAATGTCTCACCTTGCAAATACTTGCCTGAATGCTTAATATCTCTCCTGGGAGCAGTCTCATCAGTTTTAATACAACTATAGATATTGTATAGAGAAAAGGAAAGATCTCTAACCCCCTGTTTGGCTCCAAGGGGATGAGGGGGAAAACAGATCCCAGTCTCCCACCTGAGCCAGCTTCCCAGTTTACACCAGCTTCCTCCTGAAGCATTAAGCCTGACATGAACACAACACATTAAATTACACAAAGCCCTATCAGTGCTGAGTCCCTCTAGTTTTAACACACAGAAAGTTACACTAATATTTTCTGACAAACCACCCCAGTTCTGTCAGGCCCCAAGCACAGCAGTTAACACTCCCTAATCCAATAAACCATCATCTCTACTACCACAAAGACAAAAACTCCACCCAAACCAACCAGACAATGATAAACATAAAAAAAAACCCCCTCTTACCTCTTTGAATTTCCTCCCTGCAACACTGATAGATCTCCAGACTCTCCCCAGGTGACGCTCTCTTCCCACCCAGGATAAAACCTTCAGACAGCACAGCCCAATCCTCCACCTGAAGCCACTTGTGTCTCCTAAGGAGGCTAATTGGGCAGCCTAGAGTCCATGCCCGGCTCCACCTCTCCCCAGCCTTGGCCAGCTGCTGAGTGATTTGGGAACCCCTGCTCCTCATCAGTGAGTAAGAGCAGACACTTGTGCAGCCTTGAAAGTTAACACTCCAAATTACTCATCGTTTCTGAAAACAACAGGTGACCTCTTTAAGGATGCAGCCACCTGTGCTGCCCCTTCCAGACAGCACGGGGTCATGGGGCAGGGGGAACCCCAGGGCTCAGCCTCCAAAAATCTGATGGGAATCACTATGAAATCATCACAAATGAAATTTGTGCCTTGATTGGAGCTTAAGAAAAAGCACCTCCTAGGTCAAGATGCTCAATTTCCTTGTGTCATGGAAACACAAGCCCCTCTGAATCATAATTCGCTGTTTTAATCTTCTTGGGGCAGGGAACAAAATTTATACAGAAAATACAATCTACAAATGTCTGTATTTGCAAACAAATACATAAGTTACTGCACTAAATTAACTCAGCTAAGGAGATGGAAATTAGATCATTTAAAAGCAGAATGCTCTCTCATATTGTTTCAGCAGAATCATCTTTTTTACATAGCCAGGCATGGGGCTCATTCTGGGGGAAAACAAACACATCTTTTATGATTATGGCCATTCAAAGCTGTTTCTGGCACTCTAAATTGTCTGACGTGAAGGATCAATGGTGTCCTCAGATGATAATTTAATTAAAAACTCCTCCTTACTTCAAGTGGAGATTTGCAAAACCCCTGTGCATGCCTGATGGATGATTTGTCGTTGCCTTGCCTGCTTTTTTTTAATATAGTTTTTTCCAGAATTTTAATTGCTGCCATTTGAGGATTATTGATTACCTGCTCTTTTTTTCTCAGGCATCGCCCTAGTTATCTCCAGCTCTGTGGTCTATGCAGAAGATGTAAGCTGGTGTTTCAGAACTGGAATGGCTTTCCTTGTCCGTTAACAAAAATGCAGCAAGCTTGATGACGTGTGTGTGTGTGTGTGACTCTTGTGACTGGCCCTTGCATTGGCTTGAACTTGAAAGTGGTTGAACAAGCAAATCCTTTTTCCTTAAGGAAAGTACACTAAAAGTACCAAAAGAACCTTTTTATAGTCCAGGCACGTTAGACAGAAATTAGACCAATGAACTCTTCATAACACAGCAAACTCAGGAGTGCAAAGAAAAATTCCCCTCTGTCTTTCAGATCAGGCAAAGGAAGAAAAGTTCCTACCCCCTCCTGTCTGCTTCTTTGCATTTCAGGTAGTGTTCACATGTTTCATAACACATGGTCAAACATGCTGTTATACAGGGAGCATTAACTGCAACAGGCATGAAGTTGCTCTTTGCTGCAGGTTTAAGATGATGCTTTAATTTTAGTCTGAGGATTATGATCTCAGACAACGGTATTATTGGGAGGCAGCAAATGATCCTGTTAAGAGTCTGGTCTAAGTCTGGTGTACCTAAATATATAGATAGTGTGATTAAACAGCAAACCTATCCTGCATCATTAATTCCAGAGCAATTATTTTTAGAAGCTGATCATCAGTTAAGTGGGAGTTCATTATCAGAATTTGTCTAGAAATAAGTTTTAGTTAGTGAGCAGCTGCCTGTAAGATTTAAGTAACAAAAATGATGGGTACAGTAGTAGAAACTTGTGAAATTATTTCCTTGCTTTTTTGCCCAAGGATGCCTGTACTCCAACACTGACCTGCAGTCCATGGGGGAAGCCAGCCCTATGCTCAGCTCTGCCCTGGTTCCACCACTGCAACCAGGTACGGCCGTGCCATGGGAAATCCCTCTCATCCACAGACTGCACGAGCATCCCACAGTCCTAAGATAACTGGAGGCAAGAAGTCACAGCAGCCACAAGGTGCAGCACCTCTGGAGTCTGCACCCTGCAATAGGCCCAGTAAACCTTTCCAGAGTATAACCAGGCAGGCAGACTACTTGTAAAGGCTACTGCTGGAAATGGAAAATCAAGCTTTAGCAGGCAGCAGGGAGACATAGGAAGGGAACCACAGACGTCTGATCCACTTTGAAAAGACAGCTTGGGTAGGCAGCTAATTGGGAGCCCAGGGAAACAGCCTCCCCAGCTGCATGCAGCACACAGCTCATGCAGAAAGGAGCAAGAGGTTTTCTGCATGAAGCAGATGATTGTTAAACTGAGTATGGTGTTGATGGCAAAAGCATTTCATCACCAATTTATATATATAAAAATATATATATACACACAACAGAGTAAAAAGAACAGTCAAGCATGTGTCAAGCTTTCTGTGCCCCTTTTACACTTTTCTAGGGAAATTTTTCATCCAGTAAGCAAGGAGAGACAGCACAGGTGGGAATGCTTTCACTTAAATCAATGTCAGTAGGCTAAAGCAAATTTTCTCTTGTTTTTTTTTTCAACAAAAAAAGTAAATACAGAGATGTATTTAGTAAGAATGATGGTCAGGACAAAGTTTTTGTTTTCTACCAATGTGTCTTTTTTTTTGGATACACATGAAAACAGTTCTTATAGTTCTGCATTTTGAAGAAGATTCATCATTAATTTACTGAGGTGACATTTGTGCTCTGCAGAGAGCAGTGGGCACTCTTCAGGCACATGCTGGGAACTTCAGCAGCCTTTACCCTTGAGCTCTTCTCTTTAGTCCCACAAAGCAAGATTGAAATCAAAACAAGGGAAAAAAGATCATGAAAGGAATTAAGACATTGAATCAACCAGAAGATCTGGACCATCCACTCAATGCATGAGTTTAAGGACTGCAGGGAGTTGAATTAAAAGAGGAGTGATTCCACTTCGGTGATGATAAAGCACCTTATTTCAATAAAACATTTCCATTACACTCAAAATGATGGACTGAACCCTACTCCTTTGGAAGGCGATGGGGTTTTTACTTTTGCTTTCAGTCAGACTCAAGTTGGGCTGATGGTGAAAGGGCTGGACAGTGTGTAGGTGTATTGTGGACATCCGTGCACCAACAGCAGAGAAGATAAAATTCACTCCTGTGACTGCCATTAGGAACTGCAGGGGAACTTGAGCTGTTCCCACTAGCAGGGATGGAAAGGGGCTTATTCACATTATCTCCATGCACCTGAGTCAGGGGCCAGATCCAAACACAAGGAGGGTGACACAGAGTACTTGCACTGGAAAACTGACTCTATTAGGCATCTATACTTGATCTATACATTTAGATAATGTGAATCCCCATCTGAGGATGAAACCTTTCCCTGGTGTAACTCAGTCAAGGCAGGGGATGCATTAGACTAAGCAATCTGAAGGCATATTCACTGCTCATAATGTAGTATGTGAAACCTTGACCTGTTTCGTCAATATCATGTAAATAAAGCATCTTGTGCAAAGGGAGAGCAGGCAGGCTGCAGCCACTAGGTGGGATAACAGCTGCACCCAGCCTTTGGCCAGCATCCTTTACAAGAGATGAGTAAGGAAAGCACCATGCCACGTGTTAAACCTGCCACAGCCTTGGTCAGGGAGCAGATTTAGAAGACTACAACATCTCTTTAAATATTCATAAATGTTCTCTGTAATTGCTCTGTTCACATTCAATGTTTTTATAACTTGACTCTTGCATAGTTCCATAATGGAACTGACCAATATTTCTGAACATACAACAGAGATGTTTGAGAGCTCTTTCATAAACTCATTCTGTGCTAAAGTAAATGGGAAAAACTCTTGAAATAAATAAACTTTCACTAGAAAGCATCTGACCTGGAGATTTTTATGCTGTGTTTTATGGAGTAAGAAAAAAGTGATAGTTCTGCTTTAATATTTACAACACATCTTTCATGCATCTTTAAAGGCATTGTTTATAAAAATTGCATTAACAGTTCTGTTTTGCTTCAGGCAGAAGAACCCTTACAGGACAGGCAGTTTGATTTGGATCTTAATGATGACAATATTCCACCTCCATTCTGTGAATTAATGCATCTGGGAGATTAACTCTGGAGTACAGATGTAAGAGCAGGAGCTTGGCCTTTGCAGATGAATATTCCTCGGGAGAAAGATCTTGCTTGAGGCTCAGAACAGCTCAGAAAGCTCCCCAGCAGAGCAGGAGGGAAACTGACCACTAATTAAGAACAAAGAGCTAAAATATTGCTTAATAATTAACACCATCAACACCTCAGCTTGTGTTTGTCTATGCCTTTCCCCTCTCTGGTGTCTGGATATGGAGCTCTTGCATTTCCCTTATTTCTCCTTGCACAAGCACAACTCTTAAAAGAGAGTATGGATTTGGCAGTCCCAAATCCCCTTGCAGACCAAATGATTGATCACCATCACATCTAAGTCTCTCCCAGGAGCCAATATGACACCGCAAACCTTGCTTCCACTGATAGATTTCCATAAAGAAACAATCCATATGGGCAGCTAAGATTCCCAATACGAAAAGGCTTTACAGAGGCTTGCACGTGGCTGCCAGGTCACAGTGATTTCTGCAGGTTAATCACTGAATAAGTTGGATATATATGTATATAATATGAGTTTATATATACATAGTATTTTGGAAAAGGCATTGGCAGGAGGAGGCTGAAAACACCTCCTATGTCGGTTAAGGATTGGGAATATGTAATCCTTAAGAAAATAGAAGACAAATAATCATGAATTCCAAGCAAATCCCAAACAAAAGGCAAAATACCAAGATTAGCATGTTTCCTCCATCCAAAACCCTCTCCTGCAAAAACAGTTTGAGGCTATAGGCTTGCTTAAGAAGTCAGACTGGTGTGAACAGATCACTCTCACCAACTACATTGAGGACAAAAAGTAATTTGGGGCATCACAACACTGATCCACCTTCCAATGAGAGCCTCACCTGTCTCTGAAACCGTAATAGAAAAGACTATGGAGCAACATGCAAAGACTGTTCTGGATGTTTCAATTTGCCCTTCAATGTGCAGAAGAAAGAATTTGATTTTGTAGCATGTTCAAAAGCATTTTGAATTACAAAGCTAAAGCAGAATTATTACTGTGTATGAAGTGATAAAGATAAGAGATGCCATATTGATCCTGGATTGCCAATGTCCTAGCCAGAAAACAACCATATATTAACAATTTTCAGTCTAAACAGCCACAACAAGCAGAAGCATAACGTGAAGGAATCATCCTAAGCTTTCAGAAACTGCTGCTGGCACTGGCTCCTGTAATTTCTCACTTTTAACAATTAGGCATTATAAGGGAGCTTGTATTTTGCAAAGTACCAACACTGTCTCTTACACTGACAAATCGGGCTCTGCTAAAAATAGCAACCAGCAAGGAAAAGAAATTAAACTATTTTGCTTGAGTGTATTTTTTTTTACAAACAAGGCAACACTGGAAGTACTTTCCATGGCACCCATTAAAAAGTCCTTTGTCCCCACTAATGTCAGCTGAAAATTCACCCATCCATTCAAAGAAATGCTGCAGTTACTGCTGAGAAGTGGACACAACTGAGCCTCTCTGTGCCTCCCCCGGTCCCACCTCCTCAGCACCACTTCTGCTCCTCTTTCCATCATGTGCCTCATTTCTTAAGAGATCAACTCAAGGTGTTCAGGATAACAACTCAGGATTTCTTCAGTTTTAGGAGATCAAAGTGCAAAGTGTGGCAGCAAGACCATTTGACAGGCTGAGAAGTGACTTGTCGTAGGTCTCACAGGAAATCAGCTTCTGACATGAGACCTCAGCCCCTGGGCTTTTTTTTTGGCATCACGTTTCCACTGCGAGTGCATCTATTATTCATCCGTGGGCACTGAAAGAGATGTCAGACACACAGGCTAAAGGACAGAGGGGAGGCATGGGAATGAGAACCCTCTAGAATGACACCGTTTCATGCTGTTTCTTTAATTTTTTGTCTGGCAAGTGAAATATCTTTCACCAGAAGGTGGGAAAGGACTTGGAACAAAATCGATCTTGGCTGAGCAAACATTTGACAACGTTCTGTGGGAAACAACCATCTGTCTTGGGAGATATCAACTCCAGGAGATATTGATGGCACTAAAAATATCTGCCTTAGTCCATAGTCCCAAGGCATTCAGTTTTCAAGCGTGGAGAGCCTTAATTCTTCAGCAGTATACCTTTTTATGACTGTTTTGGAGGGGGGGGGTTGGAGTGTTTACTTACCAGGTGTGCAGTGAAAGGCTCCTGTTCCCTCAAGATGCAGCCACGCATATTTTGTCGCCTGGGCTGAGTGGAAACTATAGAGAGGAGCTGTGGAAAGAGAATTAATATGGATTAAATGGGAAAAGGGCTTTGTGCTCTGCTTCGCAAGTACAGGCCGTACACAGAGATGGATGTCTATCTCAGAAGAGCTTCCTGGAGCAGTTTGGCAGGCTGGTTTCTTCTGAGACACATGAGAAGAGGCAAAAAAATGAAGCAATCTTTGAAAGAAACTTTAAAACCACACCATGAATTCAAAACAGCTCTTTGCTCCTCCCTGACAAAGAGGCTAATGGATTTATTGAAACTGAAAAGCCACCCTCATGCCACAAATAATTCAGGTTTAGAACATTTCACCTTCCATGTGTGCATTAAAATCAAGATAATCTAAAGTTTTCCTAGGGAGGTGTGAAGACAGAGCAGCCTTAAACTCACTCATAGATGTTCTGCACAGAGGGTGGCAGATCATCCTTGTGAATCGCTGGTCTCCTGCTGTCCTGGCAGGTCCTTTTCCATAGGCCTGTGAAGTAAATAATAGTTATTTTTACCACAAATAGGAGGTCTTGCTACCAGGACATATTCCTCTTTGGAAAAGGCAGGTTCTTGGTCATCAGGAGTCCTCTGTGAGATATCAGAGGATTATAGGTGAAAACCTTGACCTGCTGTCCCATACCTGCTCTAATGTGTCTCATTCTCTCCATCTGTGGCTGGCCAACATACACATCTTCTCACAAAGAGCTTCTGCAGCAAGAACAAGATACTCACTCGTACTATAGGAAAAATTTGAATTTTGCTCTTTTGAGCCCTATTCCATCATGTTTTCTCTTAATGGGATAGTCATTAGAGTTGGGGTTGTTATCACATCTTCCTGTGGTTTTCCCCTTTTGGGGAGCTTTTTTAGATGTGTTTGAGAAGGTTTATGGCTGTTGCCCAGGAGAGCTGATAACAAGTGCCACACACTTGCTGAGAGCAAGAATAAGGAGTGTTTCCTGCTGACACCCCCTGCCACCAGCAACCATCCACCAGTGATCCCAGAGCTGGATGCGCTTTCTCCACATTTCATCTCTGCTGAAGAGGATTTCCTTCCTCTGGCCAACATGCCAATCGCATGGAACCCATTCTGCTTACCTTGCAGAAGAATGACTGCTCAGCATAGCCAAATGATCAAAAGGCAAGGCCACGAAAAGTGGCAGAGCATAGCTTCTTGGTATGATGAAGGCTAAGACAAGCTAGACTGGCATTCATACTTGATTAATAACAATGATTAAACAAGTATCAATGCATGTTGAAAGCCTATGGCTGAGTCTTCCTCAACTCCTGAATCAGATGTTATTAGAGACAGTAAAAAAATCAGATACTCCAGTGATGGAGAAAAGAGATGCAATGACTATTTCGTCTGGATATATTCAGGTGGAAAAGGACAAGGGAGTGTCCAGGCAGTAGAGTGTGCTTGACAGGACAGAGATTGCAGAAAAAGATAATTCCTGCTTCTGGAGTAACTGAAGATTATAACAAAAATGCTTTAGAAAACAGTAGCTCCACAGTTCAGGAACAGTAATACCACCTGCTAGCAGGGAGGAGAGTGAGTAGGGGTTTATTGGGTAAATGGAGCAGACCAGAGTACTCTGGGGAGCCATAGAGATACTGGCTCACAGCTAGGAAAGAAGTGAAAATACCTGAAAGAGAAGGGCAAGCAGGAGACAGGATTTCTCTTTGCACAGGAGAGGAGGAGCTGAGACAGAAGCTGATAGGATGCATTCTTCTTTAATGATTTTTCTTTTTTAAAGTTGGGTTTGTTTGCATGACAGCTCTGAAATGGGATGAAGTACAGAGAAGGGCAATGCTGCATAATGCCAACGAGCAAAGGGAACTGTTCAGCTTTTTCATTTAAATGCATGGAAGCCTCTGTGAGGTCTGTGTGTGTGCTGGGGGAGGGGAGGGCAGGAATTTAAAGAAAAAAATTATACTGAAGTAAACAACGACTCTGGTGAGAGAACAGACTCAGTCTGAAGGCTCATTAGCACTACTAAAATTATGAACTCTGCTAATAGTCCCAGGCTGAGTTTCTGGATGCTGAGTGGGGCATTGACTCAACAAATACATCAACAAGATGGAATTTAAGGCCAGAAAGCCCTCTGTCTGCAGGGATAGCATGGATGCTACAGATGTGTTACAGACCTGCCCATCCACAGGGAGTTCCCAGATCCCCTGAGGTGAGTGTCTGTGAGTTGGTGACATATCAAACTGCCCTGTAAAAGTCACTGCACATACCCTCTCTGCCTCCTGCATCCTACTCTTTTTCCCTGGCATCAGCACTTGTCTGCAAGGAAAGGATACAGCTCTGCAGCTTGGCCTTGTGGGGATTGAGGAGAGGAATGAAAAAGCCAACAGATTCCGGTCCAGACAAGCGTGTGGATGGGACAGGCACTCAAGAGTGAAGGGACTTGCAGGTTTGAAGGTGGGAGCAAAGAGTACATGCTTTGCTTCCTGCTTAGTGGTCACAAAAACCCGTCAATCTGTCACATATCACCAGGGATAGCTGCCACCTGCATTTTGGCTGACTTCCTCCATGATTCAATCAACTGGGAACACTTGTGCACTAAGAAAACCTCTGAGGGTGACAAGCAGGAAGAAAACACGAGAGACAATGGACTGTTGATCAAGGCCAGAAGATATTGGTGGCAGCTTACCGGTAGGTTGGCCTGACTTTGCATCATCTTTCCTAGATGCCCAAACCCAAGCAGGTTCCCTTTTAGCATCTGAGGGAGTATCATCACATCCCATGAAGCACAGGCCAGCCTAAAAACTAAGGAAATGAAAATCAGGCTGTTACAAATAATAACCAATGACTTCAGATCATGCCCTCTGTCTCCAGACCTCCAAAGCCCAAATCCAGATGAAGCCAATTAATGTAAAGAACCACATATGGTCATTTATAATAAATGCTTTTCAGTTGTACTGTGCAAGCCAAAGCATTTCTGCCACATCATCAAATACATTATATCTGTGCACTCTTTATTCAGTAACGATTTATTTATATACAGTTATGGTGCACCCTGAAACACAGAGCTTACTAATTAACTCATAGCCACCTGGAATGGTAATTAGCACAGCAAGATCTGGAGCAAATCCATAAGACTTATGAGATGTACGTGCTTGAATCACTGAAAATCGTCAACCTCACTGGTTTTAACCCATGTAAGGGGAAAACATGCATGTCGAGTGCCAAGAGTGCTAATGATAGGTTTGAAAAATCAGGCCCTGGTTGTGCAGGCAGATGTGGGCTTAAGGTCTCTGGCCTTCAAGTCTGCTCGGTGGCAGCATAAGAATGTGTCTTTCCCCACTGTGTGAAAGAGTTGGAACCAGAACAAGTGCTGGAAGTCTTTAATCCCACAGAAGAATTGCTGCTCAGTGTTGTTCCTTTAGACAAAGTTATCCTGGACTGGAGGTTTTGTGATGGAGAACTAGAGTTCTGTATGGAATCATTGTTCAGGAACCAAAGCAAAGACAAGTTAAATTTGGGCAAAAAACCTCCATGCTCTGTGTGCATGTGCAGGAGGGCAGCTAAATCGATACAAAGCCTTCTGATATTGCAGCTGCTGGGTTTGAGGCTCCTGGTATGTTAATACTCACCACCTTGCTTCTTTTGCCACTATGAAGATGAAGAATTACAACTGGGCACCACTTGTGCAACTCCATGCTATGCATTTGCTGCCAATCAGTGAATGTAATCCCACTGGAAATGCAGAGGTGGCCTACAAAGGATTAAATGTTTCCCATCTGCATTTAAGCTCTTTTGTGCCTGCTAAAGGGCTTTGCCTAAAATCAATGACAACCTGCCTGCTCCCATGCCTAATTGTCATAAATGTGTGAAAACAGAAGCCAGCATAGTTGTTAATTATCCCTTCATTAAGCCAATGTGCTTATGATAGCATAATCATGATCACAAGACACGTGATTCTCCTCTTACAATTTTCTGTTTACAAATGTAGTTTCTTTCCCTGCTAATAAGGGGTTTTAAACAAAACAAAACTAAAAGAAACAAAACCCTACCTTTTGAAGCCTGAGCTTGTCCAAACAGCCATCGATGACAAAATATCCCCTAACTTGAAGAATCAGGCTCTGAATTAGCAAAGAACAGCATAAATAGCAGGTATGTGTAAAGGCTAGAGAGAAGGACACATGAAAAACACCTAAAGCTGAGTTTGAAAGAGAATTTGGTGCCCATCACTGGTCAATCAGGGTTTGCACATTTCTAGGGGCAATTTTGATTAGGATTAGTTAGCCAGCAATTTCCTTCCTTGTTGGATTTTAACAATTTATTGTTTATATTACAGTCTAGGAAGCTCTGCAATAGATACTAAAGCACCTAGGAGAGGCAGCAGGAATCACTCCATGGGAGTATAAAATTATATTATCATTTCAGTTGGAAAAGATCTTTAAGATCATCAAGTCAAACCACTAACCTCACACTGTCAAACCCATCTCTAAACGATGGCCCTCAGCACCTCATTTACATGGCTTTTAAATATCACCAGGGATGGTGACTCTACCACCGCCCTGGGCAGCCTGAGACAGTGTCTAACGATCCTCTTGGTGAAAAAGTTCTTCCTACTCTCCAATCTAAACCTCCCCTGGCACAACTCAAGGCCATTTACTCTTGTCCTGTCACTCATTGCTGGGGAGAAGAGACCGACTCCCTCCTCATTACAACCTCTTTTCAAGTAGTTGTCCCTCTTCTCAGCCTTCTCTTCTCCAGGCTAAATAACCCCAGCTCCCTCAGCTTCTCACAGCACTTGTTCTCCAGATCCTTCATCAGCTTCAGAACTGAACATAGCACTAGTGTCTTCTTTTCGCAGAACTGATCAGAAAATGCTACTCTGAACTCAAAACTGCTCACTAGAATGAGTGAGAACTGGCAGCTTTGTCTCAGGCTTTGAGGAAGGCAAAAGACACATGTAATTTGTGTTCAATTTATTGAGTAAGGCAGAAGTGGATTTAGGAATAAGCCCAGATTAATTTGTTCATTATGCTGCTTTACAGGACAGCAATGCCAGTGTCTGTCACTTTTAAAGGACTCAGCTGTGACTTCTGTACAGGATAGCAAAGATGTCTTGTACAGGTGGAGAAGAGAGCAGCTGTGTGCCCATTTGCCAGTTGCTGGAGGACTGGCCACCTCTCATGCGGTGCAAAGATGAAGAGCTACAGTGGTTTAACATTGACTTTATTAAAGCTCCTCACTCCCCTAGCAAATTGACTTTCAAGACAATTAAACTATTTGTGCCTCCATTCAGTCTGTTCAGTGCTCTTAAATTCCAACACAAAATGAGCTTCATTTGAAACAGCAGCATTGGTAATAGTGCAGCTCCTTGTAACGAGATACTCTCCTCTCATTTGATGAGTTAACAGAGAGCAGTCACAACAGTTAGCAATGCAGATAAAGCCTAACTGCTAACATCTGAGCTAGAGGAAAAGGATGGGGCTTACACATTAGAGTTGGAGTTCCAAGCTCCTTCAAAAGTTAAGTCAATTCCTTCCTGCACAAGGACCAGTTGTCCCAAAAAGTGTCACATCTGCCACCTCTCAGCCAGAAGAATTTCCCTTTGGACAACCAGAAACCTCTACAAGTTAAAGTGAATCCAAAGCCAAAGATAGCATACAGCATTTTCTAGAAGTAACCCTTTCACTCATCTTCTGCTCTAGCAAGGAGCATGCTGCTTTATTCTGAGAGGCACTCCCTGACTTGTGGCTGAGCTCCAGTGAGCTGCAACTTCACTTGCTGCACTCTAGGAATGAGCACACAACAACCACTCTTGGCTTTCAGGAAAGTTCAGCTCTGCTTCTCTTCCACACAAAAAAATACAGTCTTGCTATGATCAGCAATTCCTCCAGAGTAGTCTGAGAAAGGTAAACAATACCCTCACATGCATCTAAGGACCTCTACAAACATTCCTGTATGCCACTCCAAGTGCTAAGTGTGTTTCTTCCATCTTGCCTTTTCACACTGAAATTCAGAAGGATGCCTCTTTCTTAGGAAAATCAAACCAATCTCATACAGAGAAACCTGATGAAAACTTGGCATGCCACAGCACATGCATTTTCCCTAGAGGGGATGATGCAAAAGCAAACAAAACATGGCAGATGTTAGTCGTGGTGTTTCATGTGCTGTTGGAAGGTGCTCAGATCCTATAGCAGTGAGAGCTCAGAAGTCTATAGTGCAGAAGCCAAACACTTCAAGTTGAGCTTTTCATGTTGCTCTGTTTTGAAATACTTCAAGATGATGTAGCACAGAAATAATTTAGGCAAGAATAGATTTTCCTAAGTGAGACAGAATGATAAAACATTACACCTTGTGATACACAGCTGAAGTGACACTAGCTGAAAAGGCTGTATCTCATCTGAAACACCTTTGATTTTTCCATCAAAATGCAGAGAAGGTAAAGAACATAACAGCAAAATGTCTTCAGACTGAAACACAGGCTGCCCTGCATATACAGAGTTTGGAAAGGATGAGTTGTTTTTATGTTTCCTGATAATTTTGAATTAACTAAGTAAGTCCCTGAGCTTGTTTTGAAACTGCAGTGACAGACACTGTTACATTCTCAGGTGTGTTATTCTAAGTGAATGAAAAGGAAACAGAAACACCAGCTCCCAGTTTGTGCATGTTGCATTATAACATCATTTGACTTCAAGATGTTGGAGTTTGCTTTACAGGGATTTGACACTATCTATTTGACTAAGTAATAACTCTTTCTGTAACACATAGAAAGAAGTAATCAAAACACCAAAAATGTCTTGCTTGTGAGCTTCAAAGCAGCACAAAGGCTTGAGCAATTTAACACCTTTTTTATTCTTAAATGAACTGCTTATCCATTGACACATCTGCTGTTCAGCCAGGATCATCCTGTCGCTATTGTTCAGAGCTGTAGTGAATTTGTCTCTGTGCAGTTCAAGAAAAAAATTACACATATAATATTTCATGGCCTCTGTTTAAGGCTTCAGAGCTGCCTTGTGGTCTTTGTAGAAGGGCTCATTAAAAATGCATTATGCTAGTGAGACAGCTCTAGCCTGCCTGCACAGAAAAGGTTTGCAAAGGTGTGGGACACTGAAATGAGACAAAAATTCTCTCCTAGGGAAAGCAGTGACAGAAAGTGCTGCTACTTCTTGACTCACAGCTTTGATTCAAGCACAATGTCACAACCAATGTACATCTGACTGCTCTTCCCAGCCGGGGCTGTTACACCCCCAGGGAGAGAACTGGCAGCCTGGGAGGAGGCAGCAGCCTCCTGGTGTCTCCCATGCAATGCCCCGACAGCAAATAAACACTCCAGCAGTCTCCCTGGCAAATGTGGAGCCAAATCTAACCTCTGATGGGAAGGAATATCCTGAAACTGTCCTAAGGACAGCGGGTGACATGGCTGGAGTGGGTGTCCCCAGGGCTTGCTGAGAGCTTTCCTGCCCTAAGTCCAACCTTCTGTGGACTATTGACGTGAGCTGTGGGAAAATATTCCCTGAGGAGAAAGCCCACATCAGTCTGAAATCCTTCTCCTGTGGTGGCAACATACCTCACATCGAAGTACAATTGCAGAATAGATACAATTCAGTGACACCAGCTGCTGATGTTAAGAAAACCCAACACAAAAAGACAACAAAACCTACAACATAATGAAACAAGTTACCAAAGCCCAAAATGTTATTCAGACACAATAAGGCTTTAAAAATGTGCTCACTATGCATCTTCTCTCAGTGCAGATTTTGCATGTTTCAGCTTTTCTCTGGAAGCAGGGATGCAAGAAAACTTGTCCTTCTTTCTTTTCCTTTCTTTCACTGAAGGAAGTGTGGCTTCTCTCCAAGTCCTGCACTGCATAAGATTTTTTTTTGAAACCAGCAAGCAGATTTGCAGTAGCAATCAGGTTCATGTTGAATTTAGGATTACAGGGACCCAGGTAAAATATTTCATTAAGAAAACATGAAATAAGCAGTCAAAATTAGCATGTAAAGTGGAAGCTGTATTTTTCATGGGAGAATATTAATTGTAGAGAAAAGAAACAAAAGAAGTACCCTTAATAAAACAGTTTTTCTTTTAAACAAATGACATTAGTAAAACAAGAAGAATTTTGAAAAAATCTTCACCAAATACACCTGACAAATTATCCAAGCCTTCCTTCTGTCCTTGTCTTCTTTTTTTATCTCTTATCTCCTTTTCTTCTTCTATTCTTCTGTTGTCACATATTGAGGGTATTTATGTTGTTTCTTTCAGTAGATTTCAAGTAGCCTGGCAGCATGTGTACAGCAAATCAAATAAAGGTCCAGGCAGGTAACATGAGGGGCTAAAAAAAAAGGATATCACAAATTAAGGAAGAAGTGAGAGAGAAGCTGAAATCAGAGCTGGTGCCTGGGGGCAGCTCTGCAGGTGTAGGATGAAGGCTTTGCTGGTCCACTACCTTGTATAAGGTCAGGTTCATCACCCCTTTCATCAGGAGCAGCTCTTTCCACCCATCCTGTCACCCATCCAGAACCTTCACATCCAGCCTGGCTGATAAAAAAATCAATATTAATGATTAAAAGCAGCAAAGCATGATGTGAGCAGTGTAATAGTGCAGAGGAAGGTGCTGTGGGAAGTGTGCCTTGCCTGCAATGCTTGCTCTGGGAAGAAAAGGACAGGTACTTAATGGGGGAAAAAAATATCACTTTTTTGGAGGAAACAGCAGCACATGTAACTGTGCTAATTCAGTGGGAATAGCTCATTAATGTGGGAGATGTTAAAATAAGCACTTTTATATCTGTTCTCACCTTTTAACACCAAATATAAGTTCTAAGAATACACAAGGATAGGTATGCCTGCAGGCAAGTGAAACTATATGCATCAGCTTCACAGCCTCTAATGCCCAAATGTGGCCAACAGCCGGAGCAGCTCAGTGGGCTGGACAGGATAAACACATCAGGAGCAAAACACTGCCAAAAGGCTCTTTTTTGCCTTTTTTTTCCCCTTTCTGTCCATGCTGCCTTCCTGAGTGCTGGGAGAGGGGAAACACGCTAAAGAGACTGTACTGTACCACATGTCAAACGGCATCGTTAACTTTCACATGCGTTGGCAGATAATTTAGATAAAGACACAAAGGCACAAGGACACACAGAAGTGTTATCAGGGATGACTCCAAGGATGACAGGTTGTTACCACAATTTCCTAAGAGGCTGCAGCTGTGAACTCCCTTTTTCTTTTATTTTTCGCCCTCCCACTCAGCAACCTTCAGAAACTGGAGTTTAAGTCTCTTTTAAGTCAATGTGCTACAAAGGCACCAAATGAAAGCCTCAAGAGAGAGATATTGGCTTGAGCTATTTGATCCAGCTTTTTACATTGCTATTCTGTGCTCAATTCTGAGAAAAAGAAATCCCTTTATCCTGTGATTCCCCACCTAATCAAAACTAGGCTATTTTATCCAAATAGCCGAGGCACGTTGCTTAATGCCTGCATTGATTTCAGTCCCAGGAGAGTCAGATCTGAAAGATTTTCCTTGAAGGACTAGTCAGAAAGGAGAGTCACTGCTGCTGCTGCTGCAGCTGCTGTTACAAAGATCTACCTTTGCCACAAAATATTATGCTCCCCATTAAGAAAACAAACAGTGCAGCAGTGTGAGGAAGGACCATGGGAGTGCAGGCAACAATGGGTGGCACTGCACCTTCCTGCAGCTCCAGCTGAGTTTTCACTGGAGGTGTGTGTTTTGCCTGCATGGGGAAAGCATCAGGGGATGATGGCTGTGGTACAGCCTCCAGGTTGCTGTGGGAGCAGGGAAAGTTGGCTTTTGTCTGCTATGGAATACAGCACCTCATATGTAAGCATGGGACACCTCCAAACCCCCATCCCAGCTATAGCAGGACTGTCTACCTTAGCAGTAGCTATAGCCACCCGTGCAAGGCCAGAGGACCCTGACCTCAACCCTAATGCAGCCTACCCTCGTGGATGGAGATGTTGGGCAGTGAACAAGCAGAGTTTTCAACAGCTCACACGGAAAATCTTAAAAAGTTTCAGGGTTCTATCAACTCCACAGGGTAGATAGTGCCAAAAATGGGGAGGAGGAAAGGGAGGGGGTTATAAAAATAGTATTAAAGATCTCTGTCTTGAGGAAATTGGGCTTTACAAAACTCCAGCACAATCCAACACCTACTTAGTATCTCATTTTTCCTGGAGATTTGCAGCAGCAGATGGAAGTTTTGGGATCTGACACTTCTTACAATTTCCCTTGAAAATATAACCTATCAGACAGACAGGAAAGACTTTGCATCTCTTCTAGGGATCACCATTACACAGAGAAAATAATTATTAAACCAATGGATAAAATCAAAAGCTACTACAACTTGGTTTTCTTTTGTAAGTGTCAACTCCAGACCAGAAGATCACAGCTAGGGAAGCTGATTTTGGAATATATATGAAAAGTCTTTCTGTAGACATCCTACCAGTAATAAGCTGTTGAGAACACAATCCCTTCAACTTCCCAAACTCTGCAGATGAAGCCCAGCTGTTATTACACACTTGGCTCCCTAGCAGCAGCAAAGAGAAAAAGAGGGGATTTCAAAATAGTTTCAACTCCAAGATGAAGCTGTTTAATTCAGTCAGAAATTGACTTGGAGGATTCACTGTGCAAATGAAACACTGTCCCTGGGTTTTGTTTCTTTGCTTTCTGATACCTTTTTTATTTGCTTTTCACTTTTCCTCACAAGCTGCTCTGTCTTGTCCTTTTCTAAAAGAAGAGTACATGCCCAGCACAAACTCTAGAACTATTCTTAACCTCATTTCTCCAATCTCAAATACTTCTAACATCAAATATAGCTAGACCTACTCTGCCAGCACGGGTCAGGCTAAAGCTAACAAACACTTGTAAGTGCAAGCCCTAACCCAGAGCACTGGTCTCCATGAACTCCAGGTTAAGGTCAGGCTGATACCTTATCCTGAGCCCTGCCTGGACTCTTATGACTCCCAGTTCCTGTGAAATGAAATGTATCACTGCCAATCCCCAATACAAAGAAGAAGGCTCTCCACTAAGCAGGGCTTACCTGCTTCTACTTTCCACTCAATCTCTGCTTAAATCTTACTCTGATCTTTGCTCCATTACATCACAGTTAACTGTAATGTGCTCACTCTGGCATGCTGACTCCTTCTGAACACTGCCTTGTGCCAACTTATCTTTATGTGCTGACAACAAATGAAGCACAAGGAACAGATTTTGTATTTCCTTTTTTGCCAGCAGAGCATCCCAGAAGACCTTGCACAAGGTCTGTGGCCCATGCTGCCCCTTGCATTGTCATCCCCTGTTGCTGTTACTCATGCAGGCAGGCAGGCAGACCCTGAGGTTTTCTCTAAACAGAGATGCAAAGATGAATTTATTGCTTCAAGAAACAGAACTGGTGGTACAGAAAGGCACCAGCTACTGAATTATGATTTGCTGGACAAGCCTGCCACCAATGCATTCATACTTAGGCTCTTTTATTGTTTTAGATGAATCTGTTTGGTTGATTGGGGTTTTTTTCCTAATTTGTTTATAAAAAGGTCATATGGTCCTGTCTCTATTTTCTCATCTAAAAGCTTACTTGAAAGAATCATCTTCCCTTTGCCCTTACTTAGCCCTGAAGGAATGACAGAACCCTGATAATATTATGGAAAACTATATCCAGTGGAAACATTGACAACTGGTCAAATTTTAAGCCAAATGCATCAGACCTGTTTTGACAGTCATTTTTACAAGTTGAGTTTGCTTCCATTTTCAGAGGTTATTGGTATTTCTAAGTCTTGATCCAAAGCTCCAAGCACCATGGTAGTAGTTACAAAACCCAAGAGCTTCTGGATCGGCCCCAAATACCATTGCAAATCCATCTATACAGCTGCTAACCTGCCCTAGGTGCTGCAGCTGCATACAGACTAGGAACAGATCAGGAAAACAGATAAAGCACATTAAGGGGTACTTGCATAAATGATGAGGAAACCTTATTTGATCTCAAAGGGACTATCATCAGACCTAAGAATGGTTGTGTGAAGTGATACATGATTTCCTGCTTTCCTGCATCACCTTCATTTCTAGAACAGCCCTCCTGCCTTTATCATTTCACCATTCAATTTGAAAGCTGGAAAACTACTAAATGCTCTCCACTTGCCTCACTGAAATGACACAAAAATGGCAGAGCTGCCCACTGCTGAAGCCTGCAGTGGCTCCAGACAGATGTATCAGACATCTGCAAGAGGAAGAGGATTTACTCAGAGTGAGTAAATCACTCCAGTATATTGTCCAACAGTCAGGCTAACTCTGAGCCAGGACAATGCATTTGGGATCTGCCAGTGAAGGCAGAGGTTGCTCTCAGCCCATTCCTGAGCATCCACACATCAGGAAGCAGTAACCCATGGTAACTTTTCCAACAGTGGCAACATTTCTGTGAAAGACAAAAAGGTCAGCCAAAAGATGAAGGATTCCTTGACTTCCTCTAAACACACTCGGCTTGACAAGGAAACTAAGGAGCTGGATGCAAATTCTGCAGACAGCCCAGGCAAGCATCCAGCAGCCTTTTGGTCTGGATCACCTCAATCCCAGAGAGGCTTTCCTCAAGGGAAACACAGATCCACTCTCACCTTTGGTTGTTTCTGGCAGTGCTAATAAGGTCTTTGTCAAACACTAGGCTAAAAATATCCTTCAACACCTGCACCTGTATTCCTTTCCTTCTCAAAGGGATTTTAGTTTTTTGTTCTTTTTTTTAAGGACATGCATATACAAAACAAAGCAAAAACAACAGGGAAAACAAAAGCATTACTGAATCTGGTTACAAAGGAATCCTAGTTAACAAGCTCATAGCATACCTTATTTTCTCTGTTTGGCATCTTACTAGCATGTCAGATGTTTTTTGTGCAAAACCCCCCCAAAATTTCCAAAGCTCACGTTATATACATCTGCTGGAAGCTGCTTTGTGTCCAGGAAGCAGAGTCACTGCTGGGCCTGCTACAGCAAGCAAGCTAGGTGAACCTGCTTCTGCAGGGGGGTTGGACTTGATCTCTAGAGGTCCCTTCCAACCCTACCATTCTATGATTCTATGATTTTCTGTTGAACAGTTACTCAGAGAAGTAACAATACTAGAGCAAGATCAATCCTTGAGGTAACTTCACCCACTGCAATGCAGCCAAATTTCCTTTCCACAATTAGTGGTGATCTGTGACCGCAGCATATTCAAATACTAGATTATTGGTTTTGTTCCAGGAGCTACCCCTCTAGGACAAAATGCAAACTGTGCTTTCACTCACGCTGGCGTAAATGCAAACTAATTTGGGTGACTTCAGTGATATTATCCTGACTGCCCTAATCTGAACTGCAATCATGCTCTTCATTGCATGCCACCCCACCACAGCTGCATGCTTGCACAACTGCCCCGGAGGTTACCAGACCAAAACACAAGCCTTATGTTCCCTCAAAGGTGTTTGATCTTTTAATCCCACTGCAATGCAGCCACTGCAGAGCTTTTGACAAACCACTTAGATGGTCTTCCTGAAAAATTGATTTAAATATGTGGCTCACAACATCATGGCAGAATCACTTTCTGGTTTCTATTTGGAAGAGTTTTGTTTCATCACATCTTATCTGCACTGAGTAACTGTATGTCATGCATTGTAAAATTAAGAGGACAATAAATAACAACGAAGCCCAGCCCAGTAAATCCAGTGAAAGGCAGTTGCTTGTAACAGACACTTATTTTAAGTGGATATCTGGAACTCATAGTTAAAGAAAGTTACCCTGGAGTTCCTGTTTCTCCTGTCTCATGGTTCTTCTCAAGTAGAGGCTGCTGAAAAGGTCAAGAGACTCATCTCTCCAGTGCTGGTGCTGTGCTTACCTTCTGATTCATGGCTTTGAGGCACCAAAACTAAGTGTGAACTTCAGAACTTCCCGCTGAGAGAAGGGGATCAAGTGAGGAGACTGGTGGGTGGTAGATAAAAGAGAAGCAAAGCCTGAGGAGAGAGAAGAGACCTTTAGCTCTAGGTGGAAGGCAGAGAAGTGTCTAAAGGCAATAAATGGTGTTATCAGATTAGAGGCTTCTTGATTAGTATTCATGAACTAAATACAGTATAATTTTGTCCATCATGCTTTCAAATTACAACTTGTTCTGTTGTTGGGAAAAACAGGTGCAATTCATTTTTTTAGCCCATTCCTGGCTGTCAGAAGTTCTTCCTGATTGACAAGACTGTTTAAAGGCTGCATCCAACCAGATAGTACACAGCTTATTCTATGAAGCTTCCAGACAAATCTGATATGCAAAACCAAACTCTCCCTGCCTTCAGGAACTGACAGGCACATCTTCACTAAAGACACACGTAAAATAAATGATGCCTCAGCTTCCTATAAAAACAGATGTATTTCTGATAAATTTTAATGATTAAAACAGGAAAGAATTCAATAAAGCAAAGTTTCCCAGTCTTATTACCTTATTACAGTTGTGCCTGGGCACCATATAGTCACTGAAGTATTTATCATCACTACATAATTTTCAGGCTACTTCTCCTGATTTCATAGATGACAAAACAGAAAACTGAAGAGCTTGTGTGGCTGCATAAGTCACTGTATGCCTAATGTCCCACAACAAGCCTGAATTGGAAATCAAAGATCATCCTTGCCAAGTCCTAACTTCACCCAGCCTGATATGGGGTGAGGAGATATTCCCAGAGGAAGGACATGGGTTGCAGCCAAGGTGTCTCAACCTCGCTGCTTTTGGGTAAGCAGAGGGTGTGAACAGCCAGAGGTGCTGAGGAGGCTGTGTACATTTAATAGTGCACAACAACAATGGGAGAATAGAGAAGAGAGTATCAGCCACATATATTTTATATACACACATACACACACACACACAAATTCAGGCTTTATGTAGATTTTTGTATTTAATGTGAAGCCACAAGAAAACAACATCTTCACTGGGTACTTTCTGTGGATGTGGCTTCTCTGTAAGTGGAAAAGATGTAATTCTTTCAAACCAAGGCTGTGATTGCCACTAGAGTTAAAATCAGATAAAGAATTTCTCCACGTCTTTGGTCACCATCTAGCAGATATAGTTCAAAAACCTGCTGACAGGGATCAGGGAGAAGGTAAGTTCATCTGACTGCTCACAGACATTTATAATCTTTCCACTGCAACTTTTTCCTGACACACCAAATAGTTACAGATCAACAGTCTATTTATGATCCATTTCTAGGGTCAAAAACGTAAAGTTCAGAGCTTTCATAATTCAGAAAGAGAGTGTGCACATGGGCAAGACAGCACGTACACAGGTCTGAAAAGCAGATACAGTAATGCATACACTTACAGTCATGTTCTCCCTCGGGTTCTGCCACTTGCAACCCTAATTGCTAGGCAAACCTTGCAATTTGGTTGATCCAACTGGAGAGCAGTTTGTGTTTCTTTGCAGTTGTGCAGATATTTGTTCAGGGAAACGGGCTGGTTTACAGTAGAAGGAACACAGCTGTAATGTCCCAAATGGTATGTGTGCAGTTGACAAGAGGCAGGTACAGCACCACAGTCCTGGGAACTCTTACAGTGTGGCTTATAGACATGCCTTTGTGTGGCACAAAGGGGCTGAGCCTCTACTCCCAACCTGGCCTTAGGTTCACCTATTTGTCCAGAGTATTGAAGAGAGCACCATGCTCTTGATCCCTCTGCACTGCACAGCACAAGACCCCTTTTGGGCTTACCAAATGCCAATATCAACAAAATGTAACCTGGCCAAATCAAGATATCTTGTTTTTTTTTGTCTTTGATTTAGTTTTCTCATTCTCCAGGAACAGTTTGAGCTTTCTATCCCATTTTCCAGGTATGTTCCTCTCCACCTCTCTGATCTTTGCAGCTACAAGGACAAAGCCTCCAGAACACTTCCCAGCCTGCCTTTCCACTGGTCTTAAATGCTAATGCATTAGATAACTCCACTGTGTGCTGAGGAAGCCTTTGCATTATTTAAGGACTGTCAGTCAGGTGTGAACCTTTCCATTGATTTACCATTCACTCCTCATCCTCTCCTGGATGTATTAGGTGGCTGCAACCCAGGACTGTTATCGAAGAATAACAATTCCATTTGTTTGAATCCGACTTAGCACTGCTCACTTTTGCAGCCCATATAATTCTCCTTACTGTGGTTTGTGTGACATTAATGACAAAATAAATAATTCAGCATGGTTTTCACCCAAATGTAGCCCTGTCAGGGACTAATATACAATCTCTGCTAGCTTATTTAATGAAACAAGCCACTGAATTGGACTTTTAAAGGCTGAAACTCTCATTTTAATGGAATTTGGAGGCAAAACTCTCCTGAGATGCCACAGTAACTAACAGTAACAGTCTCCCACTCCTGTGCCTGCCACTCTGTTTTCTCACTTAGCCCTCTGAGCAAGTCTGTGCCTTCTTACCCTGCACATCTTACAAAACAAGCTGGCTTTTATGAAGCTGCACCTAGCTTGAAGGGACCATGAACTGAAGATGAACAGCACTGGGGATGTCTGCACAGGGTAATTAGGAGAAAGGAGAACACTTCACTAATGAGACCTGGCAGCAAGACTTTGTGAATGAAACCACTCCTGCTCTAGCTCTCAGGGCAGTGGATTCAGTGATGAGTCCAGCCACTCCAAGCATTAGAGGAAGGCTGCTGTGCTACAGAACCACTTTAATGAGATCACTATTAAAAAAGAGACTTTAAAGAAAACCCCCACACACTCAGTTTTTGGACATTCATGACAAAATGTCCAGTAACTTCACCGAGACCAGGATATGCCTCTTTCTACCCACTCCCTCAGTCCCTGTACTGAGTAGTTTTTCTTCATTTCTCATACACTCATTCCTGCTTGCCCTGTGTTTACTGATGCTGTCCCTGAGCTGCTGTGCTAAAACTTGTGTCAATAGCTCTATAACTTGTGCATAAAGGAACGCTCCTACTAAGAAAAACCTTGCAGCTTTCCCTTAGAAATGTATTAGCTTCAAAGTGATCTCAGGGTTGCATTTGGATAAAGACCTTTATTTTCTCACAACTTTATATTCACCTCCTGTTCTTTTTTTTTTTTTTCCTCAGGCACAGCACTTAATTTGTCTATAAGCAACACATTTGGAGATGGCAAATACATCATGCCAAATTATTCTCCCCTGGAGCAGGGTCAATTTGATATTCAGATTGGCTTTTCATTTATTCTGGGTCTGCAAAGTGGTTTTTTTTTCCTTTCTTTCAGCTTCAATTTACCTAAACTATTGGTATCCAATTTTTGATTTGAGAGAATTGAACTGTCTAGACTGTTATCCAGGGTGTTTTTCCTCATGTCTATGGAGTCTGTTTTGCTTGTCATGAAACTGCTGATGGAAAGATCATAGTGTGCGTTAGGTAGCCGATGAAATAAAGCCTAATGGATTCTCATGGAGAGAGAAATCATTACAGCTTGTGATTTCAAAATCATGAATGGCCCATTTCCTTCAAAACAAGAGAATAATGAAGAGATGATGTATTTCCAAGTATACTCTAAGTAAAATTGCTAATGGGTTTCCTAGACCTGGAAATTGTGTGCCAGGAAAGGGTTGCACTGGTCCTTAAAAGCAACTGTGATTAAGGAGGAGTCAGAGACATGTAAGGTATCCATTTGGGTTTTTTCTTCCCCAACTCTGGACAAGCAACTGTAACACACCAACTGGAAAGTTTACCACAACTCTGGTCCATTTCTAGCCCACGCTTCCTTGGGCAACTCCTTCCCAGCCCTACTCCACCCATGACTTAGTCTCTTTGTTTTTCTCCCAGCATGATCTCTAGCCCTAAAAATCACCCTAACTCAATCATACAGTAACTCCTGTATTATCTTGCAAAGAGACATGTCCAGAAAACACTGTCTCCTTTACAGAAAGAGCCTTGTTTAAAGTCCTGATTGGCTAAACATTGGGATTAGTTGAGAGGCTATTGATTTCTTAAGCCAAAACCTAGAGTTTAACAATAAAAGTCTTACTTTCAAATGACATTAAGGCTACTTGCTATGACCTTTAGCCATAACAGTGATGCCAGCACAACTGGGAACTAGCAGACAGAGGGTCCCAGAAAATGTTCTCTAAATCACTCAGCCTTGTTGGCTGAAGTCACCTTTTTAGTTGAAGTCCAACAGCATTAACAGTAAAAAATGTAAACATGAAATGGAAGACAACTTATTAAATGAGATGTGGATCAGGTAGCACTGGTCCATTCCTTCAGCAAGTTCATTTACTAAAGCTAAAAAGCCCAATGCTTAAGGTATACACAGCTTTAGAGTTCGAAACTCACTTTGCTTTACATTGCTCTAAAACAATCAAACTCACAGACAGGACAAATATGTTTAAGTGAAGGTGTCATCAAGTAGATGACAGTGACACAGCAATACTCACAACCTGAGTCTGCAAAATGTTGCTCATTCAGAGAAGTCTGGTACCTGAGAAATAGCAGGCTTGGCTGGCTAGCCATGCTCCATCTCTGGTAACCATTACCCTACACATTTAAGTTCAGAGTAAGTGCCCTTAAATTTCAGGGCTCAAGTCTGCACTGCTTGTCTTAGCACCAGGTATTCTTTCTATAAGGCAAATATATGAGCCAGAGAAAGAGGTAAAACTTAAACTGACACTGGTCTAATAATATGTCATGTATGGAAACATCAACTAACAACAAAATCACACTGACCTCTTTGTGTAAATGGTCCAAGAAAAACCTTGCAGCCAGGCAGAGAACAACTGATGGCACAGGGGAGCTCTTGCAAAGGGCTATACTCCTGCCTAGTGAGTTTTGTAGTCCGATTTGCTCAGTATCATCTTTAGTTTAACTGTGCATTTAGTTTGAATTGTATACAATACTTAGGAAAGTATTCATGAGACTGACACAAATGCAAATGAGTTACCTAGGTCTGGAGTTATGACAATAACACCAGGAAATTAATTCCCAGGGGCTTTAAAAGAAGAGGGGTGGAAAAAAACAACAAAACAGTGTTGCCTTTTCTTTGCAGCTTCTACAAACATTACTTTAGTTAACTTCCTGCACTAAACTTTTTTATAATAGGAATAAAGTCCTTCTCATTACAAATAAAAAAGCACACTCCCCAGCATAGTAGCCCTGCTATCTTATTTAATGCATCTCCCAAGTAGAGCTATTCCAAATTGGAAAGACTTTTCACTTGAACCAGTGGCTAGACTGCACTTTTCATTTCTGTACACCACAGCAGCCAGGAGCAGCCAGCTGGGATCCTTTAGAAGCACTGCTGTGCCATGAAGTGGACTGACTGCATTCAGCAATGCAGCAATTCCCAGTGATCCAATAAATTTCAGCCTAGGAAACACTGACCAGTGCCTGGTCTTGTTTATCATCAACTACAGAGCTGGTGACTTTCTCTCACACCTCGATCTTCCTGAGGAAAGGCCAATGACAAAGAGGGAGGCAAAGGTGGAGCTCACCGCAGGTGCCAACTCCTTGGAGCAATGATTGTCTTGCTCCTGTAAAGCAATTGCTGTGAGATTTTGAAGGCTGAAATCTGCTATGTTTTAAGCTTGACAATGAGAAGCCTTTTGTTGCCTTGCTCCCAGCTCTTCCACTCAGCTGGGGCCTCAGCACCCCACCTTTTCCTCCTCATGCCTCACTTTCCCTTGCCTGTCAGCTTTGAGGCTGGGCACGAGTAGTGATGGCTTTTCAAGCCCTTGTGCCAGCTTGATCACAAAGGTCAAGCCAAGACAGTGATCCTGTGCAAAGCTTTGAGATCCTTTGAGAAGATGCTCTTTAAAGCCAGCATAATGCTGGCACCAGCTAAACAAGCAATCACTTTCAACCCAACCCACTGCTCCTGTCCTGCAGCAGTGCAGGCTGCAGCAGCAAGCAGGGTGCAGCCTCCTTGCTCACCATCATATTCAGCAATCCTGCCTCCTCCCACATCTCTGGGATGCTCCCAGAGGTTTTGTCAGCAAAGCAGAATAGTAGCATGAATAACACACTGATAGCATCAAGGACACTGAAGAACAACCAGCACAGCCAGCCCTGCTCTACCAGAATATTTATAACCTCAGTGTTCTGCCCAGGGAGCTGCAGCCTAATTTAGGCACCTGTTTCCTGCTTACTTTCCTCTCAGCAAACACATGATAGTTTTCTATCATTAATCTCCAGAGCCTCATACTTCCAGCATGCTGAACTTGTATTTCTCTTTCCCATTGACAGAACCTCTCCTCCTACCACAGTGAGCAGCTGGCAGTCACAGGTTCACAGGATCATGCCCATTACAGGGAATAAATCACTGCTGCCCGTGCACACACTTGACCAAGATTAGTACAAGTGCTTTCACACAATAGGCTACCCAGCCCCAGGTGTATCCTCCTATCTTGGTTTAAAAGTGGCTGCTTTAAGATTTACTCCTATTCCTTCACAGACATTTTTGCTAGACCAAAAGCCAGTCCTGCCCAGCACAAGCAGTTATGCTGCTCTTTTTATCCTCGCCAAGTCAATCAGTACAGTTCTGTGCCCTGGCACAGATATCAAATGCAAAGGCATTTTAGGAAATTAACTGGTAGCAGTGAGGCTATGGGTAGGGATTTTCAGCAGAATCACAGCCACATTTGAAGCAACACGAAATTCCCAGCAGGGACAGGCACAGACATGCAGAAATTGCACAGCTTCTACCACACATTTAACTGGGTGGAGCCTTTGCCAGAGCTGCCACAAGGTGAGGGAGGGAAGGAGTGCAGAGCACAGCCTCACCACCCACTCCTGCACCTCACTCAATCTGTGTGAAAGACGCTACCAAAATGGCCCACAGCCCTCTGACCCCACGGCTTCTCTGCCTTTTGAGACTCATGTCCCCTTGGAAGGGTCTTTTCATGTCCTGTCTTTGCTACAGCCTCAAGAAACATCGTGTCCGCCTGACTCTAAAAGATGAGATTGCCAGGTTTCTCTCACCTTGCAATTTGAGGGGAGCACAACTCATTTCCAATGCACAAATGCCTTCCTTGCCCTCAACTAGTTATGCACGTCATACAGAGAAACAGTGAATTAAGAACTTCACCAGTACAAGCATGTAATTGCTATTAGTGCTAATGGAAAATGTATCTGTTTCTAAGATGCATTTTTAGAGAGATTTTGTGCATTAAATAGAGTTGGGTGAAATGTTGCAGAACAGCATTTTATTCATGAGAAAAGTCAGAGCTGACTGACTGAAACTACTGACCATCACTGGTATTGGAATGGGAAAAATGATCAAAATCTTTTCAATTTGTATTTCAAATTATAACTCAACACTACTACTAAAAAGCAAACCTAAAAGGAAAGGGTTTTTACTCTTGATAACTAGTAAAGAATTCAATTACTCACCTGGCACAATGTGAGAGCAGAGGGCTGGAGCATTCCCTGCTATCGGTGCAGGGTAGACTTAGGTGGGTAATTCTATTAGCACTGTGGATGTCCCCTCACATAAATCTTTGTGACATTAGTAAGGAAATGAAGCATCACTAATACAAGAAGTTTGGGAATGTTTCCTTGGCTCCACCTCTGGATCTCAAGTAAGGACATCTCAGGTTTCCCATCTCTGCTACACGTACATATAGGCTCAGGCCATGGGCTGCACTGTAGAGTTTTAGAGTTCCCACAGCAGCCCTGGAAGCAGGACAATGTAAACCACTGCAACTAACAAGAAACATAAGTGCTATTTCCTTAGCATTCACAATTTTGGATGCCCTTAAAATCTGTGTATTAAACTACATGGCAAAGGAAGAGGAAGAGTTAACCACCTGGGAGTGAGCAGATCTGCTCCATGCAGCAAACGCTCAAAGCACTTGCCTCAGTAACATCCTCACCAAGTAACTGTGCAGAGGCTCTCGGTGTGGCAGCTATTGTTTCATCTCCTTATCGGCGCTGCACACTGCCGTGGGCTCCCTGAGAGGGTTCCCCCCGGGATGATCGTGCACTGAAGAGCCCCACGAAGATGAAAGTGCTCCCAGCCTCTGCCCATCTTCCTGCACACCGTCTCTGCTGACTTGCCTGATGTGGAGCAAAAGAACAGGGTTTGCTTTTAAGTCAGAATACTAGCAAGGCTGCTAGGGATGGGGGAGGAAGGAAAATAGGAAAGAAAGAAAAAACCTGGCTGCTATTGCAGTGGTGGCTCTTCCTGAGAAAGCTCAGTCTCTAGACCTGCCACACATAGAGATATGACCCATTGGGTAAATTTCTTTGTTTTCCAGCAGCCGAGCTTGTTTACATTTGAAATAACATTATTTGAAACAGTGGTCTGGCTTAAAAAAGTCCATCCCTCTGTCCAGTACCTAAAAGTGGAAATAGCAATTACCTGAAGGGCAGACGTTCACCTTTCTGCAATTTGTGTGTGGAAAGGCTGCAGGGGCCACAGCCTGAGGGAAGGTGAGAGCTCAGCAAACTGCAGCTGGAGGAATGGGCCCTGAATGCTGCCTTAGCCAGGGCTGATGAGAGAGGCCCACAGAAGAGGCACAGCTTTTATCTTGATCAAAACCTGGAGGGATTTTGTTTTTTTTCTATTTCTAAAGGGAAATAATTTATTTTGAATTTCGTGGTTGACATAAGAGCTTTTGGTTCTACAATGTACTTTCTCTTTTAAAGTATGAAGAAGATGAGAGCCCCAAAATCACAAAAACCTGCTTGTCTATTTTGTAATTAATGTCAGCTCTTGATGGCTCTTCCTTCTGGCTTTCTAAGGCTCCTCACTTCTGAATGCCACAGTGTCAAATGAGCTTCTGACTGTTATTGAACCCTTCAGTAGGCGCATCAAGGGAAATGCATCTGGTCACCTGGGTCACAGATCCATATTTCTACATTATCACTATCTCAACACTTTTTTGCTAGGCTGCTCCTTTTAAACTTTGTTGTCCTCCTTCTCAGTGTGAGATGTAAGAGCATTCAACAAAGGAAAACCTCTGCCCCATCTAAATCCTGAGTTCTTTCTAGCTGGTTAGGTATCTGTCCATATCTCAACCTGGCTGGCATAACTTCTTTCTTCCATGTTGCACTGAGATAACTGAACTATACCTAGTACTTGGGAGCAAAGTTGGTATGATTCACTGCTTTTCTACTCAGCTGAGTTTGGAGGGTAGAGACACAGCATGTATTATTATTTTTGCCTTCTCAATGCTATTACTTCTTGGAAAGAAAAGCTTTGCAGTAGGCATAACCTCTGCAAGCGTCCCAGAAGATGCAACTGAAGGTTTTGTGGTCTATTCTTCCAGCTCCCAGCCAGGCCCTCACACAGAGAGATCAACAAAACTCCACATGCAGCAATTACACAGCCTTTCCTTCACACAGGCAACATGCAAATACACAGTGTGGCTGCATCGGTCCTGGCCCTGGCTTGGCTAAAGACTAGGTTAGGTGGGTTTTGAGTAGTGCTGTGCCTTTCAGTAAACATCCAGAGCTCAGCTAAAGCAGCAGCAGCAGTTGCAGCAGCTTACGATGCTCTCCCCGACTCTTTAGTCCGTTCTGGCTTTACAAACCATTTTGCAACTGTGTTGGCAGGTCAGGAATTTAATTGCAAGTCTCATGATATTGGGTGGTGGTTTTAATGAAAACTCCAGCTCCTGGGGAACGCAGGAATCTCAGCTTTCATTTAAAAGCAATTAAGACTTCTAATTGCAGCAGCAACCTGAGAACACCCAGCAAGAAAGTCCTAAAGCATGGAAATCTAAAGGTAAATAAAAAGATCCTCCTTCCTTCCCTGTGCCATTTTTATTTAGAGAAAATGCTCTCAGGATTTTCAAACAAATGACATGGGAGGCCTGGCTTGTATAGACAAAGCTTCATTCCTGAAACATTAATATTAACATAGCAGAACAGGCTGGCAGGGAGAGAAGATAACAATCGCTTTAAGCATTAGTAATGACTTACTTTTACACTAATAATAAGATTAAAGCATTTTCACTGTAGCTTGGAAGAGGTAAAACACATACATTGACAGCAACCATTAGAAATATGGTGACACAAGGCAGTTTAACAGCCAGGCAGAATTACTAGTTGCATTCCTTTAACATTTATATATCACAAGAGTGTGAATTCAGCAGGGTTCAGGGATTACAGAATAGCTCTGGGGTAGATGGAATAGAAGGAAAACACAGTGAAGTTTAAAAGAAAATTAGAGCACTGTGAGTTCTGTCAAGTTTAGCTCTGAAAATCACTATCAAACCCTTTCCTAAGTCTTGGAGCCTAGGAGCTAGTAAGGAATAAAGCCTCCACTATTTATGATTTAATGGGAAAGGCTATGTCTGTTTTCACAAATCCAGGAATGGAATAAGGATGGTCAGAGTCTCAGATTCTAACTGTAAATGGTGATTTTCTACTTTATTAAATCCAAGTTGAAAAGGTAGTTTTCCTTGTGTTTACACACCCACATAGCTAACTGGAAGTAAAAGTATGTCTGTTTATGGCCAGTAGTGCTACCTCTGTTTGGGAGAAACAGGTTATTGTACAATTCATGTAATCGGTTTCCATAGCCCAAAGCAAATCAGGAATAATTTCTTATAGCAGAGGAGCAGATTTATACTGAAGTGTCCCTTGAAATTTCTCATTCAGAAGCTGATGGCTTTAATGACTGCCTTCAAATTGCTATCAGTAAAAGTCTACGCAAAAATGAAATTCATTGTGCAATTTGGCAAACAGCTGTACATTCACAGCCTTCAGCAACTAATCTAATCTGGGCTCTAATTTCTCTTTGTGTAGATTTGTAACGTATACAGGCTTGAGCTTAATAAGGCCATTAGCACAAGTAGATTTACTCAGGCCCCTAAGTGCTTGCAGAATGAGATACTGCTTATAGTCATCTGGCACTGGGCCAGCCCCAACCCTAAACAGTGTCGTAGAGGCAAAAAGGCTACTTGCATTTCATTTTCCCCCTTCCCAGCAGAGGTTTCTTACCAATCCCCATGGAAAAGGCACTCCCGGGAGCATGAAACCAAACTACCCCAGAGCAGCCCCATGCAGAGACACCAAACCTCAGCTCCTGGCTAGGCCCGGGCCATGTCTGGACAGCTGCACCAAATCAAAATGAGGACTGACTTCCAAAGCCTGGGAGCATCTCCATTTCCCAGAGCAACCAGCATTTGTACTGATGCTTTCCCCATCCAATCAGAGCCAACAGGACAGCAGGGCAGGAGTTAAGTGAATTACCTGCTATTTCATTCCTCCTTCACTTTTGGATGAGCCTTTGGAATTCAGAGGGACTGCCTCTGGTTAAATTGGATCAACTGTGCTTGTTTACAAGACATTTTGACCAACAAATCATTTTTTTTTCTGTCAGACCAAAATAGGACAATGATGATAACTCAAATGTTTGCAGTCAAATGGCTTTGGGAAGCTTTCCTGCTATTACACCCAGTGAATGCCACAGGCTCTTGCAGAGCTGTAGTGACGGTAGCACTTTTCTACATCTCCTGTTCCCACCAGAGAGCTCTACATCAGGCAGGTCTGCTCCAAAAAAACCCAGATGAAATTTATCTTTGCTTTTTCTATTTAAAAAATCCTGCTTTGAATTAAGCACTGAATTAGTTTGTTTTTGAAATAAGATATCTCCCTAAAATATTGAGGTGTCTAAACAGCTAAAATATCTCTCCAGGGTAAGCAATAACACTACTGTTAAAAGGAAATTCAGAACATCTAAAAAAAACCTGCCCAAAGCTGTTTCAGAATGACAAGTCGTTGAGGTAAATAAGTAAATACAAATCTGAAGTTTGAATTTGTTTCTGAACCTGTTATTTCTGGGACAGGAGCCCCAGAATTCTTCTGTTACCTTTGTGGGAAAGCCCAGCAGCTTGCCACTGCTATCTCATTTAGCTGGCACTATCTTGAGAGGTTTGTACAGTTTTGATTTGCATTTAGAAGCCTGGCTTTGAAAGCATAAAAGCTAGAACTGGGTGGTTTTGCTGTGTGAACCCCTTCTTCGGTCTTCAAAACTGAAGTAGTGAGGCAGTTATGCTTAGCAAAAACAATACAATAAGTAAGGAGAGCTCAGATACTGTAGATCAAACTACCATCCAATACTGAGTACCTCTGCCTTCCTCCTTCTGGGAATGTGGCTGTGCTGCCTCCTTCCCTGGCTTCCCCTCTGTTCATGTTTTCCTTTCCATGGGTATATCAGGAGGAAATGATGAAGAAAGCAGAAAATGAGATAGAGCAAAGGCATAGCTCAAATCACACCTGTGCTTTGGGCCTCTGTGCTGTTGTGCACAGAGGAAGGAGGAAGGGGAAGAAAACCCAAATAACTGACTGGAAAAAAAAAAATAGTAGTTGGATTTACTGAGTGAGAAAGGAATAAGAGAGCAGACTGAAAACCAGTCCCAAAAGAGCAGGTCCTGGAGGAATTTGTTGGAAACGTGAATGAACTAAATATTGATAAGAAAACAGCGTAAGCAAAGCAACAGGGTAAACAGGCAGTGCTACAGTGAAAGAACACAGATGATTGCCCATATAAAAAATGACTTTTTTTTCTGAAGGAAAGTAGCCAAGACCATTGAGAAAAGCAATTTCAGTTGAGAGCAACGCTCACTGAAAACCCTGGAAGCTTTTGTGTTGTCTGAAATAGACACTACACCATATCCTCAGCCCTTGAGCAAGTAATTGGGGGATGAATCAGGTGTGCAAACAGCCACAGGATGCTCTTATGCTGTCTTTACTAATGCAAAAATAATCCATCAAGTGAAATTTCAGATGCATCATTCTTACTTAGTACTCACCATGTTTATTCACAGGCAGAAAACTGGCCCAAAGCTACTTTGTAGTCAGGAAATAAAGAGTTAGAATCAACACCTTTATACAAACAAGAAGACTTGCTATAGGCATGGGAAACCTGGGAGAAATCCAGGTATTTGGATCTCTCCAGCACTTTGGAGCTGTGGGGGTGCATTTTGTTTTTGTTCTGTCTCCACTAGACATCTGTACAAAAGCAGCATCTGATAGATGAGCTACTTGGCAACTGCTGACAGGAGGGACAGGAACAGCTGATAACATTTTAAAAAGTTTGATCAATGAAGGACCAGTACAGTGCTGTATTGGTGAAGGCTGGAAACACGCAGCAAGCACTGTTCCTCTTCCACAGCCATCAGTTAACAAAACACTCCTGCTTTGGTCTCATTGTTTACAAGCAATAAAATCTTTCAGAGGAGTAACCTTCTACCTAAGGTGACCAGGAGTATTTTCTCACCCCGTCATAGCATCTACCCTTATCTGCAGCAAGAAAGGCTGCAAAACAAAGGGACTTGTTAATCAGAAGGTCTGTGCAAGGGAGAAACTGGATCACACCTTTGCAGCTAAAGAGGATGAAAGGTTTTCTGTGTCTGCCTCTAGGGAATTCACCATTGTACCTTGGCATTCATTGTGCCAAATAAACTGGGTTTGTCAGTGCATAGTTGGGCTCAAAGGAGCCAGAATAACTAGTCACTTATAGTCCTGGACCACAACCTCAAGCAGCCAGGAGGACTCCATCCAGCAACACGACCAGAGTAATCCTGCACTCGTCCCCTCAGTGCCTGCTCTTCAGAAAGCTTTAGGGTTGCATGATACCCTCCCAGTACAAAACACAGAAATCAGACCCTAGGTTGAATGTTTACCATCACTGCTGTTAGAGTCTTATTTATTAAAATGAGTTTTTAGGGATCTTCTTTTATCGTGAGATCTCACAAATGCGTTTGCAATGGCAGAGTAAGAGAAACCCTCAAGTCCTTCCAGAGCCAGAGATTGATAAGATTTTTCCGTGGTCTGTGGGACCTTAGCCTTCATTAAGATCAAGTCAAATTACCTTACAAATAATTTAGCTACAACCCACAGCTTCTTGATTCTGAACTAATGGATTATGTAGCCATTAATCAGCTCAAGGTTTGGCCTTTGCTTTTGACATTCAGAAGGTAAACTGACTCCTCTTATGATGCTCTTATTGAGTTTCTCAGATACATTTATACTAAAACAAAATAAATCTCATTCCCTACTAAGCACTGATGATTCTTCATGTTTATGACTCATGAAAAACTGAATGCACCTTTTTATAAATTTGTTTGCAATGCACCAATTTCATTTTGCTTACTCCAAAAGGAAGCAGATTTCTATTTGATGGCCTAGAAGACATGAGAGATTATTTATCACTGTATGTCTGGGTCTGTAGTTAGTTGCAGAGCCATAAATTTGGAAGACAGCACAGTAACTGATTTTCAATTAATTTCCTGGAAAGTCTGAAAACTTTGTTCTGGGAGATCACTGACAAAGATAGAATAACAATAAAATAACCCAAGATGGCCAAACCCAATTTAATAGTTTCCATAAAGATCCTTTTTATCAGAGCTCTGCAGGGCTTCATTCACTGATACAATACCACTCCCTCCAGATAAGTGTGATAGTGAAAATCCTCTTTTATACCCTGATCACTTTTTTTTTTGGCTAGGACTCCTATGTTTAGCTCTCAGACACGTCTTTAATAAGAGCTACCTGTATATCCAAGGGCTGAATTTCGCCCAGTGAGGATGTTCAGTGGGGTTTAATTTTGACAGATGATCAAAGGCCATGCCCTTATCACCCAGGGCCTGCTTCAGCTCTGAATGGATGCTGGGTATTCACTTGAAATAAAGCTCTGACTTTCCATTACTGTCATAAAGCAAGCTGCAGAACCACCCTTTCTTCATTTGTCTTAGTTATAAATACATCTTCTAACTCATGAAAAAAAGAGAACTCCTTTTCATAAGTGATTAATGAACCACAGATTCTGCTGGAGATACAGTAAATAGCCTTCAAGGGGCCTTTCTGCCAGAAGCCCTGCTTCAAGTCCTGCTTATTTACATAATACCTACATTAGTTGGCAATTAGGTACAGCTTTGGTTGTTTAGATGACTTTCCCATCTAAACAACACAAAAACCTTAAATTAGTCTGCAGATCATGAATTAGCCTGCAGCCTTATAGCACTGATCTGTTGGAGCACGGTTTTGAGGCAGCTAGTGAGAAAGTCTTTGCTGTAAAAGTCCAAAACACAGGAGTATCATGGATCAGCCAATGGCCCAGGTCCATTGCACTGCTTCTCCCTCCCAACCTCAGCCAGAAAAGGAAAAGGGCACACTAAAGGCTTAAGTTTGCACGTAACTCCCTTCCTATGAAACACTAATGCAGGAAATAAGAATTAATTACAGCTTTCCCTTTTTTTACCCCCCCAAAAAGCTCTATTAAGCATCTGCCTCTCTTTAAATTAAATTAAATTAAATAGTAATATTTTGCATAAATACATGGAGCTATCAAGTGAATTAAACTCACCAGCCTGGCTTGGCACATTTGACTCTATTCTTCAAACAGGAAAACACTACAAAAAGCACTCACTTGTGAACATGGGTTAATGCATATAGTGAACTCAACACTACCTCATCAAAAAATACCATCCACTGTGCTGTCCTGAACATGTGTGCATGAGCTACCACGAACTAGGCAGCGTATGGCAGGGCATCCTCCACTGCCGGCTGGGTCGGTGAGAGCCTTTGGTTTCATTTGCTGCCCTTTGTATTGCCAAATTTTGTGATTTTTACTCTTAACTTGAAGTATCTGACAGAAAGAAAGAAAGAGGGTTTTGTTATTTTCTAACAGACCCATTTTCTGCAGGACATGAAAATATCTTATAGCTATTTGATGTAACAGATTAAAGGGTTTGATATTAAAACCTCAAAAATAATATTTCAATTTTTCATTTCTTAACAAACTCTTTTTGTTCTGACTTCAAGAAATCAACCTGCAAGTGAATTCTTTATATGAATCCCAGCTGTTTCCTCTTCCTCTTCAAGGGAAATTTTCATAATAATAAGTGAAACATTATTATTTGGTTCTTGCCCTACCCCAATTAGTACTTTCCTTATTAGATCCAGCTCTAGCCTCATGAGACCCTATTGTCTTCTAAAAATACATCTCACCCAACTCATTGCAGGGAAAGCTTCAAGCTTTTAAAACTAAAACCAGAAGACAAAGAACAACAACAAACACAGGACAGAGAAGAGACAGAAGTTTGCTATTCTGATTTTTTTTTGTCAATTGGGCTGTGATTTGTTGGTTTTCACCCCCAAGATCTAAACCCTTGCCATTCCTGGGGAGTACCAGAGGATCCAATGCAATATTTATCTTTCCTTGTTTTATGGCTGGGAACTGGTGTACAGCATTGACTACTTGCATTCAATCTTGCATCGTGTGTGTGCTTAGCAGCTCAAATAGCCATAGCACGAGTAGCCACTGAGTTGAGGAGTTCTACAGCTGTGTGTATATATTATATATGCAGGCACATATATTTAGACATGAATATGTCTCCAAGTTTGCACTACCTGTGTGCAAGGCAGAAGTAGATTTAAAGGCTTTAGCAGGCAGCGAGGAACAAGTTTCCAGAGGGTTCAGTCTTGTTGGAGAAACTCCATAAATGATAGACTTTCTTTTTCAGCACTCAGCAACGCTTTCTGAGACATTTATGGCCAGATTGTCAGACTGTCAAAGCTATTTAGCACCCAAAACAGTCAGTTTGCCTAGAAGCCCCACTGCTAATTTTAGTGGCTAAATGAGAGCTGACCTCCATCATGAGGCTTTTCTTTGGAAAAGTCTGGCCAAAAAGCTTTCATCTAAACTGACTGCTCCCCAGGCAAGCGGTAAATGTCTTCTGACATTGTCCTCCTACTTTTGTGCCCTAACATATGCAGTCTGCTTATTTATAGAATTTGTGAGGTTCATGTACAAGGGGCTAAATCCCTCAGGACAAAGCGTCACTTGGTTTTGCACAGTGTGCTTCTCCCAGCCTCTAAGAGCAAAGGCTTGCTCTGCTAACCTGCCATACAGCAGAAGGTAACAGGACCCAGCTAAACCCAAATGCAAGAATATTTCTGGGAGCACTAACAAGGATAAGAGTAGGAGGAAAGAAGCTGATTAGCAGAGTTTGAGCTCCCAGCCCACCACCCAGGAAGGGGAGCAGAGGGAATATCCCAATGCATCATCAGCAGAAGCCATCCTTCAGCCACCTACAAGGACTGCATCTTTTGGAAAGATGTGCAATGTTTCTTGCCTTGCTCAAGGGCAGGAAGATGCCAGGGCTGAACAGCACAGCTTATATCTAAAATACAGGATATTTCATGTTGGAAACACAGCCCTTAAGTCCTACCTGTCACAATCAAAGTTCCAGCAGTGCTCCAATAGTAAAAAGCCAACCACTACCAAACGGTCCCACCACAAATCAATCTTGCCCAGTTTGGTTTAGTGGAACTAACAAATAAATCAGCAGAAGCCCAGATTAATGCTATTACATTTGGATATTAGTAAGAGAGTAACATTTCTTCTTTTGGAGATATTTGCATTTTCTTTTTGTATTCTATGTACAATAACACAAATTAGTATGGACAAAACCAGAATAAAAATGCATCAGCCCTCAAGTAAGGAGGGACACACAACTTTTTGCAGGTGCAAAAAACTGAGCTGAGGTGTTTAACTAGAGAGAACAGTAATCATCATCACACATACCTCTCTTCTCATCAGCTGCAGGCAGAGAAGAAAATTCCCTTCTTCTAAGGCCACAGTGCGTTCTCATGGGCACCGAGCTCTCAGGGCAGCTCAATCATCACATAAATAAGCCTTAATTGGCATTCCCAAATGCTTTGAAATTGTATTGCCTGCTGCTGGCACTCCAAAAGGTGTGCCTCTGGAGATATAAAAAGAAGAAAAAATATCAAAGATCATTTGCAATTAGATGCAACAAAACCATACCTAACTGGTATGTGTTAGGGTAAAAATAGCATCAGCCAAAATGGCAAATGCCTTTTGGTTTGTGAGGAATTGAACATGTATCACCAAGTAGTGATTATTACAGACTCTGATCAGCAAAGCAGACAATCATTTCCCTTGTTATCTTGCTGCCTGCCCATGTGAACGGCATCAAACAACTATTAAAAGGCATCCCACTACCCAGAAGGGAACACCGGTGGCGAGTGTCTGAAAACCTCTTCGTTAACAAGCTCACTTTTGAGGCTGGTGAGAAGACAAGGAAGCATTTACCAGCTAGCCTATCAATAATTATGGACAAGAAAATTGTAGCTCATTGTCTCTCCCAGCGCAAGGAGAAATGAATAACACAGGCACAGTTCACACACCGTGCCTGTGGTGAGCAGCCCTTGCATGGCATCTCTCAGCCATGGGCAACAGCTGCCAAAAAGGCAATTATGCATGGAGCTGCTCCCCTGGAGCTGCTCAATACAGGAGTGACATGTATTTGGAAATTGCCCCAAAGCCCTTCTGCTGGTAATAGGAGGCTTGAGGGACATCAAACACCCTGGTAAAAGCAGCCTGAAAGGCCCCACGCATGGATGGGCAGCGGTAACATACGTCAGGGCTGAAGCACTCCAACACAAGGATTTTTGTTCCCGGGAGCTGTGAGCTTTCCCTGAGGTCCTTCAAACACATAGGGATGGGGAACTGGTTTTAAGCAGAGTAACTGATAGGAACTCAATTCCCTGTTCCTGACATTTCTCCCTCTCTGTCACCCAAGAGACCTTAAATATCTAATTACATTTCAGCATATAGTCACCCAACCTTGTTATGGCTATGAAAGTTGCTCCAATTTGTAGTCTAACTCTGTTTTATCTCCAGTCTCATTGCAGGGAAGGAGGAAGGGTACACCTGAACCTGCACAAGGCTCCCCAGGGGTTGCTATGCTACTCAGGCACAGCCTTTGCATCAAACTACCAGTTATCTTTTCAATTAATTGTAGGTATCATAGTGGTTGACAGGACAGCCTTACTACCAAGGGATAATTTAATATGACTAAACCACAATCAAAGCATTAATAGCCTCAGAATTTAATCTGTGCAGAAGAAGCAAGATTTATAAAAGGGAAAGGATGACCACGGCAAAGATGAATAATGTTAGTTGTACTATTACAGCTAGTTGTAATAGTATAATTAGTTGTGATATCCAGAAATAAAAATTACACTGCTTTGAGTTCCAGGACGCGTGCCAAAAAGAAGCTGTTAGTCACAGAGATGAGGAACAGTTTCACAGTCCATTATCTCATAAACCACAAGGCCCAGAAATGAATCCTACATGTCACAGGAAAATCAAGACTCTGTATTTTACAGTAATACAGAGCTTTTAATTTTAGCCCTTAAACCAGATCCTTTCCAATTATCACTGTGCTGTGCTTTTCCACTTCCACCCTGAACGGAGTTTGGAGACGACTATCCTCAGCTACCCCTCTGACTGAGCTGCACTTTTTCTTCAGGCCTGGTCCCAAGGTGTCCCTCCTGATCAGGCTGTGGCAGCGCAAGCCTGGCCCTGGCATCCCAACCTGCTCCTTTCCTCCACTCACCAAAGGAAAAAAAAACAACTCAACCCATTTAACCCAAAATGCATCAAAACACAGCTTTTTTGTTTTCTCTTTTTTTTATCCTTGCAGGGCAAGGAGGCTGGGTAGTGGTCTGGCTTGTCTCCATCACCAGGCGCTGCTTCCTCATGGGCTTAGGCAGCCCTTGTTGCTCCCCAGCTCCACGTTCAAGGCCAAACTTTAATCTAGAAACACGCTTCTAAACCCACAGTGCAGAAAGCATTAATAAAGCTATTCAGCACCAGAGTGTGTCGTCAAGAAGCTATGCAAAAGCAAAAAGTGATGTGACTGAGAAGCACTTTTTTCGTTGTTGTTGTTTTAAATGATGACTGCAGCCCATTTTTACTATCTCACTGTTACTCACTTTTATGACAGACACAGAAGCAATTGCTTGAGCTCATAGGCATTTTTTGAAATATTACTTCGAATGACCTCTATATTAGAAAAGTTATTTTAAAACCATTTCCTGCTTCTGGGTAGCAATAAAGACAGTTAATGCTTTTTTCAGGTTGTGCTTATCCTTTTCTTCTTCATTTCCTCCTACGTACTTTCTTTTCTTCCTCCACCTCCCCATGTCAAAGGGGAAAACAAAAGTGTGCTTATAAAGGAGGAAAACTAGGAAAGAAAAGATAACTCTCTCTAGAGAAAACAGGCAGGAAGAGCAGAATAGAAGTAAAGTTGTGATTATTATTAGTTTTTTAAAAGGGAAATCACCTGGGATTGAGATAACTGACATTTTTGTTGTATTCTCACACACACACATCCACCCCAGCCCCCATTTCTTCCTGGTCCTGGCTGACTTGCACCTTCTGGCAGGCACGTAGGTGCTTGTTTTGCTGCTGAGGGTTGTTGCTCCACAGGATGGAGCTACCAGAAACTCTGCTCCCAGGAGATGTCTGGTGTAGGTATACAATGAGCACCAAGTGGGGCTCTCCTGGCCTTTCCCCTTGCAGCGCTTCCCTTACACACACTATCGTTTTGCTGCAGCAGTGCTGTGGGCTTCCTAACATCCTATTCTCCGTGGTTTGTATATTGGGAAAGACACTACTTAATACATCTGGGGAAGTACTTCCCCATATATGCACGGGAGCCCTGGCACAGAGGCAATTAAACACTCCAGGCTGCACATGCTCACACAATCACCTTTTGTGACTGTCACTAAATAAATGCTGCACTGAGCCAATACATCTTACAATGGCCTCATTTTTCTAGCGATGACGCCTCAGGCAAGGCCTGCGTGGCCCAGAAAGGAAAAAGGTTAACTTTTGCTGAAATTCCCTAATCCTGTTTATCTTCTTCTTCTCCCTCAACATCTGCCAGCTTCAGACACCTGTTATAAATATCAGTTTATCTTGTGCGGGTTCCTGGAGTCTATCAGCAAACTGAGCAATTAGTATTGTCAGTGAATCATTCATTAAGTGAACTATTCAGTTTCAGCTAACTTAAGACTAATTGTGTGTTTAATTCCTATCTAGCAAGATCAAATCAATCAAAAAAGGAGAAAAAGATACCATGGATAAATATCAAAGATCAATAGGTAATAAATTAAAACCTTAATTAAAATCTTATCTGAATGCTAACAAACCTGATGAATTAAATCAGAGCAGGTGATTTCACATCACATCATTCCAATTGTCATTGTGCTTTCTCCCCAGTACAACCCTGGAAAGAACAACTCTCTCCCTTCTCCATCTGGCAGAGATCCTGTGCAAGCAGTTCAATGCCACTTGGAGGGTGAAAAGTGACCCTATAGAAGTGGCATTTTCCTGCTTGTTTTCCCCCTTGAATTTGGAGCTGCAGCTACTGACCTTACTGGCAAGGAGGCAATTTTACTGCTGGCTGCTCTTGTAATCTGTGCATCTCAGCTATTAAAAGGGGAGCAGGAGCTAGTTTCCTCTTGTGTGTCATCAGCAGAGGTAAATAACATCTATGCATCTCTGCCGTGCAAAGCAGAAAGTAATTAGGGGGAACTGCTCAGGCTGTTAAATTGACAAGCTGATATCTGTGCCTACCTTCAGAGGTTCAGGCCCTATGCTGTACTCTGTCCCTGCTACGGTTTTTAACACAATTTATTAGGCCAAAAAGAACATGAGATGGAGAAATCAAAAGCACTAAGGCTGCTTTTAAGCTGTGTGCAGACACACCACCTACTACAAAATCAAGGTCAAGAATTAAACGGAGAAAGAAAATATATCAATCTTATCAAATTGATAGATCCAGTCTTGATGTGATCCTTTTGGGTGGGTTTCATTAGCAGGAAAGCTCACAGGCTCAGTCTGCATGAGGTCTGTAAACACCACAAACATTGGATCCTGCCAAGAAACCTTAGCCAACAAAACTATCTCCCCAAGACATGCCATCCTGGCACTGCTGTCCTGCTTGTGAGTACCAAGCTTATCATACCTGCAACAAAAAGGAGACCTGGATAGGTCTCCTCTGAACCAATAAGGAAGCATCGTGAGGTAAGTCAGACCCAGACTGTTGGACTGCAGGTTTGTCTCCAAGCAGCCTGTTTCTCAATGTCTCTGCTGCATTTGTAATGATAACTGTTATAAAACTCTCTTTTAGACCGAGCTATGCTCCTGGAGGAACTGTAGATTGCCACATCCTCTAGATGAGAAAGTGCATATTGGTTACCTGATGGGCTGTCTTTGCCCTAACTCTGTCTTTTGCTTTTGAGGCTAATGATAAGAAAGCACTTTTGTTGTTTTTTTCCCTATGAATGTGCACGAGATATCCCATCTCTGTGAGTGTTCCCTAGTTTCCCCCTCCCTAGATCCTGGATCTGATGTTTCTCACTGTGTCAGCCTGCAGCTAGATGGGAGCCAGCCCTATATTCAGGTCATCTTCTTTAATGCTGACTCCCATTGCACTGCCAGCAAAGGAAGGAGGGCAGAGGCAGTAGCATCCTCTATTCATCTGTCCCACTGCCCAGCTCTCAGTTGCAGGTGAGGCTGAAGCCAAAAGACCTAATGAAGCAGAGAAGAACAGCTACACTCCTGACATAAAAGGCACAGCAAGCTTTCATCTTCTGAGAGGTTAAAAATAAACAGTTTAGCTTTCAGCAAAGTGGTCTGATTAGAGGCAAAGAAAACTACACTGATTTCCATGGAAATGGAATATTTTGTTGCTGCTACTTGATCTTGTTGAAATGTATAAAGAATACAAAAGAGTGCAATTTCAGTATCTGGAGAGTGCTAGTATGTTTTAAAATTGTAAATTAAATGGATTTCTTTTAAAATAAAGCTGTCTGGTTTTACTTTCTTAATTAGTTCATTACCACTGGAAATAGAGCTTGCTCTTGTAAGGTTATAGCAAGATATTGCAGAAACACAGAAACAGCTGCAATCCACAAGAGAAGAGATACAGACACGGGCAATATCCGTACTGACAAATCAGGGATTTATGATCATCTCTGTCTTCTATTTTCTGTCTGGAAACACCAAAGGACTGTCCTTTAAATCATAAATCTTGCTAAATTTAAACCCATTACAAAGCAGATAAGAGTTTCTATGGAAGAAGGATCAATCCCTGAATTCTGTTCACTTCTTTTAATGTGCAGGAATACTTTGTAAGAGTAAGGACAGTCTACACACGCTCTGGAAGCAAAATAACTCAATTAGTCTGAGTTCTTATCTCATTATTATGGTACATTATCTCCATAGGGAGGCTCCTTTCAAACATGCAGTGTCCTATTTCAGTTTAGCCTAGATAGTAACAAAATAATCACTCGAAATGGGGCACCCTTGTCATGACCTTCCCTGTGATAAATACTAACTACAGGTGTGAACAAAACGCTGCTTTGCTAGCACCGTTATCTTTATAGCCATGCCTCAGGGTAGGGTTGTCTCCAGCTTTTCAACACACACCAATCAGGAGTTGCCACAGCAAGGCCAAACTGAAACAGATTTTTGAACAGAAAAAGCCAAAAATCCCTGTTGTTAATTAAAAAACACACTGTGATTGAGAATGAGAAGAAAAGAAATTCATCTCTCCTTCCATTTCTTCAAAGTGAAACTTCATCAGAAACAACAAATTCTTCAGGTGTTCATTTTGACAGTGTGACCTTTTTTGTTTACAGAAATTTTATCCTACTGTCATTTTAAGTGACAGAGCAAGTTGGGCTTCTAACAAAAAAGCTGCTGGACTTTTTATCTGTACGTTATCTTTTCCTACATGCTTGCAACTGGCATGTGCTCTGGCTCCAGCAGTGATGACCCAGGAAAGAAACCAGAGCCAGGACTGTGTGCCTACAAACCACAGACAACTTCAACCTGGTTTAGGATGGCTTTCCATTTCAGACTAGTCACATTAAACATTGATCAGCACAAATACCCATTGATACTGTGGCTCAAGGGGCACTTTTTTTTAACTCTTCTTTTCATATAATGGCCCCATGAAACCAATCCTGTTGTTTTCTTTGCATTACACTGAGGACTATGCATTTAATCTGAAAGATTGACCATGGAAACCCTTAGGAGTGGATCCACAAAAAGATGCAGACACTGTAATACATAATTTCTGGTGCCAGCTGATTTTTTTGCCCCGATGCAGGTGTGGGAGCCCTTCACAATGTACAGAGAAAACCACAAAAGACAGCAGCTACTGCAGCTATTCAGTAAGTGTTTCTTAGGAAGGAGGAGAACGAGACATAAGTCCCATTCCTGGATTTAATTAGGTGGCTATGACTAATTAGAAATCAGAAGGAGTCTATTAATTGAGGATCCTGGTGAGTACAGCAGTCACCAAGGAGACTGAGGAATTGTTTGCAAACATCGACCTGGGTTATGGTCATTACAAAATCCTTCCTTTTTTGCCACTTCTGCTTACAGACACTTGTTGCTATTTTCTGATGCTTCTCTCTTCTCTAATAGGCTAATACTACGCTTTCAAGAGTTGTGTCAGTTGAAAGCTCCTCAGAGGTGGGTACTCACAGCCACAAGGATTCTCTGTGCAAACTTAATATCATTAAGGACTGGATCTAAGAGCAGTAGATCAATGCTCAGGGGAGTAGTTAGGGTGAAATATGAAGACCTCATCCACAGATGAAAGGAAGAATGCCATGTACTAATGACAGAAAAGGAAGTCATCAGCTACCTTTTCATTCATTGTGCTGCATCTGGCAAAAAAAGACTGGTGTGTTCAATTCACCACTTCAGTAATTTTGCTTTTAACAGTACCTGCATTTGTATTCAACCAGCAGACCCTATTAAGTGAAGTATTTTTTGGACACCTGATGGTTTTGACTGCATATGTGTCCTTCTGTTCCTGGCCAAATACATTTCTGCTTCACTGCTTGCAAGAAGATCACCTGAGGAGAGCAGAGCAGAGCCTGCCAGCTCCACACTTTCCCCAAACAAAGCAGTAAGCATGAATCACTAAGTTTTAGGTACAATTATTCTCTGTGTATTCTTTATCACCTGTACAGAGCACGTTCCATTTTATCTAACTAGTTTGAGCTTCACCATCCCTTGTGCAACCCACTTGGTGCACGTTTACTGAGTGTGTTGGTTGTTCCTGTGCATTTTTTACTGTTGCAGTTGGACATGCTCGTATTACTGTTGCAATCAAGTTGAAAGGCTTTGGCATTTGGACGGTGCTAAAAAGGAGTCTCCTCGCAACTTTAAACAGATAGTTGGGGAAATTGTCAGGAGGCACTTGTGCATAACCTCCGGCACATCAGGACAGATTAACCAGCAACCACTCCTCTGTTGTATCAGGCTTCTTTTAAAGCTAAAACCCTTTTGAAATAAGCCCATGCTTATTTCTTCCAAAGTAATGATAATTGATTCAGATCACCCTGAAATGAATTCAAGCTCAATAAGGGTCACAGGCTGATGAAGAGGTGCACCTTCACTGTGCAGAGGAATCCAGCTTGCTTAGGAGCTGAGAAAGCCGCAGATCTGCAGGTGGGAGGTTTATTTCCAACAGCCTGATTCAGCAATAAAGCAATAACTACAAAATCCTCCTCAGACATTTCACACACAAGCACTTCAGAAGCACTGAGAACAGATTAGCTCCCTTCATTATTATTTCACAGAAATCTCAGATCCCACAATTTTGCCTGAATTTGGCTACAGTTGTGCATAGCACAGAGACATGCATGTATTTATTTAGTATAGCTGGGGGACCAGCAAGTGAAGGTTTTAGGGGTGCTCCAATGTTGCAGCACTGGCTGGGTTCCATGAGGGGCCACTTTGCACCTCTCCTGCTCCCTCCTTCTTACACCTGCTGCAGGAAGGGTCTGAGCAATGGATGAGCCCCCTAGGACAGCGGGCAAGATTGGCTTTCCCTGCCTTTTCTTCAAGCATTAGAGGGGAAGGAGGAAAAAGGCTTCTCTTAGCTAGCAAACAATGTCTGCCCCTGCCACCATGCTTTTAGCCCACTTTCTCAAAAGCAGGAGTCAATTTGGCTTCCTATTTCTTACCATTCTCATATGAAGGAAAGCTACAAATTAGTATTTAGGTCAGCAGGATCACATTTATAAGCCATAAATCAAATCCAACAGACCTTGAACACTTATTTGTAGCTTACAGACCACACCTTGAAATGTCCTGTGAATCCTGATGCTGAAGTGCTGGATTTGGTTTCCTCAGCATGCAGAAGGCTAATCAGCAAACTCCCCTGGCCTCGGAGGGCTCTGTCATCTGCCACAGTGACGTGCAGTGTGCTGACACACATTCAACAGCAAATAGCACGTGCAGCATTTTGGTCACAATATCCCAGCTTCTGTTAAATAAAACTCTATTAAGTAAATGATAGCACAGAGTTGGTGCTCTATTCCCTGTGTGCAGGAGTTGTGGTCTTCTGCACGTAAGACTGGCTTTGTGTCTTACACCTCCATGTTTTGTGCTCATTACACACGGGCATTTGACTTCACTGGCTGTACTACCCTTCTTCCCTTTGAATCCCTCTGTTCTTTTAAGTGATGCTTTGTGCCATTCACATCATTCTTGGTGATTATCTTTTCAGTTAGGGCAAGGACTTTCCCTTCCTGTATATAATCAGTTTTGAAGCAGGAATAAAATGATCTTCTGCGTGAGAGACAAAATAGTCTCCACATGTGGGAAACAGAAGTCTTATGAAAAAACTAGAAAGAGAAACAGGACATGCTCCCTTAAAAGGTGGTCAAACGTTTATCCTTTGGTTAACAGAGGAGGGGGGTGGTTTTGAAACCCCTTACTGGCAAATCTTGTAAAACAAACTTCCCAAAGTTTACAAATGCTTACATTCAGGAGTAAACATTGCTCACAAATTGAAATGTGCTAACCCTTGTCATATTTCTGCATAGTCAACATGTGCTAGAGTTGCTCCCATTTGAAGTAAGAAAACTATAACCCGTAGATCTTTCCACGTTATGCTTCACCTTCTGCACACACCATTTACACCCAGGCTCTTCCCAGTGCAGCCTGCTTGGCAGTTTGAAGAGAACAGTAATTGCTACTTAAACAAAAAAAAAAAAGGAGAGGGGAAGGTGAAAGGCACCCTGCCTCTTGTTTGCACAATTCTCTCCCTTTAAACGTAGTAGAATGAGGAAAGTGGATTAATTTGTCCCTTCAAAGGCGAGGTGCTATGGTCTCAGCTGATGTGGCTCTCCTGACGCAGTAAAGCTGTGCTGACGTGCCTGTGTGAGCCACCTCCAGCTCCCCACTGCTGCTTTTAAAAAGATTCTGTCAGTGATATATACGCCTTGTGGGAAAGCAACACGGCACTAGGTGCAGGCAGGTAAGGCTGCAGTACCCTCCGTCACTGCAGCAACAGCCCCCTGTTTCTCCAGCTGTTCCTTTACTATTACAGAGAAAGACAGGGCTGTCTCTCAGAGCATCTCACAGGAGAGCTATCCTGTGTCTGCCTGACGATCAGAAGAGCGATTTGTAGCAGCCTGAAGTTGGTTAGGATGCTGTTCTGCAGTGACAAGCAGCCTGGCCAAGCTATAGGTAAGAGAAATGTGTTTATTTAGTCATCCACATCTTGGAAGTCCTCAGCCTGTTCACAAAGGGCAAGTGCACATTCAGTATTTGCTCCAGGCAGGAGCAAGACCCTCCTCAGAAACACACAGGAAAGAAGAAAATCATGTTCTTGGAAATTTTACAAAGCCTCCCTGCCCTACACTGCCTGAAGTATCAATGAAATACATGGAGACATAAGTAACAGAGACACCATGTGACAGAGAGACACAGACAGGACAGGTGATACCCTGCTGCCAGACAGGGCAGGCAGACGAAAAACCACTGAAAACCCAACACTCTGTCCAAATGAATATGCGTGGAAAATGAGCAGTTCAGTCCCTGTAACCCTTCCCATGCTGAAACACAGCAGTGGGATCAGATATTCTAAGCCTGCAGGGACTCTACTCCCCACACTCATCTCACCAGCATCTTTAAAATAACAGAGAAAGAAGGAAGAAAAACCAAACAAGTCTCCTCCTGACTAAGCTCTGTGAGACAACAAAAAATAACAAATATGGCCCAACTGCAGATGGCAAGAACAATAAAGGGCAATATCCTGTCTTTCCTGTAAGCCTGTTTGTGGCTCAGCAGCTGGGAAGCTACAGAGGTTTGTAAGGGCAGAAAGTGAATCCCCAGTGCACCTGCCTTCTTGGAAGAGAAGAATGCATTTTTATCACATAGAGATGTAGGTTATTTTCTTTTCCCTTCTTGTGGAATCAGATAATTTAGGCCCCTGCCTTAATACATTATTGTCCTTCCTGATAATAAACCTGACAACAGTTACACTGGATTTTTCACTGACGGTATCAGGTCAAAGTTGGCCCACTGTGCCTCTGCTCTGAAAAAAACTTCTGTTAACAGCAAAGAAGTAAACACCAGCCTCTCAAAGGAAGCTTCCAGGGATCCTACTTCCCTCAAAGGATAGCTTGAAAATGGGGCTTGGAAAAGCTACATTTTTCAGGCATTGCAGATAATGTAACTGAGCTGTGGTTGATGCTGCAATTAAGGGGGACTGGTGATATGTGAGAAGCAGGTTGTGAAGCACGTGTGATGGCAGAAACACACTGAAATACCAACTCTGCTGTCTGTAATTGCACAAGCGGCTTCTCAAAAGGATGGGGAGAAATATCCCAGGAAATTGGCTGTCTGAGGTTACGGAGATAATAAGTATTTTCAGAAATCAGCACCACTGCCAGCAAATAAAGTGGAAAACCTCCCCATGGAAACTAGAGAAAGCAGAGTCAGGAATGCTGGAGTAGGGAGGAAATACACAGTGATGAGAAAACCAGATAAATGCTAGGGGAAGACTCCTTTTGTAAAACAATCTGCTCTGGGGAACGTGAAAATGAAGTTGGCTCGTGGAAGAGAGGAATCCCACCCAAAGCTGCTTTTCCGAGGCAGGGGATTACCTTGGCTTGGTTCCCTACCACATTTAAACACACATGGGAATTTAATTAAGCATTGCTACTTTCCTAATTGTTGAGGCTATTATCAGAGGCTCCCAAGACTTTCCAGGCTCCGCAGTGTTGGTCCGGAAATGGGATTTCTCAATGAACAGTAAGATACTGGTCCAGGACTCGGTGTCCTGGTCAGACAGCAACTCCAGCAGTTCATGAAACACTGATGTAATTCTGCTGAGATGGAGCCAGCTAAGGGATTTATTTTGCCTGTTCTTTTCCTGCAGACTCACATGGCATTTTCCACAGGGAATGAGCACAGTCTTTGCTTGCTCTGTGCCACAAGGCATCCTGTGGTGCCGTTATGGTCCCTCCAGAGCAGAGCACACATTTCACAGGCCATGCATCCCTGGTATCTCAGCCTAGCAGTGGGAAGGTACACTCAGCCAGCCAGCTCATCCTTTCAGATCCTTCAGATCCCTTGATGGAAAAAAACACTGTAATATTGATTAAAATAGGTTTGGCCTTGAATGTAGGTTTTACAATCTGTTCAGAATGCAAAAGAAGTAGATGTTTTGGGCACCACTGGTCTGTTTCTGGGACCTGCAAGCGTACATCTCAATAGGCATCGTGATTTTTCGTAGGTGTGACTTCAAATTTAAGAAAGCTGACAAAGTTCTCAGAGCTTTCAGGGCCTGTTAAAACAATTAACCCCCTATTAACCTCATTGTATGCTTTTGCTTTTTTCTACTCAGAAGTTTAGCCAAGCGAGCCACACAATGTGGGCACAGACCTGAAATCAGCAAAATAACACACCACTCCTCTGGCAAGCTGTAAGCCTTACCCTCCTTCCTCTGCCTCCCCAGCTTTGACCGTCCTGACTCTCAGAGACTTCATTTGTCAATATAATTCTCAACTTCTGGGCTCCAGATAGGAAACAAAATACTCATGTCAGGGATTTCATCACATCTGATGCCTTCTGCCATAGCAATAGCTGCTGGGATAACATGGGGCACATCACACCCTGCATCTCTGGTATTGTTCAGCCCAAGGCAGACAAGCTGATGCTACCCAACAGGATGCTGCAAGGTCTCTGGCTCACAAGTGGGTATCTGAGAATAGTCTGCCTCCTTCCTCCTCCAAAATGACCCAACAATCTGAAGCAAATATTGAAATTTCTGCTTGAACGCTGGATTTATTACCAGATGAAAAATAAGGGATGGAGAGTATTAGACAGCTACAGGTATCACTACAAGCCCTTCTGGTAACAACAACAAGATTCAGATCACAGTATCACATCTTACACATGTATTTTTATTAATAGCTTGGATCTCTTCTGGGATTTGGCAGGAGAGCCGAAGTTCTATTAATGTCTTTTGTCTTCCCTCATCAATAAAAACCCAACAACCATTAAGCGAGGTCCTAAGCTGTCAGGAATTGTTACTAGACACACTGTAACTGCTATTCCAAAAGGAGCAAAGTTGGAATATTACAACTGTAGAAACTGCTATGGAGATTTACAGCAAGTAATACCTGTGTTATGTCCAGATGGCTCATGCCTGAACAGCACTCTGCTATTGCTTTTTCTGTTTCCATTTGATCTGAGCAGCTTATCGATTTCTCTGTGGCATGACGTGATGAAATCTGAACTGACGTTACATTTCACTAACATAAAGCTCCCTTGAGCCAATATCAATTTTGTCTACAATGGCTTTGCAAGGGCAGAGGTCAGCTGGGGGATGTTTCCCTTAGCTCTGCGAGGACCTCTTGAATTTTCAGTCATAAATACATTTCTGTGTTTATAACTTTCACTTGTAAATAACTGTGGCTGTTTTTCTGTTTGGAGACACGTTACAATCTATACATGTGCAACTCATACCCCATGGCTACACTCACTCAGCCATTGTCCCTACCTTCAATTTCATTTGGCACCGAGTGACCCCCATGAACCCTTGTCTACTCAAAGGCCAGGGGGTAACTTCCTTCAGCACAATAACCTCCAATATAGACACTGATTAGGAGAAAGCTCATATCCCACCTGGCACATCTCAGCTGGCTGACCTTCCATGCTAACAATTTTTCTCTTTCTAGGGTAACCTGCAGAATTAGGTTCACAGTCTTTCTTCCCTTCTGGACTCCTCTATTTTGGGGCAAGAAAGGATTACACCTTGAGACTTCCTGGGAGAGAGTTTGCTGCGGTGACAAACCTGTGACAAACCTCCACCCAGGAGGATGACCCACCCCACAGGGGCATTTTTGGCACTTTACTGTCACCACAGGACTGGGCTATGCTGCCAGCTCATTGGCAACTGCAAGCAACTTCCCTGGAAGGATGTCATCCCAGGACCAGAAATTACAAATACATTTTCAGATGATGTCAGGATTAATTTCATTTATCAGTGTCTGCAGCAATGTGAATTTGAACTCGCTTGTCTGATGGACTGAGTAGAAAAAGCTGTTATTTTACAAACACAAGACAGACTAGTCAGTGAAAATCTCTAATTACTGTTATTATTGTTTCACTGAGTGCATTTGGGCTCCCACACTTCCCTGTAGCCTCAGCTGAGCCCACCCAAATTCTATAATTTGAGGTGGTTTTCCCACACAGCATCTGCCAGATCATCCCTAATAATGCACAAAGGTATCAGTCTGACTCCCCTTCTCTTTTTAATTTGTTTTGTTTTGGCTGAGAGTACGATGCAAAACAAGCTAAAGCCTCTCTTGCTTCTGCCTCTGAGAAAGCAGAAATCATCCTAAGCAGGGCTTAGATATGGTATTAAATCAGGGCAGGGGGGAAATGCAGATGAGCTCCTTAGTTAGGCTGTCAACAGTGCCACCAATCCCCACTAAATCTTCTCCCTTTCTTTGCAAATGGCAGCTCCTTCCCACCATTCCTCTATATTTATATTGGGCTAAATGACTATATACACGAAGCAGTGTCTGGCACACAGCCAGATCAGATCCTTGGACTTTCATGCAGGAATAGATGCAAAACACTGTATTTCTCATGGAGCAGACTTGGCCTTGGCCATTTGCACAGGGGCAGGCTAGGGACATTACATCATGCTTTCTGCCCCATAACCATGAGGCTGAAACCTCCAGCTAATCACCACAACATTCTCCACCAAAGCCAGAAGATCTAGAAGGGGTTGTTGGTCCAGTAAGATACCACAGGACAATGTAAGGGTATGTCAGTTCCAGCAGTCACCCTTTACTTGGCCAATATGCTTAGTTTCCTTGCACCATTCAACCTCAAGTAAGTCTAATAAGTTGGAATCCAGCACGCACCTACTGTGATCCCCACGGCTTTCCTGGAAAGGATGCTCAGAAATACACCTATGAGGACAACTCAAGTTTGAGAAATTCAATATATCAATATTAAATCCTCAAGAATAGGGAGAAAAATCCACACAACACAGTCTGCGTTTCCCGGGGTTTTCTCCTCTCCTCCTCTCTAATTACTCAGCTCTGAAATGTCATGCAAACTTTTTTTTTCCCCACAGCCTTATTACTAGGTAAGACATTTGAAGCTGAAATATTATCTTAAAAAGAAGAAAGAAGCAGTAGGACTGACCTTGATTCTAGGCTTAAACTACCCTGAATTTAAACATCAGTTCTCAAAGAGACCTAAAATGCACTACTTGGGCTCTGGGAAGTTAAAAGGAAAAAAAAAAAAGTAACTTTCTACTTCCCTCACAAGCTGAGAGGATTAAGACACTGGGGATTATGCATTTTGCAGTTCTTCAGTAATGCCTTTCTTCATCAGCAAGATCTGGCAAGATTAGGTGACTAATTTACTTGCTGATGTGAGACGTTCAAGTTCAGAGGATTCTTCTTGTCCTTACCTGAACTCTCACTGAAGAGGAATTTTTCTAACTGAGTAATAATTGATTCAAAACCAAGTTAAAGGTCTCAAGGGAAAGATGTTTAGTGTTTTAATTCTCGATAGTCATGTCTGATTCCTCAGTGAAAGATGCCATGACACTAAAAGGAGACTTGTTACCTTGAAAACAAGCAGAAAAATTTGTTGTAAAGAACAGTTTCAAAAGGTTGGTAAAAAAGCCAACATGTTTTAAACCAGAAACAAAACCAGCAGCTGAGAAAAGGGAAGAAAAAAATCAAGTCACAGATCTGTGGGATTCATTTATCTGATAGATTTTCTGCTTCCATCTACTGCAATTAATTTTGGATAGATGGCTTGCATCGGGCTTATTTCTCTTGATCCCCAAGAGTCTTAAAGCTGTAAGGCTGGGTAATGATCTCCAGCCCTCGAGAGGCTCTAACACAGTTATGAGAGCCCTCTTTGGGAAAGCAGCGTGGTTTTCATCACTAGCTTGACTGCTTCAAATCTGCAGAGATTACTTAAAATCAGAGACCTGGAACCTCTCAGGGGTTTCTTGACAGCTTCTTCCAAACTCCAGCATTGTTCAGCTTGAGAAAGCTTGTTTTATGAGATTTCCCACGGAAAGTCTAACTGCAGGTAACATCTTGAACGCCATGGAGGATGCCTGAGACCAAGAAATACGCCTTTCTCCCACGTCATGTTCAAGCATCTACACTGAGCAGGAAACTAATGACCCTTCTTGCATAATAGCTTCTCTAGAGGGAAAGTAATTAGTCATACTCTCTAATATTGCAAATGTAATAACTTTGATAAGAAATTGAATATAGAAATATTGCTCCAAAGCATTTCCTCATAATAACCCAAGGTAGTGAATTGGCTTCTACCCTGTGCAGAATGGAGGAACCACCCACAGCTGCCACCAAGCAAGCAACAGCTACTTTCTCCTATGACTGACAGCACTCCATGGGACTCACAAGGACACAGCAAAATTTCGCACTTGCTGTGTGCACCCATAGCAGTGCTCCCGTTGTTTCCCAGCACCGTGCACTGGATGTGTTTCAAACATCTCCTTGAAAAGCAGCTTTCAATTAATTTTACACAGTAGGTAAAACTTTTGTAAGCACTGCAGTGATGTCGGGAGGCCAGCTCTCATTTTCAAAACAGATTTGGGCCAGCATCCAAGGGGATATTTAGATGCCAAACACCCATTTGGTGGAAGCTGTAGGCAAGAATTTTGGTGCCTGAGGCTGTGAGTGCAGCGATAGCTGCGAATGCTCACAAGGCTCCCAAAGGACCACAGCCACGGGCTAACTGTTCTCAGCAAGCACAGGATCGCAGCGTGGTGGCTGAACTGCTCTCATACAAAACCCAGGGCCATTTTGCATTATTCCTCTCCAAATAAGACTCTCATCCAGCCTTAAATGCGCACTCTGTTAAGATGAATCACACTCCTATTCCTTCTCTATTGTTGCCAGAACTCATTTTCCCTATTGTTCTTCTGTAAATTAGGGTAATTCATTCAGAAATGAAATTCAGGCCTATACAAAGGCCTTGGCAAACTGAAATGTTGCTGAAGAGAGCCTGGAGGATGGTAGCTCTCCTATAAAGGGGGAATTTCTCACTGTAACTTCTTTTGGCCAAGTTTCATAATTAATCTTGGAACAAGCTCCTTGGAAACACAGTCTCTGTGCTTTAGTCCACCTTAATTATAAAAAACCCCATAAAACTTATTATGGATTTCCTCTTTTCCCCCCCCTTGTTTATTTTTCTCTAATTGTTAATAATTTTAATTAACACCAGAATTTCACAACAGCATGTTATCTCCTTGTTTTTCATTATAGGTGTTAATTGCAGACTCAAAAAGTGAAGAAGACATTGAGGTAAACATCAAAAGCAGCCCAACACTGTTGGATGTGCAGAAGAACAATTACTTGCACAGTTGTCGTATTAGGCTTTGGTTGCTTTAGACAAAAGTTTTAAAGCTACTTTTTTATACCTTCCTACCTCTATGCATTTTTTTTATACAATATACACATTTCATGTTGTTTTATTTTTTCCCAAAGAAATTGATTTTACTCAGATGTATCATGTTCAGGACAGCTCTCAGTCAGACCAGGAAGCACACTCAGAATATAAAACCTGCTCTACATTTTTACTTGCAATACTGATTTTTGAAGGTCTTATCAATAAATGGCACTACTCTTACCAAATATTGAGAGCTTCTAAAACCTTGAGCTAATGAATGTCAGTTATGTCTATGCACATCCACACATACAGCTATATACATATATATTTTGTATGTACATATAGGCCCAGCAATACTTTCCACTGATGTTATCCCAGAACCAAGATACCTTATATAAATATACAAGAGAAGAGAATTACAGAACTTTATCTCACAAAGTAAAATCTTTAGAAAGTTTGGGAACAACTATGATGTTCAGCTGGGGAAGCCTCAGAAAGATAAGACTCCTTGGATAAGAAAAGGAGGCAAGTGGCATCTCCTAAGGCCAGCTGCAGCATCCAATCCTATTTTCCTACAGGAACAATTTTACATCAACTTAGAGGTCAAAATAAGTCGACAAACAACTCAGGGAAACAAAAATCCCGAAGGCTTTCCAAGACACAGAGACATTGGTTGGTAGGGGTTTACCAACAGAAAACAAGACATTTCAGCAATTGGAGCAGGGACAAGATGGTATGGTACACAGGGCTGCTTGAAAGCATCCAGAGAAAGGGCAAGGGCAGTGCTAATGATCTCCAATATTTTCTCTTCTGCTCAGGTATTAAACCCAGTTGCAGTCCCTGAAAACTTAACCAGCAAGGATGAGGAGGTTGCCAGTCTTTGGCAGTAGGAGCTACAACCTCTTCAGTTGCTGAAGCTAAGCCTCAGGTGGGTTTAGTAGCATTCAACCCTTACCACTCACAGTCCTGCATATGGACATGGCAGAAATCAAGGAGACAGAAAAGTAAAGCTGACAGCTCAAGGTGGGAATCTCTTTCCCAGCTTTGTCTGCCAGAGCTTGCAAGTCAAAGCACTCCATTCTTCTTCTCAACCATGCCAAAACAAGACCACAGCATCATCTGGCCACTGGTATGATCTACTTCCAAGTTGCACTGTCCTTGCTGTCATTCTTCCCTGATTTCTCCAAAAGCTCAAGAGCAATGGGAGCCGCTCACTGGCCTGGGCAAGCACGTCCCTACCCCACTGGTGCTGCTCAGGATGCTTCTAACATGTCCCCCCAAAGCTCAATGTACCCTGCAGGGATCAGGTGGGATCTGTCCAGCCATTGGCATGCAGAAGGGCACTTTCCCCTCCTGACTGCCAGAGATCATGGGCAGAATGGCCAGGGGTTGAGAACGCTCACCCACATTGACAATTGTTGTTAATACAGAAGCATAAAGCCAGTGCCAGGTAAAGATATACCTTTAAATAAAGATAATAAACAGAGTGTTGGTAGATTGTAACGTGTCCCTTTTCTGCCCAGCACTGACCCACAAAGCACATGAATATTTACAAGAGCTTTGTCCCTACTAATTCTGAATGATAAGATCATCTCCATTTAAAGCTTCCATATGTGCTCCTAATGCCTATGTCACACTGCCCTTAATAGTTACAATACTTAAAAGAATTAAGACCTTTATTCTTACCTGCAGGTCAAATGTCCTCTCGTTAATATCTTGTCTATAGCCTCAATCCTTTTTATGCCTCTTTGAGATCCTTCCAGTTTTCACTCTCCACCAGTTTTCCTCCGTGTCCTGCTACAAAACAAACATGGGTAAGTCCCAGCCTGAGAAACAGGAGATGCTTCCAGGCAGCACTGTGTGATTTCCCAGCACAGGGACTGAGGTGCAGCACAAACTGTCACTTCCAAGGCCATTGTCCCTGCTTCCACACAGTTCCTTGCAAAAAGCTGTCTCACTGCTGAGGATTAAGGCCTCTCAAACATTCAGCCATCCTTTAGTATCTAACATTTTCACTTGTCTTATAGAAAGATTCCTGCACTGAAAATTCAGACTTAGGCTACAGGGAAATGAAGTGTTTCTCTAGGGCCCTCTTTACCACTGAACTTCCCCTAAAAAATTCATCACTTCCTATTTTCCAGGTTAAGTTTCTTAGTACATATTCTCTCTTCTTTCAGGGTTTTTTAGTACATTCTGGTTTGTGTTCTTCAATGTCAATTTATTACAACATTGCATTTTTTACCTCATTAATGAAGGTTTTTTATAAACAAAAAGGGCAAACTAAATGCTACTTCCCTCCTGTCTCCACCTCCCAAATCAGCACAGCTCTCCATCCCAATACGAAACAACACAGTAATTTGCTGGGCAATCCCTTGGGAAAAGTTCACTTGATTTAACTACAACATTTCACAAGCCTTTCTAATTTAAGCCTTCAAAAAGAGCCCCAGGAGTGACACTGCTGCATGCAACCACAATGCTTCAGTTTTCCAAAGAAGTCCTTGTCCACCCATTAGATGCTGACACCATATCGCTTCTGTCCCTGATTACCCTTCATAGCCAGCATCCTCTCCTTTCCCTCCATATATGTAAAACTCAGCCCTTTACCATCTCCTTCAACTAGTAAAGAGCTATGACAAAATAAGATTTTTGGAAGCAGCTGGAATGGGCACAGAGGTTCTGTAGCAGATGGGGTGATTGAGGCCCAGCCTGGCAGCTCAAGTGGCCACTCAAAGCATCACAATGAAATTCCCTGTCTTGCTAGCCCTTGTCTCTCTCCCTGCTTTTTGACCACTTAAAACTTCTATTTCATCACTTTCCCTGGTTCCCTGTCAGCTTTCCTCAGTGATCAGCACTGGCTTTCTCTTTCAACTCATGCATATTCCCCTGTGAAATGTTACTTTTGTCTCTCTCTGGATTTCTTTTTCTGCAGGGTTCATTTTCTCTTCCCTCCCTCTCCAACCCAAATTTCCATTTTTCAAAACGGAACTAGGACTTGATCTGCTTTAATTACTTTTCTAGTTAGCATCCTCAAGCCTCCTTCCAACCCTTTTCACTTCCACAGCTTCCTCCCAGTGGACCCCTGGCCCACTCCATTTTGTAATTCCCTAAAATTTACTTTCTTAAATGTAGTGCTACCTGCATAATTCACCCAGAAATTGAATTTGTTTCCTACTGGGATAATCATACAATCTCTATAGCCTTTTTTTGTTATATCCAGAAAGATACAGATTTGGGGCAGGAAAGTTGAAGCTAGCAGATCGTGCTTCACACCCACACTTCCCTGTTCTTACACAGACTTCCCCCTCTTCCCGGAACCAAATACTGTTCACCTAACTTAACAGGGCTGATATTTCTAAGCCAAATAAAGAAGACATTGCTCTCTATCAAAACAGAAGTTATCCAGAGCCAGATCATGAGTTGATGTAAATCAGAAGAGACCTATTGGTCTATCTAAACTGAGGCTGTTTAGTCTAGAAAACAGGAGACTGAGGGCAGATCTCATTAACATTTACCAATATCTAAATGGTGGATGTCAGGAGGTTGGGGCAGCACTTTTTTCTATGGTAGCTAGCAACAGGACAAGGGGTGATGAGATGAAGCTGGAACACAAAAAGTTCCAGTTAAATATAAGAAAAAACTATTTCACTGTGAGGTGAGGGAGCCCTGGCACAGGCTGCCCAGAGGGATTGTGGAGTCTCCTTCCTTGGAGGTCTTCAAAACCCACCTGGACATATTCCTGTGCCACCTGATCTAGGTGAACCTGCTTCTGCAGGGAAGTTGGACTGCATGATCTCTAAAGGTCCCTTCCAGCCCTACCATTCTATTATTCTATTGTCTTCAGAGAACATGCATCACTTTTTAAAAGATCATTGGAGTTGTGCAGCCATAGCACAGCTCAGAACCAGGATTACCTTTAAATCTGTGGGAGGGTTTTTTTTTTAGTTGTTTTTATCTTTAAATTACGAATTAACTTTTTTGATCCATTAACAGCGTGGAGTCTAATTTAAAAGCAAAGCTAATGCACAGGAAAACCGAGTGGCACAGATGACAAAATTGTCACACCTTCCCTGATACTGGCAAGCAGAATGAGGGCTGAAGACTTGCACATGTGGCTTACTTGCATTAGTGTGAAAACCAGCACTTTGGGGAAAAAAAAATACCACATTTTATTATTCAAATTGCATTCCTTTTTTCATGTCAATTCATGACATGACATTCATTTTGGTGAGTCTTTCCTGTCAGGAGTGAAACGTGCTCACATGTATCTTTGATATAGTCTTATTTTTCAAATTATGACAGAACAAACAGCCATGAATAACATCCATATAAATGTGTTGCCTTTAAATGTGCTTACTTCACAGTAAGCAAAAAGAGAGAGAAAACCAACTCAAACAGAAAATACACAGAGCATGACTATTTGTAACAGATACACAAAGAGTTTCATATAGCAGAGACATATCCCCGAGCTACTTGCTGCTCCTATAATACAAATAAGAAATATATAAAGTACCTCATAAACCAGCTTGTTGGATTTTACAGCAAGAAATCCATCAGCCATCATATTACCATGCAAATCCTCTTATTGCATTGTCTGACAACAGCATTTCGAATCAGAAAAGAAAAAAAACCTCTAACAACCTGGCAATAAATTCTTTCTTTCATGCATGTCACCAGCTCCCATCAACAGGAGCAGGAGTTTCTCTCCAGGGGCCTGTCAAGGTGAGAATGGACTGCCCACCCATCTCTGCTGCTCAGCAGCCTGAGCTGTGAATTGCTGCATATATATTCTTTTTTTTTTTTGCTTCCCCCCCCTCCCCCCCCCCCGAGATCAAAGCAGGAAAATAGGAATTAAAAGATATTTTTAAAACCTCATTCACCTAAGAATCAGGACAGTTCCATAAGTTCCATACAACAGAGATGCAGAGTTATCCATCTGCTTGCTCTCTGACAGCCTCCTGAATTAGCAAGACACAAACCACACTTTTCTATGCCCTGCAGCTCTCTAAAGGTGTTTGTCAGCCCACACCTGGACAGCAGGACAGAGCTGTAGCTTCTCACTAGAATATGCTGGGAAATATTAGATAATGGTACTCATAGTTTTTCATAGGAAATGCAATTTCCCCAAAAATGTCGTGTCCTCGTGAAAAAATTCAAATCCTTTTCTCAGTACAAACTTTCATAAAATGGATCTCTTCTGAATTCTGTATTCAAACCAGAATCAGTCAGCTTCAAACAGCTTCAGATATAAAGGATATCTGTGGAATTTTCTCCCTCTTTCTATCTAGAAGATTTTCAGGAGCAAAGTAAAGAATTAAATCCCATGCCATAAATATTACATAAAACAGCAACTCTGGAGGTACTCTGCCTTTTTGTTAAAGAAAATACATACTATTACTTTTGCATGGTTTAGAGTTTTTCTGTCCTCTGCTACTGCTCAAGAGATTCAAAAGAATATAGACAAATTTCAGTCTAAAGAAAGAACCTTTTTGTTTCATTTTATTTCATTGTTTAAGGTAATGGTAAGGGTCAATCCTATACTACTTTCTCTTTGCCATATCAAAGCAGCAATTCTTCTGCTTCTCAAAACTCTGGCCTATCCTAGCAGAACAGAAATCTCAGTTTGGAGACTGAGGGGCTCTTGAGGTGGTCACAAAACCACTCTTATCACTCCCATTCTCCTGCAACCAGCCCTTGGGCCTCAATCAGCAGCATCAGTCTTTCTATACAGACCATCTCTGCTCAGCAAGGCTAGGAAAAGAATTGGCATTTGCTAAAGTTTATGATCTTCCTCTGATTTCAGCCCTCTGAACAAGTCTGCCATCAGACAAGCTGTGATGTGGCTGCCACTTCCACCAGACACCACCTTGGCAGCTTCCCTTCCTTCATATGACCAAAAATGGCAGCACCCTCCCCTCTTGCCCCATCCCATTTGATATACTGTATGTAGAGACTTCCTTAATATCTTATATTTGCCAATTCCTGCAGATCTATAAAACAGGAAACAGCTTTTTAAGCAGCAGTGCTGAATAAACAGAAGCAACAGAGGTTAAAATGGCTCCCTGCCTCCCTTGAGTGCCTGTGGAGCTCAAACTGTGCAGGGATGCGTGGCTGTCAAGTGCATTGCAGGGTCAAGCTGCATTTTGCATTTATCCCTTCAACAGTGGCAGAAAGATAAAAGACAAAAGTTAAAATGTCATATAAGATATAAGAAAGTTAAATGGTGCATAAACAAATCTGATGCTATGTTTGACCTGTGGGGGAAGGGAAGAGGTGGATATACTGTGTGCTGTACATCTTGTAAGAGACAAATGAATTGGTGATTGGAAACTTATTCATATACTTCATAAGCGTCTGCCATTCGCTAAATGGTAGGTAATAAACCTTATTGGATTTTATATTTTGTGGGAAATGACTCTTTCATAGCTTTGTCCCTTTAATGGGTACTCATTTAGAAAAGTACTATATAGGTTTTATTGCATCAAAAGGAATAAAAGATTTTAAATGAATCTTCTGTGCTCTCTCAAAGTGGTAGAGTCAGGAACTTCCAGCTAATTCACAGCTAGAACCAGGGTCCTTCACAAGCTTTTTAATGTATGGAAGAAAAACTTTGAGGATGAAGTATTTCATTTCCTCAGGCCTTAAGTCTCCTTTCTTTGACTTACATAGGCAGCCTCTTTCACCTCTTCTCAGTTTTCCTTTTCTACATCTTTCTCTTAAACCTCCTCACTCTGTCCCTGGCCAATGTACCGGTTCCCATAATGGATGTAGAGTTTTCTTTCCCTCCCATTTCAGAGCTGTCTCACTGGAGCTTACCGTTTATATATTTTTATGTGTTGTTTTCCCCTACAGGCCTTTTATTGACACATCTGGGAATCATAAAACAACATGGTCTCATTTTCTGGCATTATTGTTCCTGAACAGTGGAAATGCCATAAAAGCAAGAAAACCCTTCTTGCTCCCCTGCTTTCTGATGCTCACAACTAACTTCGCAGAAACAAGTGAAACTGACAATCTCAGAATGATTTCCTACAGATCTAAAGGCACAATCTGCTCTACTACTGCTGACTACAAAGAGACTCCTAGCATCCAGGATTTACTTGTGTGTCTGTTACAAACCATCTCACTTTTTGTAGGTATATTTTACGTAGGCAGCTACTTTCTGCACATCCATCCCCACCATTCCCGGCATTCTGGGAAAGACCAAGTACCCAACATGGATGTATCTTCTCTGGATAGTGTCTGGATAGTCTAGTCCTCTTGGACTATCTTGTTTTTCCCTTTCTAACCTGACACTCTATCGCTTCTGCAAGTTTTCCTGCAGACAATTCAGTCACTTATGGTAACAACCATTTCCAGCTTCCTCATATGCATACCTCTAACCTCTGGGAGCAGATCACAGAAGATGAATCAGCCAATACTTCCGAGACACACAATCCAGAATTATGCACAGTTGAGGAAAGAACAGTCTTTCCATTAATTTCAATTTCTCTGCAATGTAATCTTAAAATATGCCAAGTACCTATAACATGAGTTAATCAGAGGTGAGCATGTCCAGCTTCTTGTCTGAGACTAGCTGCAGAGAAATCTCAAATACGCACGATCTCCCTGGGATTTAATCCGACAATATGGCTATTTTCTGTTTCAAGAGCAATTCAGTTTGTAAGGTGTAGCAAGTTACCATGTGTTAGATGAGCCATATCTGCTAAGGAAGCCGTTCTTTGTGTTTGCTCCAGCTGCAGAATGAATCATTTTTGCTTAAGCCACTGTAAAATGCACCAAGATCATAGCATGTACCATCCCAACTCCACACCTGAGTGCTTTTAACTGGCTCACACAAGCAGGCACCAGGCAGCCTTCGACTACATGATGAAACTCCCAATTTCTATTCTTATTCAAATCTTTTAATTCCAATTCAGTAACAAACTTCCCTTTCAACGACTCCAGGAATGACTTGCTTTGTGTCACACATCTTGGCATCTAAAGAAGCTTTGACAAGGAGCATACCTAGAGTTTCTGATAGAAATAGATAATAAATCTAATGTTGTCAAGCACAGTGGCATTTTTATTTTATTTTCAAAGAGAATTTAATCTAACTTCCCAGGGGATTCTTCTCTTGTGTCATAACAAAGTCTGGCTTGTAATGGATTTCCCATTTTTCTTTCTGTCTTGAATAATGACAAAATTGCTGCACTGAGAAGTAGCGTTCTATAATATGTCACAAAACCCAAGTGGGAAGTGACAGTTGTCTTTGAAAGGCTGGGCTCAGCCCAAGCCCCTATTTCAAGAATCACAGCCACTAAATTAACATCTCCCTACATTCAGTCTCCAGCTGGACCTAGAGCACAGGGAAAGTCCACAAGTAATATGAAAGAAAAGGGACAATGAGGGAGAAATAATAAAAAAAATCAATCCATCCAAAAGTAGTACTTGAAGGCCAGACTTTCATCTGATGTAATGTTGATATAAACCAAACAAGACTCTGGTTCATAAATATCCACCTCCACGTGTCATTCTAAACAAAGATTTTTTTAAACTAAATTTATGGCAAGTAATTGGATGTAATGAAATTCATCAATCCTTTGGGGAAAAAGGCCTCAGTTATATTGCATTATAAACCCTTATGTATCAAAGGACTAAAAGCCACTTCTTTCTTCTATGCCATAATTTTCTTCTACAAATTTTTTAATCCTTTCATCAAGTCTAATAGTTTCTACCATACTTTGGATAACTGCATCTATTTTGCTAGATTACAAATCACACTGGATCTTTCTGGCAGAATTGAAGAGCTGATGCTCAGTGTACACAGTTGTATTTGTCACCCTAAAGTTATCTTTTTCCAGTATGTTTTGCATTGCAGACTTCAAGCAAGATATTCAGAGCACGGTAATTATCGAGTGAGCAATCTTGCACCTACAGAACCTTGTGTTCTGTAACATTTATTGTAGTGAAAAGTCAACATGGGAAGCTGGAGGTAATACCCCTGTTCATGTCCTGACTGTATTTCACTATGCAATCACATAAATGTTCATTTCCTGTGTTGGTCATGTCCTTCAACAGCACAGACATTTTATTTACAAGAGGTCATTCCTTACCAAGTCTGATCAAGACCTGAGGTTCCTTTTACATCATTCTCAAAGGCTATGTCTTTTCTCCCTGCTTAATGATGAAACCTGCTGGTCTTCTCTGTAGCTGGTCCTAAAGCTCTCTGCAAGGAGACTGAGCTCTTTATTTCCTTATGACACACAAAGAGGCTGAGCCACAAACAGATGATGCCCATACTTTGCCACATGCTGATGACCAAGGGAGATGCAGAACCCAAATCCATTGAAGACTTAGACATCAAAAGTCTCAAAGCCCCTAGGCAGGGACTTTTTCCCATGGCTTCATTGAGCAAGCCTTTAATTAAACATCTTGCTTTAAAAATTTCTAGCCCATGCACCTCATGAGTCAGATCTTCTTTTCTTTCTTCTCTAACGTGACTGGGGCTTGCACTGCACAGATCCCCTGCCTTGTCTCACCTCCACACTATTTAGTCCCCCCAAGCTGGGGCATAAGCTGAGGACCACAATCACTACAGGGTGCCCCTGCTTTGCACACAGGCAGGACAGAGGCTCTCACCAGACCTCTGCCATGAGGTGGATAGTGCTGAGGCTCATCGGCTTCACAGTTGAGCTGCTCTGCCTCTATCACCAAGAGCAGGAGAGGGAGTTGTGTAATTGTTCTGAAAGCCTGCCAAGCAGCTCATTAACAGAATTTAACAGGCTGTAGTATTATTATCACAGGGAAAACTATGTGGCCTTTTGTTACTCACCACACAAGGTAGCTCATTTCCTCATCCTAACATGACAGGACCAAGCCGAGGGGGCAATTGTTGAATGTGCCTGGACCTCTACCCTGCCTCACTTCTCCTGCTATTCAGAAGCATTTGGATTGCTTGCATAGATTCACAAAGTCTGGGTAGATAACTCTGGGGCTCTAAGACGAAAAGAAGGAAATGAGATTGCAAAATCAATCCCTGCAAAGCCCAGCTTCAAAATATCCCAGTGCAACAGTCCCATTTTAAGAGTCCAACCTTCCCTCTACTGCACCTTTCACCGTCTTTCCCCTTCAGCAACATTAAGCCAGTGATAATTACCACCCTGGACCTGATTCAGATACTTCAGTTTCCAGTATCTCCTTCTGCAATATTCGTGTCATAGTTTTTTCTGCATAAAGAAGCACTGAGTCCTTTTGAAAACTCAGCCATCAAACTGGTTTCCCATTCCCAGCTGCTGTAAGATGTAGTATAAAAGGTAAGAGAGAACTTTCCACAGCCCTTGGCAAGCTCCTTGCTGAGCTCATCCACAGCCATCACTCAACTGCAGAGAAGGCCTGTCAGGAGGAGGAGGAGGGGATTGAAAGGGCATCCTGCCAACTTGTTTGTGGTCCACAGCAGTGCTCCGAACAGAGCAATTTCTCTTCACATAACCTCACCTTTGCCATGCCACAATAGATTATTTCCTTTTTCCTGCTTCTAATTTTTGATCCCCCTGTTAGTTGCTCATGTCCCTTTCTTACCCTTTTGCTGGGAAGCCAGTCCCAGCCACAGCACCATGCTGGGCCAGCTCAGCACCAGAGAAGAAGCTCCTCTTGCCAGGAGCTGCTGGAAGACACTGTAGTGAGTGGTTTCAAGCCCCCTCCTTCCATCCCTCCCCCCTCCACTTTCCACTTTCTCTTGTTGTTTTTGAGAGGCTGGAATATCACAGGATAAAGAGACTGCAGCTGTGTTGGGGAAAAGAAACCAGTCACGCCTCAGCAATTTATGGACAATTTGCCATTAATAAGAGATAATGGAGTGCCTTCAATGGATCTGCAATTGTACACACGCTCTTTGAGAATATGGAGGGGAATCTGACAGCAGTTTGTTCCCCTCAGAAACAGCATTACCATGATTTTGTATATCCCATTGTACACAGAGAGATTTCAACAGTTTGAAATTATTTTAAAACCTATTAAGAAAAGCACAGGTGTATCAAGCTATTGAAATGACCTCAAATACTGCTATTGCATAGAAAACATCTGATACAAATTACCCAAGGGCTCACACCTCCCACCTGCATGCCCTCCGTGGGCCAGCCCACTGTTCAGGAGCAAAGGTTTTTGTAAATATGGGAGCTAATTCAGTTCTCCATGCACAGGAGACTAGAGAAAAACCATGACAGGTGATGCTCAAGGTGATGGTTTAAGCTGCAGAGTGTTTCCTAGCAGGTCAGCTTGCCTCACTCCTGTACATCCCACACAAGCCCAATCACAGGCTCTTGCTGCCTCAATCATCATGGTGGTCTGAAGTTACACTGCAACTTTACACAGCCAATCAACATGAGAACAAGACTTAATTACTGCAGGGAGGTGGAGTCCTTAGGAGTGAGAAACATATATGCAGAGTTTAAAAAATAACTAGTTTACAGGAGTTTTCTCCTGTACCTTGTTACTGAGTGCTTGATTCACCATATCCTTTCCTATAGAACCAGGGACTGACCCTGCCAGATAAATCTGCTCACCTATGTATAAGGTTATTCCTTTTCAGAGTTTCTCTAGACTTGCATACGCAGCCCTGGAGAGTCACACTGTTTAATGGAGCAGACAGTTCCTCTCAATTTCAATTTGTTGTCCTCCAGTATAATTGACTCCCTCTTAATACCTTCTGAGCAAGGGCAGGCAGAAGCGCACCTTCTCTGTCACTCATATTTCTACACACACCCTCTAATATATCTCCTGCTTAAAATCTATTTTTTCATCACTAAGGCTAAAGACAAGCAGAAAATTTCCATTTAAAATTCACATCTCCAGATCCTCTATCATTCTGTAGACCTGTACTATTTTGGAGATAATATAGCTCGTGTTCCCAACAAAGATGTATCATCAGTGATTTTACAAGGCTGTGATTATACCTTATTTTTTTTCTAGTCTCTCACTGCACTAACATTTTGTTTGCTGCAATTACAAGACTGCCAAAGCATTTCAAGCATCACTCCAAAGTGACAGCATTGAAGTGCAAGACCCTTTTTTCCTCCATCGTGATAAAGCGCTTGCTTATGAAGGCAAGAGTCCACCACAGAGGACATTACTATCCAAAAGAAATGTTTTCCCCTGGCTCTGGACTAATTGCATTGACAGATACCAGCTCACCCATTAAATTTTTAATGAACTGTAAGAAATGAGTTTCAAGTCACAGACTTCTATAATGAATATCAATTTTGTCAAAGTCTGCAGGACAAAGTTTTTGCTGAACTCTTCAGTTATTATTTTCTTGCTTAGAACATAAAAAAATGAGGAAAAAAAATAGGAAAAAACCCCAAAACATGTTTACACCAGTAATGAGGAATTGCACCAGCTCCCTAAAGCATTTTCTTGAGAAGTAAACCAAAGCAGCACCTTTTGTGTGTGTATAAGTGGTGTAAGTGGATATGTATTAATTCAGTACACGTTCATGCAAACCTTTAACTTGAAACCTCTCTCAAAGCTCAGGACAGACTCCCTTCACAACTTCTCAACATGATCTAAGCTCACAGCACAGCCTGAAATCAGTCACGTTTGACGTGGGTTCCAGTTTTAGTGTAGGTCTCTCACAGTTCCAGGCTCTTCCAAAGGACACGGATTATGGGCTACACCATGAACACCCACAAGCATCTCCTGTGACATCTTATCTTTAAAAATTAAAACACAGTACTTTCCTAGGCACAAACATTACTCTCCACGGGGAAAGTTAATCACAGATCCACAGAATCTTAAGGACTCGAACAATCATCCAGTTCAACCCCCTTGCCAGATCAGGACCTCCTAGAGTAGGTCACACAGGAGCTCATCCAGGTGGGGTTTGAATGTCAACAGACAATGACCATAAATTAATGAATTTATTATTCATTACTGAACATTGAAATGAAACACTGAACACAAGTATGTCCATTTCCTCCCAAGTGGCAAGCAGTCATCCTTCTTACTCCTACCTCCTGAGACCAAGGCAGACACTGTCCAATCACCCACAATGGGAGATAGATCAAGTCTTCCTAAGTCGGCATTTTCAAAGAAAACAAAGGCCAAAAGTATGATATTTCATGTGTTATACAGAGAAGTTTAGTGATCTATCCCAGGGCTCCTCTGTCACTTTGGAGAGCTGACTCCTGTACCAGCCTCTCTCTCAGTCAGCCACCCAACAGCCATCTCAGCCTCTCTCCGTGCACAAGCAGCGTTCAAGAGTAGGCCAAATCATTTGGGCTTCTGGGTAATTCAGATGCAATGGTTCAGCTTCTTTCAGATCTAAAAAATGCCTACCATGTACCAAAATATAAAATTAAGCATGGACAGCTTGCAGTTCACTGTGGAACAAGACGTGGTTTGCATTCCATAACATACCTAAGAACACCTCATGTACTATAAAAATAGCCAGAATTTCAGAAGGTGTCTCTTTTAGACTGAGCTGAAACCAACTCTCTTAACAAATACAATGGTAAATTACTTATTTAGTATTAATCTCATGCACAGAGGCAATTATTTCCCAACTGAGACTTTTATTTAAAAAAAGAGAATCATATAGATTATTTTGGAAAGATGACAAGTCTTCCCAGCCTCACTTTTTCTTGCTGTGTTTTAATTTGCATAAACATGACATTAAGAATGGAAAGAATTGCTTTAAAAAACAATTACTCCATCAGCAAAACCTGACAGTGCAGAATTCAATGGTACCATAGAGATTACCCTGGTAAGAAAAGAAAAGGTAATTTTCCCCCTTTACTGACATTAAAACACCTCTTGCTTTACCAGGGCTGCAATATGGATTTATGTTTTAGAACCCTTTAATAATTGAACATGTGTAAATATCATTATTTTTAGATGCACTGCGGCAGATAGAGAAGGAATAAAAATCCCACACTGAGCACCTTGACAGGGCTGTTCAACCCAAGGGGGGAAAGGAGGGAGGGTTATACAAGATCTTACCACACTGAGAGGAAAAAAAAGTAGATACTTTCCTATTATCATGCTGTGCTTGTCTCTTGGAGCTTTTGTTCCATTAAAAACTTGTTAATTGCTGCCTAGTAACAAAGGAACAACATGCTGTGGTGGGACTATAAGGAGTCTACATGGCTTGTTCACCCTTAGAAAGGCAGAGGGGTTTAATTGGTTATGTATTCTTAGAAGATGCAATAAAACCTGATAAGCAATCGGTGTCAACGTCTAATAATGGAGATTCTTTACAAAATACAAGAGAAACCCAGACCCTAGTTAACGAAAAGCTACAGCATCTAGGGCTGCAAAAAATGAACTGGATGTGGACAATATGAAGAAGTTGTGCAGAGCCAAGAAAAAAAAAAAGCTAAGAATTTTAAAAGGCCATCATCACTTCATCTACCTGATGAGGCTGTGACTTCAGCTCACCAGAAAGGTCTGCAGACTCACATGCAAAACAGCAAAGTATGTCAGTTTACTCTGAACACCCACTGCTCTATTATATCATTTGCTAATAAATAATTCCCTTACTACAGCAATGCAAGTACTGAAATACTTTTTCAGTCCTTCTTGGCACAATGAAGTTTCCTGTAGATCTCTTTTACATAATGCAATATATTCATGCTCATTCTCCAGAACTGCTACTTGTTTTTCCCTTTGATTTCCTAAAGTAACAGCATACAACATATAAATCTTCAGACTAGTATTATATATGGCATGGTTTTGGGAAAGGAAATCAAATGGGTACCTCCTACAGCCACCATGGATGAGGTCTGAAGCTTCCAGAGCTTTCCCCATAAACATTCAGCTCAGATACCCATTATCAGCTCCAAATGGTACATATCAAGACTGGTTTCCTGGAACTGAATTTCAGCAGAGATCTGTTTCCAAGTAGGCAAACAAGTTTTTTAGGTACCTATGTTTTCGGGGAAGCTGCCAGTCCGTTGGTGGCACTGCCAGGCTAGGAGAATTTAGCCCTTATTAGACTGCCTATATTGGAGTAGAAAGCTTTGGGGATAACAGTACCACAATGAAAGAACTAAAACCTATGTTGTACATAATTCTCTTAAATCCACCAAGCCAGCATTGCAATACAATTGAACTCAAAAAATGAAATTACAGACAAATTCAAGCACTGCATTTGCTGCATGAGATTGTGGCCCACAGTTCCTCTTGTCTGTCTCTGAGTTACATTTTGGTACCCGGAGTTGGATGGACAACACTGGTTTTGCCTTGCAAACAGCAATTAGTCACCTTCTCATCTGTATTAATGTGTTATCTCACAATATTTGCATAGCATGAGAGTCCTCAGAATTAGACTGAGACAGAGTAATTTGTTTCACTGTTATTTAAATAGTATTTTGGGTTTAAATGTTTAAAGTCACCGACAACCTCCTCAACAAGAGGCAGCAGACAACAGGTCTCATGGCCTTTTCCCTGCCCACAAAACATCCAGAGGACTGTCAGACAGACTCAAAGTTCATGCTCATCTTAAACAAATACTCCTTCGTTATTGACAAATGGACTCTTATCAGCTTTTGGCAAGAGGCAGAGCAGCAGTAAGGGGATAAAGATGACCATAAGGAACATTCTTCTCTTTTTTAATAACACAGACCCTTTGTGCAAAGTAAATGCCAACTGAAACAACAGTTGTGACTGCAGCTTGCTTGCGAACCTCCTTCTTCCATCCCAGGTCCCTTGGGGTTCAAAGGCAAGCTACTATACAGGTAGCTTTAGCTGTGTTTATCTGAAGCAACTCCAGCAGGACTAAAGGGACTTTCCTATTAAAAGGAGTCCAGATCTTGGTTGGAAGAAAAGGGTGTTTTGGCAGGCTACAGTGGCAGGCTCTGTGGGCCTCGAGCCTGGCCCCTCCCATGCATCACTAAATGGAAGGAACATTTTCTGTTTGTATCCTCATATTAATTCAAATCAGTAATGAAGTTGGGAGCATCACAAGGTTTTAGCAGTATATGGGATTAGACCAGGCTTAGATAACTGAATAAATGAACTGACTTAATTAGCTCTCCTGAAACAAATTATTATACAGTGCTCATTTCCAACTCTCATATGAACCCCAAAGAGTTCTAGAAATGCATTAATTCCTTGAATAATAAATCTTGCATTTTTGCATACCTACTGCAATTATGATGGATAATGAGACTTTAATTCATCAGACCCAGATTCTTTTAATACTGTTGAAGAATGTAGATACATTAGGGACCTATTTATTTTGTAAATCTCAGGAGGAAAAAAAATACCAGAAAGCAACAAGAGTAACAACAACAAACTTCTATTTTAACTAATCCTATATCTAACACACTTCTTAACAACATCTATCCTGTAAACATCCTTATCTTGAATGTGAACTCTGTAAACTGTCAAATCCTGGTCAAAATATTAACTTCAGTACCTCTCCAAAGGCAAAATATAGTTATTAAATATTATGTCACCTGGAATATGCTCTTGCTTTTCTGCAAATAAGACCTTTTCCCCTGTAATTTGAATGCTCTATGTACAAAGATTATTTTCTTGCTCATATATTCTATACTTCCAGGTACTTAGGAGTGAGAGTCACTTGTTATTAACATGGCAAAGCAGCCATTAAACTTTTCTCTCATGTTTTTCCCTTTTTTTTCTCTCCCCAACCCTTCTGAGGAGACAGCTAAAGATCTCTCTCACGCAAAGGTAGTGGTATTGCAGTTGTCATTAATTATAAATCAGTTTCTAATATGACTGAGAGCACAAAGATTGTAGGGGGTCTCGTTTACATGAGATTAAAATTTCCTTGAAATGTAATTATTTTGCAAGAGAGTCTTGGGCTGGATTTATGACAACTTATTGCATCTCTGCACTCCACTACATTGAAAAGAGAGAATGTTGTTCATCACAGGGAGAATATCAATGCACACCACTTCTCTCGCAGAAACTCTAGCACTTGGAAGGAGAAACTTGAAGGGGAGAAGACTTTAAAATCTAATTCCACATTTCTAACAGGTCCTCTTTTTTCTTAGCTCCTTTTGAATAAAAGAGAAGTTGTCGCTGGAGATGGCTGTGAAAGTCAAGAGAACACTCTAGCAGTGCAAGGTCAACCCTGGCCAGCGTTTGTATGGTGAAAAAAGATAGTGCTGCCAGTTTAAACACAATTCCATTTTGTCTTAATGTGAAACTTTGACAAAGTTTTTTTCGCCTCTTCAGTGAGTCTCTGTGGATCTGACATGGTAAATAGTCTGGGTTTCCCCTCTACCTTAAAAGAACTCTGAATCATTTCCTTTGAAAAGCCACTTTCCTTGGAAATATAAGGTCAAAGGGATTTTTTTTTTGATTGAACCCAGCAGCTGGCAGTAGCATATTCAGGCTTCTCTTCCCTCTGTTTGAGTTGTTAACCATTTCACTAAAAAACGTAATCATTACTGAGCCACAAAGAAGGGAAGGGATAGCAGATCCATCCACAGCTATGGCATTGCTACAGGGGTCTGATCTTAAAGCCTCAGTCTACAGAAGTAATTAGGTGCAGAAGACTGTCTGGCTCAGGTAATTAGGAAACTAGGTATTTTCAGCCTAGAGGAGATTTTCCAATCTGTACCTTAGGGCTCTTGTATAACTTCACAAATCCTGGCCCTTTGAGTTCCTCATAGAAGACTGCCAGATGTGTTCTCCTTGACATTTCTTCAGGGAGAGCTTAGGTTAAAGAACAGATTTTCTTCTGTTCTTCATTTCCACAGAACTGCTCACAAGCAAGAGCCAGCTCCAGGCTGCACTGAGTGGGTCCTTGGTTTGAAAAGCAACCACCAAGCCCTGAGATGCTGTCAGCTTTCCCAGGCTGATCTGCACGGCTTCTGTTCAGCAGCTATTGCACCCCATGCCAGAAAATCCACTTCAACAGACGGCACAAACAACAAAGATACAGAAGATGCTAAATGCCATCTGACCCAGAGAAACAGAGCACACAGTGGTCAAATATTGCTAGGAAATGTCGTTCTGTATTTGCAGAAATAGTAATGTTAATTAAAAAAAGGGACCAGTCCCAAGACAACGAGGGTTGTTGCTCAGGTGTCTACAGGAAGAAACTTGACATTTATTATTAGCATCAGTGCTACTGCAACCCACCTTGTTAATTCAAAGATTCATTTGTAAGCTGCTTTGATACGTTGCACTCAGTTCCTTGAGCACTGAAATGCTTTATTGTGCAGTTTCCCCCACCCTCCAAGTTTGGTTGCCCTCCCCACCACCAATCTAAATTTGCTTTTATGTGCTAGGAAAACAGCAAAAAAAAACCCCAAGTGTGAATTTGCCACTTCTGAACATCTTGTCCTCTTAATTTGTACAGTGCTGGTTTGTTCAGCACAGAAACAGTACTAAGAGCAGAATAAATTTAGCTGCAAGGCGGGGTGGGCACAGAGAGGCGGATGACAGAGTCAGAGAGTGTAAGCAGAGCGGGGGGCTGCTGTTGTGTTGCTCTTCTCTTGTTGCCCTTCAAGCAGATTTCATTGCCCTCCTCCTGCAACCTTCCTTTTGCCAACTGCAGACATTCAGGTTGGAAACGCTAGATCCATGGCACAGCCTCTATATCATTTTCTCTTCCTATCTTCTTCTCACTTCCCTCATAACATTTGCCTTTCTTCAAATTAGCTTTTTTTATATGAATTCCACCCCCTACTCTTCCATCTCTCAGTTCCCTGGATGCCACATGCCCTCTCAGGGTCTCTCATCCTCCTTTGACACGCTGTACCCTCCTTCCAGCCCATCCTCTCCCTTCACCTGCCCTGCTCCTCATTGGGCACAGCTCCTTCACTCATCTTCTTTCTGTTGCTTGTCTCCCAGACTCTTCCCATTTGTCATCTCCGTCCCAGTTGTTTCCCCAGAGTCCTCCACTCTCGCTTGCTACACACACATGGCTCATGCTCTACATAAGGAGACAGCCAAGTGGGTCACTGAGCCTTAAGAGCAGCATTATTGAGAATATATAATGAATACATGTGCCAGAGCCACTCAGGGAAGAAAAAAAAAAAGCTAGGGATTGAAATGAAATGGAAAATTACCTGAAAGCAAAGAGAAAAGATCTTTGTGCATACGGGCCTGAAGACTACATGGGAGAGCCTTGGCAAGCTGCTCTATGTAACATACAGGCAGCTTGGAGAAAAATCAGCTGCAGCCAATCCACAAGTTAGCCAGACAACTCTTGAACCTCTTGCCCATTCAATTTGAATCATCATTTTCGGTAGGAATAAACAGCATTTTTTTCCATTTTGAAATAAAAAGGGCAATTGGAAATCAGATTGTTATTTCAGAATATTGAGTCTTCACATTTTATTTGGTAACATTAGGAGCTGATGGCCTTTGAAAAGGAGAGGGAATGGCCAGCTTCATCTTTACTGCAGTTATTTTATGTCATAACTTCCTCGTCTGAGATGAAGACAGAAACGGATAGATAAGTTACTAGCTCAAGAGAGTCAAGTCTCCTTACATTTGTGGAATAGAAATAGGCATGTAAACTGTGATAAGGAGTTATCTTCAGCCAGCTACAAAGAGAAAGCAGGTCAGAGTCTGCACTGATAAAAGGCATCTTGCACTGTTTGATGATCAGCAATGTAATTTGGGGTCTTTAATCTTTTATTCTTGGAGTGAAAACCTGCCTGTTCTTTGGGGTCTGTGAAAAGGTAAGGATTGTCACACAAGTATCAGCAAATAAGTATGTAACTCCAGCAGTTCCAGAGCAAAGATCAGCACCTCAACAACATGAGTGAAGGTTTGCCTATTACCACCTGCTGATACCATCTTAAATCACCCTCTGGTGGTCTCCAGAACCTGAGCTGCAATGAGTATGTTTTGCAATCAGACAGTGGGAAGAGGATTGCAGTAATTTTTGCCTTGTTCAGGGAGATCCCACATGGGTTAAGTCACATCAGTGAGTCTCAGTGCCAGCCCCAGTAAGGAACTGGTATTGGAGCTGTGGTGCCAATGGAGCCTGATGGCTGCAGCTCCCTCCAGGAGGTTTTTCCCTAAGCTATACAAGACAGGTGAGGACTGTCAAAGGAAGACTGCATGTAAACTAATAGAAAATTACTTTTGATAGCATGGCTGAGGGCTGTCCAGAAAAAAAACCCAAAAAGCCTAGCCACAAACCCTGCACTTCACTTAGCACAATTGTGGCCTAATGAGTACCAGGCATACACCATTAAAAACATTTCCAAGTGTGTCCAAAAAGATATACATTTTCTCAGTATATGCCTTTGGAAAGCAGAATTATGAGAGAACAAAAGTACTTGTGTCATTAGCCATTCATTTTCATTTTATGCATCAAGCACTTCCAGCACCCGTGTGAATAACAGAGCCCTGAGCTACACTGTCACTGCAACCAGTCCTTGCTGCAGCCATTTCTGCAAGAGCTGGAAGAGTCCTTCCCTGAAGCAAGTCCAGCATGTGGGCAATAATGTTTTAATGCCAAATATCACAAATTATTCTATTCAGATACTAGCAAAATAATCTCTATCCAGACATCTCTGTTATCATTTAGAGAGAACTTGCACATTACTGCTCACATGGGGACACTTTCCTTGTAAACCAGTCTCTTGGTCAAGCTCTCTTTCTCAATGTAAGAGATGCATCAATGTCTCCTGGCCCCACCAACCTGATGGAGATGGACGAGAAGGTAAACCTACCAACTAAAAGCATTTGCTCATCTTTCACATGAGACCTGCTTCAGAAATTTCTATGTCCAATCATGGTCCCTGAGAAGCTGTGTCCTCTCATCCCCCTGCTGAAGAACACACCTCTTCGACCACAACGTAACAGTTAACATGGTACTGCTGCACAGTGGAACGTGACTGATACCAAATAAGCTCAGGTATAGGACTTCTAGGCTACAGCAGATTGATGCCATGATATCATTTGTTAATTGTATCTATCTAGAGAAATAAACTTATGCACAGACCATGTTTATTTCACTCTATCAAATATAATTTTAACAAACATGACACAATTTTTACCGTGTAACAGAATGTCTCTGTTAAATATTATAATTTTCGGTGCTTTATCATTGTATCTCAATAGGCACAGGAAGTATTTCACTGTTCAGTGAATGTATTTCATTAAATAGTATAAATTTACACTCTGTTGTAAATGAATGTTCATTTTACATTGTAATTTTTTTTACTGCAGAATGTTGTCATTTTAGTATTCACTGTAATCACTGCACTATGTTGCAAGCAAATGTCATTTATATATGTAAAAATTCAGAGAATTCAATTTAAGGGATCTCAGTCTGAAGTATAAATACATGCAAGCCACATAACACAAATAAACTTACTCCAGATGGTTGCTTATAGCAGATAAAATCAAATCTCGTCATCGTAAGAAATTAAATTCCCAGTACAAATATAGACAATTCTGTAGTTTCTGTTGACCAAAATGGCCAGGAAATTAGCACCAATCCAAACATAATAAATATAATGAAGTTTTTGCCACTATTAAGAGACCAAACGTTATGTTTTTGAGATGGTTTAACAGCTTTTCCATCCAAATGTCTTTGAAAATCCACAGAGATTCCCCCAGCTCTCTGTCCCAGAAAATACTTTCAGTGTAAATATCTAGAAACAGAAAACTATTGATACAATAAAACAAACGATTCCAAAAGCAACGATGCTTTATTTGCTCCTCTACCATTACAGCTGCCTGGAGTACTTACAGTACAGCCCAAGAGCATTAACAAACAGCCAAGCTATTTCTTCTCTGTTGATAGCCACCTTATTGCTTTCAGCAGCTAGCAAATTAAACCTTCAAAATAATTCTCATGTGCACTCACTGTAAAGTGAATTTAAATTAAAGTAATACATTACAAGGAAAGTGAGTACCTAGCCAGAGTTCTCTGCAGCCTCTTTCTTCTTCCAAAACCATCCTCAATGCGCATAAATATAGTTACACAGTTCACACCTGCCAACGTACATCTGCACATACCATATGGTGCAGGACACACCTTATCCCAGCACTGACACACATATGTATTTGCAAACACCTCCTGCCACTGGGAGACAGATAAGTCCAGCCAAGTGCCACTAAAACCAAACAAGAAATACCTCACTGCCCATTTCTCCTCTGTCAAACACCAAACATCCTCCCCAAGGGTGAGTTTTAACACAGAGCAAGCATAAAAATGGCAATCTTTACCCTAGTCATGCTGAGCAGATGAAGGCCTGTGACTCTCCTTTCACAGATGGGTATGAAGCCAAAGAAATGAAGTTACTCAGTCAATGTCTCAGATCAAACCTACACCAGAACAAAGACTTGAAGATAATCTTCCATAGCCCCATTGGTACCTTCCTCCTTGTATCCATGTACAGATAGCTCCCAAGCTTAAAGTTTGGACCTGACAGCAGTTTTTAAGGCTGTCTGATGCCTTTCACTTGCTGGCTGCAGCCAGAGCTAAAAATTACACTGAGAAGGTTTTAATTGCTCTGTTTTCCTGAGGTGGTGCAAAAGAATAGAGGTGAACAGTTAAGATCCGAAGCACTACAGAACAGGCTATGGCCTCAAATGCAGCTTCTTTGCTCTCAGGCTACACTGGAGAGATCCAAGCCTCAGACAGTTTGAACATCCCAGTGTTAGTGAGCTGAATTATGTTTCTGAGAGACAGTCATGCTGATGAAAGTCAGCTTAGATGGCAATTAGGGAATCCACTTATATATTAAATAATAATTTGGTAAAAAGTTGGTTTTTATTCTGTGCACTTACAGCTCAGTTCCAGCTTCTTCTCCATCTCTTGCTTGAAGGTTTTTAGTTACACTCCAACCCCCAAAATCTGCACTTTTATTCTAGGTCAAACTCCAAGTTAGTTATCTGCAAGGAGTCCCCTGCAGGTCTCTCAACAGGATGATCACAGCAGAAATGGCTAAGTCAGGCACTAGGCACTGTCAGGTTTGGAAATGCATGTAAGCAGATTTAAATAGTTGGAAAAACATGACTGCACCAACACTGTGAAATCCAACAGATATTCAGTAGCAACATGCAGCATGGAGCAGGAGAGAAAACCAGCAGCAAAATAAGAGCAGTCCTTCTCATAGTGGATATTGTTCTTCCACAGGACCACAGAAATATCACCAGACTCTTTCTTGTGTGGCTGCCTGGCTCCTTGCACAGCAAGACAAGCAGCATCAGGTTTGCTTTACAGTGGAGATGCCACAAGGCTCCCCAAAGCAGCTTCAGAGTCATTCAGCAATTCACTGGAGAGAGACACACAACCTACACATCCAGGGGCCTTACCTGTTGGCAGACAGCTCCCTAGTCTGTGTCACCACATGTTTTCCATGAAGTTTGGGCTGACTAGGAACACAACTGGGAAATGCTCAGGGTTCTTCCACCTCAGCTGGGTCAGGATGTTATGCTTAATGTATTGGCATCAGCTCTGTGTCTGCAGTGCAAAAGCACTCACCTCCTCCTCATTTACCTCCCAGCTGAGCATGGCTTCAATTATTGGTTTCAATTTTGGTTTAAGAGCTTCCTCTTAAACACTTCAGAAGATTGGAATTTAACACTACAAGCCTTAAAAAAACCCTCCAGATCTAACTTAATTCATTTTTAATATCTCCTTAATGTCAAATAAGGAATTCCTTCATCACAGCCCACACAAGTCCTCAAGACTTCCTTTCATACAAAGTTGTATGTCATGACTTTCCTTACCATTATGCACTAACACATTTGAAGCATCAGCTCATTTTATAACTCTATGCAGTGCAGATGTGATTACCTAAATCTGTTCTATACATTCTTGGAAACTGCCCAGTAACTGCTGGCATTAGCCTCTGGTTCCTCCTGGATTATTCCTCAACACTTTAAAGCTACCCATGGTGCTGCTTGTTATAAGACTGGATTTACTGGCATTGCATTTCCCAATTCAGCCTTCCAGGTTGGAAGTTTCCAACTACAGTCCCTTGGAAACCTGTCAGTTCTGCACAGAGCCAGTACCAGAGCAGTTTAGGTACCCTTTTACAGAATAAGGCCGATATCACTGGATGGGAACTGTGTCATCTGCACTGCAGGTCACAGAGCACTCTGTGTTTGCTGCTAATTAAATTCACTGTTGGAAGCTCCTTACATCTCCACGTGATACGTAACTGCAAAGTTGGATGTGGCCCCTAATTGCTTTTTGTAACAAGGTTATAAAAGTCATGCTGTTATGTCCAGATATGTCAGGGCTTTGAAAACAGTACATGACCATAAATGACATTAATACCACACTGTATTGTACCAAAATTGGGTATTAATGAGGAAGATCCAGTCCTCTTTCGTTATGTTCTTATTGGGATCATTTAAGAGATGTATTTACACAGAAGGGTTAAGAAAATTAATTAAGGGTTATGAAAATTAATCTTGAAGTAAAGTTTGGAGCTATGTATACAACGTAAGTGATGTTAAGACACAAGACAGTCTGTATGAGCAATATTATTAACTGCCAGGTTACATGATTTCTCTAATAGCCTATTATCCTCTTTTTTCTTCAGCTGAACACTGAAGTAAACTGAATGACTGAGTACATACCAATGCAGCTCTGCTTGCAATGACTGATTATGTTACTTGGCAAGGAGCTAAGTGTCATCTGATCACCACATACAACACAACCACTTGCCTTTCCCTCACTATGAAAGAACTGCTGCACAGTTCAACATCTGAGCAAAATGGGTAAAGGGGAATAGTGCTGAAACTACACAAACCCACTCCAGATATCACCATTTTTAGTTTCAAACATGAATGAACTAAGGAAAAAAAGCAAATTAACTCAGCCTGGAACAAGACTCTCAGCACCTGTATTGTTGCTATTTCCATCTAAAAACCAAATTCCTTGGGAACTTGGCTCCTGTGTAAGCCCTCCCTGGACACAAACATTAAAATCAAGTCTCAGTTGACTCACCCAGGCCAAGCAGGAGAGAAGTGTTCCAAATGTTCATATTACCAATGAATACATTCTGCTACTACTTGTACTCTTGTAGGTGCTATTGGATCATGGAGTATTTTTCTACAGTAAATAACCTAAAATGAGTCAGGGAAATTGTTCTTTAGAAGTGTTTATTTCTCACCTCTGATCACCAGCTACCAGTGCAGATGCAGAGGGTAGAAGTGCTCTGCTAAATGACCACAAAGCCACGTGGTATAGACTTGCCCAAGACCAATAACAATTGATTAGTAGCTAATTAAGTCAGTTAATCATATTTTGATAAGCATTTGGCCTAGAAAATGCTCACTAGTGCTACTTACGTAACAAGTTTACATTGACGTTTTGGAAAGCATAAATGCTTACAAGTTCTTTTTTGTTTGCATACAACAGAGAGCTCTAGGAAAATCAGGAAGCATAACACAACTAAATTATTGAAACAGACACCTGTAGGAAGACATTCTTAAAGCTGGGAAACTACAATCGGTTTACCTGCAACTTGCTTGCTGGTATCTCATCGCATTCTTTATCTATTGCTAAGCCAGGAAAAGAAGAATCCAACTTTACCAAATGTTTTAAGCAAAAAAATAAAGAACAAGGGCCAGTACTTTCCCAAATGTCTTTCTATTTAGATAGATCCTTATCCAAAGAGCAGGTTAATAAAATATTTTAGCCCTTTCCAGCAGTCACATCTCAACAGAATCAAAACCTTCAGCAGCATGTCTCTAAAACTAAAAGGTAGCACTGAAGAAAACCTGCTCGCTCAGCAGCAGTACCTCACACAACGTTACATCAAGTTTTCCAGCTTAAAAATGGAAGAAAGGATTAGGTTATCCTGTTTCTTTGCATCTCTCCCAGTCCTTTACATTTCTACCAGGAATCCAGGTAGGACTTCGATGGCTTTGATTTGTCTGAAGCTTATTTCTGAATCGGGCATTCAGTCTCAATCTGATCATGAGAATGAGGCAAAGGGCATAACGATGCATTGAATGCTTCTGTTTCAAATGTATGGCAGAAACTTGTTAAATGATTTCTCAGACAGCAAAAAGAAAACCTCAGGGGATCAAGACATTATTTGTTTTTCTGTGCCTGGAACATCTGAGAATTCCCTGTAATGGAAGAGGAGGCCATGGGGAGCTACATATACTCCTAGCAGCAAATCTCTGCAGCAGGAAAAGCAGTCCCTTCTGGCAGCTCCTGACAGGACAGCTGTGGCACAGAGGCCTCTGGATGCCACTAAAGCATTAAGATCTCAGTTGAGCTGCACCAATGTTCACCGTTAGATAAGGGGAGATAAAACTCAGCTGCATATTCATGTTCTGATGAGACAGTTGTAAAAACACTTTGCACTTGGCTACACCAGTACCTTAGTACCATTTGTTAGGCTACTACTAGTTTCTTAACATAATATAAAATAGAATAACTGCTTGTACTCTGGTGTAATAGAGACTTGATATGACATGTCACTCTGGCTCTGACATGACAGCCATTGTGCTGATAGGAAGGTAGAGCATCTCTGTTTCAAGAGCCTCTACAAGTTATAAAGTACCATTTTACTGCAGAAGAATTACGTGTCATTTCACATATTCTTACATTTAGTTATTGGCAATAAAATGATATCAAAATATATAAAAAGATTTCAGCATATCCATTATGAGAATGACACCAGAGGGCTGCAGAAAGCTCAACAGACCACCATTAAAGGTTGGTGAGAACATGTTCACTGAACTGGTTGCTGATTCTTATTTGCAATTCAAGAAGTCTGTGATTGATCAGACCATTATTTCTTCTCCTCTGACTAAAGTCCTTTCCACCCTCAGGGAAATACCAAAGAACAATTAGTGAATAATGCACTTAAGGTACAAACCTGTGGCATTTGGTGGACATTTTAAGTAATGCTGGCATTTCATTTAATGATAGCAAATAAAGAATTATACAGCCTCATTTCCTTCACACTATTCCAATCAGCAGCAATTGCAGTCTGAGTCTCAGGCTGAAGATTATATTTGCAAATTAGATTTTGGTGGGTGAGAGAAATAAATCTGTTAGTCCATGGCTTGATGAAAAGTTTGAAAGCTAGTCTTAGAATGAAAGGGTGAAGTCTTGGCTGCAAAGTCAACATGAGCCTCCTCCAAAATTTCTCACAGCTCCTTTAATAGCATAAATGTTTCAAGCTAGTACATCTGGGTCCCTGAAACAGTGGAAGCAGTATTTCAAATATTCTCAAAGCCAGCTACTTGGATGGGCTTGAATTGGTGACAATAATTGTGAAGATTAGCTTCTCAGGCCAAATAGAAACAAGCCAAGGCCATGCTTAGTCCTCTCACAGGAAACACGTGAGGGAAGCAGGATGCCAGGGCTCCAAAGAGGAAAAGCTGGAGGGCATATCAGCACACGTGCCGAGGGCCACAAAATTAACAATTTTGATACAGCAACTGCTCCAAAACATGTATCACTGAATACTTAAAGCAAAGAATAAAGTAGTAGAAACCAGTAAAAATTAGAAAATATCTGGCATGTTGTGAGCACCAAATGATCAATATTTGTTGCCCAAATTGTAACTGCTGAACCAAAACTTCATTTAAACCAGTGGATGCATCAAGCAGCATCCAGCAAAGCAGCATGTACCAGACCTTTCCCATCAACAGGATGCTCCAGACCATTTAAGGCAGGTTATGAAACAAGACATCAGTTGTTCCCATTTACTTTTTTCTTGTTACATGTCTAAAACAATTTTTTTTCTTCAGACAAATCTGACCAAATTTAGATACAATGCTGCTTCTTGCTCTAACCATTTAAATCCATTTGATAAGCAAGCCAGATTGTACACCAGTGCTTCCAACAATTAACTTGCAAGAAATCCTGTGATGAACCTTAGTCTCTTTTCACACTGATTTTATTACACTCACAGATCTTGTTCATATACCATTTGAAAATAAAACACTGCCAGGCTAGAAGACAAATCAGTGACCTAAATGTTCCAAAAAATGAAGTGAAAAAATGCCTTAGCTTGTAAGGCTTGCAGAAGCAGAAAGAAGCATTGCCAAATAATTTGAATTCAATAACTCCCCAGAAACCCCAGTTCCCCTAACTTTAGAAAATTCTGATGCAGCTAGTAAGGGAAAATACATCTCTCTGGCAGCTAACTACCAAATGAGAAAGCAGGATGCTCAAGAGAAAGAAAATACTGAAAAAAAAAATAAGATATTAATATCCTGGAGGATATATATAAAGAGAAAGGGCAGAAGATTTCTTCTCTGCCAAGCAGTACCGGGGCCAGAGGGTTACAGATCCATCCTGTGCTAATGCTTCCTTTCTGCTTTGATCACAACTACCTTTATTATTTATTTATTTGTTTTAAATACTGGCTTTGAAGTTGTCAGTTGGGGGAAGGAAACAAAAAGATGCCTTACAAAACATCTCCTGATTAGGCATTTGGTCTGGCCAGCTGAGCTTCTTTTAAAGTTATGCAAGAGAAGCTGAGCAGGCCCTCAAGCACAGGATGCTCCTGACCTCAAATGGAGTCCGATCAAATCATTGCCTTCCTACTGGAGGATGCAGTCTTACAACCCTGCTGCTGAAATGGTGCTTCGATAACACCTTGTGGAAAATTGGCAGGAGCAACCATTTAATGTCACATTTCTGCTTTTACTGTACAGCTCCTATTACTTTATATACATAAATAGTGCAGAGCTACTTTTAAATCTTTGATTATACTGTGCACTAGACCTGTTAACATTTTTCACCTTCCTTCCAGAATAAAACCTATAGATGCTATACAGAACGGGGGGTACTTTGCAAATTTGAATGCAAGCATTCATTTAATGGAGAGCAGCAGCTGTTCCCAGGACTGGTACCAAAACCAGGAAGGCAGAATTTGTCCTTTTTAGCAAATGATTATGTTGGAATTGTGAGAGGCAGGGTGGTGTGTTTGGAGGCTAACATACCCTCTTTTTTCATTGTACCTCCTCACATGCTCTTGCTGTGAGAGTCTAGAGGCTCTTACTAGATTAGCTGGTATGACCATTTTTTACGTCTCCAATCAAGAAAAATACCCCATGACAGGAACCTGTCAGGATAGCTCAGTTTCCTAAAAAAGTGAAACAGTAGCCTACAAACCTACCTAGCAGTTGGAATTCCTCATAAAAGATGCATAGCAGCTATTGAATACATTCATTGATCCAGCCTCCTACCAACAGCTATTCTTGACACAGCCACCAATGTATTGGCCTATTTGCAAGCCTTCTCCACCTTCCCCACCCTTCAGCCCTACTCCTCAAATCTTCTGCTGCTGCAACTCCACTTCCAGAGAGGCATCACAGTCCTATGCTATACCTCAGCTATCAAACACTACCATCTAGAAAGCACAGCCAGCTTGTATTAAACTTGCTACAGAGACAAGAGCATCCCTGGAGAGCGTGGGAAATGAAAGGTGCAAATCATCCCAAGCCACAAGAAGCTACAGAGGCATCCTAAACAAATACAGTTAGATAAGCCAAGGGAACAAGGCACTTAGCAAAGGGAATGTGAAGCAGAGGAAAAAGCAAAAAATTAGTATCAATATACAAAATAAAGATTTTGCAGACAGACATCACATCTCTGAAATCAGAGATCCCACTAGAATTCTTGCCATGCCACCCATTGCTTTGAGACTTACCACAGTATGTAGTGGTACTGTCTTCCAATCTGAAGCTTATTTTGGAAGTAGGAGGCACTTCTCTGCCCATATATTTTTTTTTTCCAATGGAGGTAGTTTGACTGGATTCAGGAGTCTGAAATTACATGACAAACACATCCACAGTGACTTAAAGGAAGAAGAAGGGAAGACTTCTTCAGTCACTCAAGTGATGGAGAAGTGAGATTTATGTCTGGGCCAATCATCCAATAGTCTGCAGCAGGTCCTGATAGAAATGCCACACTTTGCTCTTAACCCTTGCAGTACTGGCACTCTCAGAGCCCCAGCTGGTGCCACCTATAGTCTCTTTGCTGACTGCCTCGACACCCTAACATCCTTTCATGCTTTGAAATACCTCCTAGAGCTTGGCTATTGTGCAGATTACAGTTAGCAGGCTCTGTTGTTTTTCAGTCTCTTTTTGTTTGCAAGCCAGTACCAGGACAATGTGTCCTTTGGACGGATCAGCCTGCCTGATTCCATGTACCAGGAGACTATGAAGAAAACCTGTTATTTCCATGAGAGCTGACACAGCCATTTTCTCCATCTATACTTACTGATCTTTTATCCTCTGATGTGCTCTATATGAGCTCCTCTCTCAGTTTCCTTTTTTTTTTTTACAGCTATGTTTTAATACCCTTTAGAAAATGCATGCATTATTTAGCATACTGAGGAGTGAGGACAGGCCAGGTGTGAATCATTTTATATTGCAGGAAAACACATTCTCTGTTCTGTATAATTATCAAATTTGCTTCTAAAGAGTGCATTTCTCCACAGGTAGGCTACAACACTCAGTTACCTTATGCCACTTGATAAATATTCAAAGGTCACACCACCAGGATTTCCTCTGAAAGGCAGAGATCTTAGAAATGAAATCAGTTAAGGTTAGGGGAAATAGTCCTATGTGAATCTTGGCTTCTTCAATAGAAGATCAGAATCTCTCAATAGTTTTGCTTCCAGTTCCAACATTACCTGAGGAATATCAGTTATGACAGAGGGAACAACACACAAATTTATCAGGAGTGATAATGTGCTTTAAAGTGACAAATTCTTCTTTTCTTGCACTTGCTGAAACACAGCAGATAAAGAAACCACTTGAAAGGTAGCTGACACTATCCAATGTTACCATGCAGGCACAGTATCACCCCACCTGTGTTAAATTCACCTTAGATGATTTCTTTTTCACCAGGGTATTGATGCTTCCCCCTTGAAAGTCCACTTTTTCATGTTTTCCTTTCATTTTCTTCCCAATTAGCTTTTGCAATTGAGTTAAACTGGAGGCTAATCCCTTTGATTTGAGGGTTGTCTACATGGGGGTACTTGAGAGAAATCAATTCAAACTAATTAAGGGTTTAAATCGAAGGCAGAGGAGGCAATCTTCAAGAGTCTACCTTATGGGTACCTGTTCACAGCAGCTTGACCACAATTAAGCAGTTTGCTTCCACAGTGGACAATGTAGATTCTGCGTGTAGGATGCATTAGCTGTCAGCCTTTCATGAAACCTGAAACAACACAATTGTCCAGGACAACCTGCTCATGACAGCAGAAAACCCTCCCCAGGCACTGTTTGATGCACTCAATGCAAGCATACATTTCAAATACTTCCATACCCAAACAGAAGTGCAATGCCTTTCACAATGAACGTTTACAAGGAGCATAAACATACTGCAGAGTAAGGCTTAGTCCAGACAAAGTACCCCTAAACAGACAGGCTACGTTTTCAGGTGTTTCAGTTGCAAACTTGTTGCTGCTTTTCATTCTTGTCTTGAGCAGGGATTCAGGCTGTGATGCAATGATCTGAAAGTTCACTGTCCTCTCAGATTGATAAGGCTAACAAGGGAAATGTGTGTATGTTTTAAAGGACAGAGTTAAGCTGCTGGTCTGTTTTCCCTCACCTCAAAAACCTCACTGCCATGTCCAAACTGTTTCAAAATGCCATTCCATTATTTGCACACAAAAACCTAAATAACATTCACTGTCCAAAGCTCTTCCATGCTCTTCTGAGACATTCTAGTGCCAGAGCTGACCATATAAAGCTTCTTCCAACCATCTCCCCCTTTTTCCTTTTACCTAGGAGGCCTCATCTTTGCAGACCACTCTGACAAATAGCCCAGCAACTGTGTTTATACCTGGAGAATTTGGCTTTCAACCTCCATTCACAGTACTGTTTCCTTGCTAGTGCTGAGCAATGCAGACAAAATGAGTAGACTGTTTGGGGATCTTGTCTTTTTACAAAATCACACACCAGCTTGTGCCCCTGTTTTTTTGCCCAGTGTATGGGGCTTTTTGATACAGCAGTTGGACTTTACAAGAAGAGGACAGAGCCAGAGATTGCATACAGCTTGGGCACTTGAATCACACGTGTTAAGGAAAGGGAATGAATTTCCTCTAGACAGGAGGTGAGCTGAATCCACGTCCTCTACCTCCCTGGAAAGAACACCGACCACTAGGATATTTTTAATTGGAAAGCTCAATTTCCTCTATCTCTACCTGCAAATAATAACATAATTACATGCAAAAATGTAATGTGATAATAGGAAATATTAAAAATGCCAACAACTGTTCATGCAAGACCTCCTCTAAAGAACTTTTGTGCTTTTAAAAATCAATCATCCAAAAATTAGATGGGAGGTTAACGTGTTCCCCTTTGTGCAGTTGAGTCTGCTACACATGCAAGCGCTTTGTGTCAGTTTTTTGTACCAGCTTAAGCACGGGGGATCAGACACAGATGAGGAGTTCTGAACTTCTCTGCAGACAGATGAATGAATTCAAGCTGCAGCAGCAGCAGAGATCTTGTACTAGCCAGTCCAAAAATAGTAAAGAAATCCCTTTTCTACATTTAGCACCGTGTGGAAGGGTTTATGTGTTCATTGATGAGCTCCTAGGCTAGCTAAAGTTTTACAAGAGCTATTATCTCTTTATTTCTACAGTCAAAAGGATGTAGGAGTTTTGAATATTAGCACGATATTATCTCCCTTTTTTGCTTTCATTGCATTCAGGAAGGCTGGCTCACTAAAAACCACATAAATCTTAACTGTCTGCAATCTGTAATAGAAAGATGTTTTTGAAAAAGGATTTCTTGGCTGTCTATTGTCCATTTCATACCACTTTTTCTTTCCTTATTGTCTCTTTTTTTCTTCCATGAGAAGGAAACAAAGATTTTTTTCCTTTCATTTTCTTCTTTTTTTTTTTCCCCCAGCCTAATATTATTCTTGTGTCTGATATATAAGAACACTGATACATCATAGCTCTTCATTTTGGCACCTTTTTTTCAAATGGATTCCATAGCATGATCTGACCAGTGACAAATGACCCAGCACCTCCACTTGGAATACTAACGCTGAATTATCTGGCTTCCTGGGGTCTGATGGAGATGCAGAGAGAATTAAAAGAAATTACTGCCCAAGAGTGGTAGTGACTGATGTAGGGTCTGCACACGGAGCTTTTGACCTCAACCGTTTCTACAGTAACTGCGCAAGGTATTGTGCTTTCTCAGGCTCACGTTGGAAGCCAATTGAATTAAAAGGACATTCATTTCATTATATTTGTCTTCAGGATGCTCAAATAGAAATGCAAATGATTCCTGTTCAGAGTTCCCTGCATCAGAGAAACTGATATTGTACTGCTAGCTTGTGATAACAATACAAACCAATATGTAACCTGCTCTGGTTTAAAAGATGTGCATCGGATGTACATTGAACTTACAAAACAATGATTAGGAAGATCATGCAATTAAATCTTTCAAAGGGCACTTGTTTCAAACCCTCAAGGCAGCTCTTTTTCTTGGTTTAATCAGATAGCTAATCATTGTCAGTCACACTTTCCAAGAGCCAGCTTCATCAATACAAGGAAACATGGATTTGTAATATCAAATAGTTTCAGTCTCAGGAAACCATGGTGAAAAGAAAAGCTGTAGTGGTTGGTAAGCTCTTTGCTGCTTTAAAAAAAGGCAATGGAGGAAATAAGAGAATATTTCCTACTAAAAATAAAGCAAGAATTGTTTGAGGACTAATCCACCAGCGTGATCAATAAGCATGTTCCCAGATACGCTGTTCTCTAAGAACTGGCCTTATCTCCAGCTCAGTAAGAAATTTATGTTTTTGACAAATCACAAGAAAACAAATTGACGTGAAACATTATTCTACTGGCTGTATTTTTATTGTAAAACAAGCTTCGGTATAGTTCCTCACGTCACTTAGAGCAAGAGTAATTTCTGATTTGGAGGAATGACCTTCACGTTCAAAGAGAAGAGAGAGGACTTGAACACCATTCTGCAGGGTACAAAATGACAGCCTGCAACATGCCATTTGTAGTCATTTTTGCAGGCTAGCAACCACAAATTGAAAGTTGCCTATCATCAATGGCAGATCAAATTTTAGGGCTTTTATAATGGTCATGGTACTGAAGCCCTGTTGATAGAGTAGATGTGGGCTTATAATGGAGGCAGCAGCCTTCATTGCAGTTTATCTAGACATGGCTGGCAGGATATAATAAGCTAAAGAAGGCTGAAATGACAAAAAATGTCTTCAGGCTTATGAAAACCTGGAACACTATTTCTAGGAAAACCTGGCAGTTTAGACAAAATTGACAAACACTTAACTCCCTTTTCAGATAGATGAAATCATTCTGGGACAGAATCACTCACCTGCAGTGCTTGAATACCATGGACTTTCCACCAAGGGAGAGATTGAACACAGTTCTTTAGGTTGAGAAACTGTGACTTGCTTCCTTGTGATATGATTAAATTAGTTTTGTTTTATTTCCTCCCTGCCTCAATAAAATTTCCATCAGCTGTTGAAGTACTCAGGACAGAAAAATTTAAAGTGGAAGATGTAAAAGTAAGAAAAGCTTTCTAAAAACAGTTTGGAAACAGAAGCAAATATGCAAACTTCATGAAAGTCACGTGAGCGTATCTACTCATTCTCTACTACATTAACTAGAGGGGACTAAATAAAACAAAATGCCACCAATTTAGAGATGACTGCAGAGGCTCCTTTCAACCCTGTATTATTAAGCTGAGGATTTTATGCCAAAGTAGCAAACAGGTCAGCGGTTTAGCTGGCTTACAAAAAGCCTGAAGAACCCCATGTTGCATTGCAAACCAAAACACCTGGAGAGGGGTATGTATTTGTGCATACATGCCAATGTATTTCATATAAAGAGTAGAACAGCAGAAAGCAAGGTCTACACAATAAGAGCCAGAAACTGTGCAGGCACATTTGCCTGTAAATTGCCTAGCTATGAAGTTTCTTGAACCATCTTCTGACAAGGCTGGAATGGGCTCTGCTAATTAGAAAATCCAACCCAGACCTTTTGAGCTTCTAGTCTTTCTATATCCTTTGACACCTAAAATCCCTGCTTTGAGATAGTATTCCTTATTATTTTAATTCCTTTGTAGAATATCGAATTTGATGCAACAGTGGTGGGGCAAAACTTTTTCTTTACCACTCCAGTTTTGCAACTTAGATGATGAGCTCTCCAAGAGGGAAACTTATTTTGTTGTTTCTCAAAGTCTAACAACTAGGTACTAATAAAAACTCCAATAGCTTTTCAAAGCTTCTCTCTTTCTCCACAACATCTTCAAAACTAAGCCTTTTCATCAAAAGATAGGACAGGAAGAGTCCATCCTGGATTTTACAATTAATTTTTCTTAAATGAAAAAAGAACTCATTTTTCTTTTTAAAAACAAAGGTACTTTTGGTGATTAGAAAAACCTGAAGCAAGAAACTCACCAGAGTTTCAAGTGACACTCATTGCTGCAATGGAATTGTGTCCGAAAACTCAGATTTGAAGGAGGACTTGATTTTATAAAAGCAACAATATTCAGTTACAGTAGCTAATGATAAAAAGAAGTATAGTGGAAGGGAAGTAAAACTTGTTTCATTTAAGGACCTAACAACGTACTCAGGACAAGATCTGATTAGGACAGACTACCTCATTTTTTTCTTCTTTATGAAATGTTCTGGAGAATCACCTCAGGCATGTTGTACTGTTCAGTAGTATAAGAAGACCAAAGTTGTGGAAGTTTATTCCTAGAAAAGAAACACGGGAAATACACTTTTAAATGTGGAAAAGTACCTGACCATCCTGATGACTGTGGACATTGACAGCATTAGTGGACACTGCACCAGTCATGTATTCTGTTATTCTGCTTTTGCATTTTTTGTTAGGAGAGGAAATTAAGTACCTTTTGCACAAGAGTGCTGAAAAAATAAAAGGGAAAACAAAAAAGATTCGATTTTCTCAGCAAACTTGAAGAGTTTTTAAATGTAGCTCTTTCTAAAAAGAAATGCAATATAAAGAAAACAATTTTTAGTGAAGAACAAATCAATAGTAGTTTTCCTTGACATACATCAGTAAAGTGATTGATGTGCCTCCGCTGTGAACAGACATTCAAATAAGAGACACCAGCCAGTCTACAGGAACCCACTTAAAATCCCAACGTCATGGACACAGGGTTCCCAACACTGTTAGTCTCACTCCACCCAACTATTTTTGCTACGTCTCAAGACCTGCTAATGTAGGCACAGTCAAAGCTTCCATGATGGGAGAAGACAGCAAATCCCGGACCGGTCCTGTCAAAGTTAACACAGTCAGAAAATCATCAGTGTAAGATTGTGCTTTTCCTTTTGATGTGGGTTTGTTGTTTCATTTCCCCTGGCTCCTTTCTTTCACCACTGCTGAATGGCTTGAAATTCACTGTATTATAGGGCTTCTATCCTTGTTATCCATGTAATATTAGGTTATTTAGAGAGCTACCTTTACTCAAAGTTAGGTTGTCTCTGGATGTGCTCTTCTGCCCTCACCCTTATTTCTAATTTTTGCAGCAAAAGCAACAGTGAGAAGCACACTTTCTCCACACTTCGTTCCTTCCATTGAGGTGTAGAGAATAGTTCTTCCCCACACGCTGGAAAGATACTCAATCACCTTTTTTATACTTGGCATTAAGACAACTACGAATGCCAGGACCTGAACTCCAGTATGAGGGGAGCAATCAGGGACATGCAATGCACTCAGAAAAGGAAGGATGTAAGATTCTTAAAAAATATCAGGACAGAAGCACAAACTACAGCATGGAAAACTGATATTCTGAAAGACAACTATTCCTATGGATCCTTCCCCCTACTAAAAAACTCCCCCCAAACCCCCATCTTTTTAAAATTGAGACATAGTACCTCCTTTTAGGCATTGTTGATTCCCATACAACATATAAGAGATTGTGCTGACACAGAAAACCTATTTCTCACTAGGAGTAAATTCAGCAAGCTATGCTGTCCAAAGCACCAATCTTTGGTGATACAGAAGCAGAATATCTCTAAAAATAAGTCTTCTTGTAGGAAGATTTAAAAAAAAAGAGAAAAAGTCACATCTTCAATAAAAGCTTACTAAAGAAAAAAAAATCCTCTGAGACTTAAAACAGAAGCTTATAACAAGGCCCTTCTTAGTTAAAGTTATGGTGCTTTCCAAAGAAAGCTGTGGAGATAAAAGGAATATCTCTGTAGAAGAGATAATTTTGCTAGTTCATTTGTATAATTAGAGGTTTAAGCCATGAGGATCAGCCATGTTCTGTCTTGAAATGTCAAATGGGAAGCTCTTGAGTATTCAGAAGTGTCATTGTTTAAGCCCAGTTGGGAAGAGAACACCACACAGAGTGGGGAGGAGAAAAGCTAACCCAGGGACAGAGCTCAATGGTTACAGGTCCAGGCAAAAGGGCCTCGAGTACTTGACTTAAGGAAGAAGATAACATCAATTTAATCCACCACTAACCAAAAGTAGAACAAACAAAACAGAGTAGGATGATGAGAATAATACAACCAGCCTTTGCAGAGTGCCTTCCCCCAGCTCTTCCTACACCCAGCTACCCGCTCCCAGTGTCTCCCCCTCAGTGGCGCAGGAGGTGGGAAATGGCAGGTGCAGACAATCCCTCACAGATGGCCTCCAATGCTCCTTCCTCTTTGAGGTGGGAGGATTCCTCATTTCTCCCCTGCTCCAGCATGGGGTCCCTCCCACCAGTGACAGTCCTTCCCACGGGCTGAAATCTGTCAGTGGATTGCTCTCCCATGGCTTCCCCTCAGAGCCCTGGCCTGGGGTGCTCCCTGGGCTACCAGCAGATCCCGACTCCACAGCTGCCGTCTGTGGGTCAGGGCACAGCTGCTGTCTTGCAACAGGCTGCAAGGGGATCTCTGGGCTGGCACATCTTCTCCCCTGTTGACTGTGGGGCTCATACCATGGGGTATGGGTAGGGTCACTTCCCTCTCACCCCACTCCTTCCTCCTCCCACAGCAGATTCCCCTTCTCAAAGACCTCCTCTCACAGGGAGCTCTGACTCAGAAATGAGGAAGTTTCTAGAACTCCTTACAGCGACTCCACTGTAGCCTCTCGCCATTACCAAAAGAATGGCTCCACACAAACCCAACACAAAAATTGAGGAATCAAGTCAAAAGAAGTCTTAAAAATAGAGGGCATTGTGACCAAACGTTTTAAGTCTCTCTCAAGTAAAGCTAAGTGAATTAGACATAATTTTTCATGACTGATGAGAGTGTACATTCGACCATCAGTTGCATCTCACATTCTGCTACCTACCAGCTGGAGCATTGATGAGACTTTTTATAACTTTATTACAGCTACCTTGTGGAAAAATTTAATCATATAAAATCTTGTAATACAGATGTACAAGTAAACCAATACCAGCTGCTGGCTTCTGGGTCATGCTGCATTAACCCTTTACTTCTTTCCATGCCATACAGCACACTCCCACTGCACAGGGACTGCCTTTGAAAGATTCAAACAATAAGCTGATTTTTTTCTGCCTAACATCCAAGATGCACAGCTCCTGAAGGAGCAGAAAAGACACGGGGCTTCATAGGCACAGATTTTACCATGGAAGCATTCTGAGCCAAGAGGTTATCTAATAATGCTGGAATTTTTAATTTTTTGGGGCTTTTTTTGGTGAGCGGATGAGTTCATACTGAGAGGACAATACCCACCTATCTCTATCACAGGGCTGCCCTCTCTAGCCAAAGAACAGAACAAGCCTTGTCTAAAGCAAGCATTTGGAGTGTCATAATAAAGAAGCTTAATGTCATCTTTGTCACTGTTTCTACAGCAAAACAATGGAAGATGGAGGTGCATTGCAAACAAGTAAGGTGACACAGCTCATCGACATGCAGCACTTCTTACTATGCAGCACACTCACAAGTGCATCACATTTGAACGGTACCATTTATCTTTATAACCTTTTCTTGCTAGGCTGTATTTCATTTCTTTCTTCATCTGACCTCAGCCAGAGGTGGTACAGAAAATGAGAAGGAGAGCAGAGGCAGAGAAGCATCAATTTATACCACAGACTTTGTGACTAACCACCGAGTAGCACATCTTCAGAATTAACATAATCTCTGAAAGGTTCCCATATGTTTGAGGCTGACTGTGTGCATGTATGCTAATCAGCTTCAAACTATAATCAGGATATTAGAACACAACTTTGCTAAGCAAATGGCTGAGAAAAATCAGCAAATATTCGTCAGTTTGAAGAAAACAGCTCTGGAGGGGAGAATCTGATTCCCATCAACCTGAGGGGGGAAAGAGCCTGCACAGGGAGGGCACTAGGCCGATGGGACCTCTCCCTCATGCCTGAGGAGTGCAGTAGCCAGTCTACATCCCTCCTGTTTCCCTCCAACAACAATAACTGCAAAAAACTAACCGCAACACAGAATGGATGTTGTTGTCTAAGGTCCCCTTGCCATGACTGGTGAGAGGATTTGTTTTTTTTCTTGTGAGCCCCCCAAACGAGCCCTACAAGTAGCCTCACAGAGCACTTGGCCCCTTCTTTGCTACGTTCTGCAGGCCTCTATGTAAGAAAGAGCAGGTGGGGAAGTAGATAACAAGACAGTCATTAAGACCAGATTTTGATAGTGATTACAAGCCAAATCACTCCCAAACTTCTATTTCTCAGCATCCAGCTTTAAGGATCCCTTTATTTACAGCTAGCAAAATTACCTGCAGCAGTATTGCTGGGAAACCAAAGCCTATAGCTACATTTAGCATCCATTTCAGCTACTCTACATTGAATATTCCCCTTGGAAATTCAGAGAGCAGCTACATTGCCTGCTACATGTGTTATATAAAGACAATCAGATTTAGGTATTTGGGCACTGACCTGCTTGATTTTATTTTTCAGCATTCTCTCCTTCCCACCCCCAACACACATTTGTGAAGCATGAAATACATTCACCCTTCCTCACTCAGTTCTATTCTTTTTCAATCCTGACAGAACACTTGAGGTTGGTAAGTGAACTGTGCTAGGCTGGGTCATGTTTTCAAATGAAGAAAAAAAATCTACAACCCTGCAGTAGATTGATATAATTTTAGTTTCATAGCTGACAATCATTTTTCATCATTGTTTCAAGCATGAAAGATTTAGCAGTGGCTGCATAAAACTTCAGTGGCACAAACCTTTGATGTTCTGTCAAGCAGCTTTGCTTTTCTCCCTGTCACATGCACTGCAGCTACAAATTACTCCCTGGCAATCCTAGGTGAGGATTATGAAGATTATTAGAAAAAGACGAGGTTTAAAGAGTTATTAAAAGTACCTCTGCATTTCAGCAACATGCAAACAAGCAATTGTGCTCTTCACAAAAAGCCCCATTTTCTTATTTTAACGCATCGCTGGTTTTTCTCTCTCAACTATCTCTTTGGCTGGGCATTTTCACCTCAAATTCCAAGTAATCAAACTGTCAGGAGCATCCACTACTAAGAGAAAGCACTGAAACAAACAAAAAGAACATTAGCAATCTGCTTGTGAGTTGCAAAACACAGGCACAGAAGCTGAGCAGAGCACGTTTTTCTGAAAGGCCAGTTGTGCTACTTGGAGTGTGAACTCTGCAGGAGAAAGCTACATGGCAGTATAGAGTTCTATTTTATTGCAAACTTCTGCTTTCCTGAAGAGATGTACCATCTATTTCACTATTACAAAGCAAAACTAAATACTCTGAATTCAGGACAACTTATTTCCCTGGCTTGAGCTCCAAGGGACTGTCCAGAGATCTCTCGTGGGTGGCATTTAAATGAACAGGTAAAATGCAACTGACCTGTCACCACAAAAGTACTTAAAAATCCACATCCTGTTCAGTAAATTCTTTCACCTAAACAACCTGTATTTTTATCTTTGGGTTTTTTTTTGACTCATAGTTTTATTTCATCAATGGCAACTTCAGATCAATGTGAGATGCTGGATGGAGGTACCGTAGACCCTCGGAGCACACATTCCCTTACCTACTGCTGCAGCTTTAAGGATTCGAGTCTCTGATTTTTTGCTTCATGACTACAGGTCATTTTTATCATCCAAAAGGGCTTTAGCTGTAAGATGGGGATAACAAAAATTCTCTAAGCAATTGATCTGTCCAAGGTTACACAGGTAAGAGAGGTTAAAGAATATCAGGATCTTCCTCAGAGCCTTGGCAATTAATATTAAATATGGTTAAGATCCTTAAATTTGAGAAAGATGCTTAGACTATTGTAAATCTTTTATGAGAAACTGCTCTTTTTGAACAAACTCTAATGCAGTCTAGGAGGAGCATAGCAGTTTAATGAAGGCATAGGAGGGAAGTAAGAGGAACAGTAGTAGTAAGTTGAAGAAACAGGCTTAGTTGTCTGTACAAGATTGGCAGATGAGTCATACACATAATCAGGTGTAGGCAGATAGGTATTCAGATCACAAAAGCTGGCTTTACCCATTGATGATAGGCCTGGGCAATTCACTCCAGATGCCTCAAATTTCATTGCTCTCCAGATTTGAAGTGATTTCTGCAGAGCTTAGACAGTGATGAAAGATCAAATCAAACAAACCTTTCCTGTCTTACACCTCAAGAAGTCAATGAGACTATACAAGCACTATTTATGTGATTACTTCTTGGTGTGTTAGTACTCTCATTTCTTTCTCAGTATTTAATTATCAAATACCCAAATGAACTCCTCAGGATAAATCTGCAACTCAAAAATTATTCACTGAAAAGAGCTGTTGAATAACATTTGACACACACAGGAATCCATTTGTAGATCATCCCCAATCAACAAAAACCATTGAGTAAATTATACGTGGTTAATTATTCACCCATCTCTCACCACACATTTTTTCCCCCTCTTCTCTTTGACAAACTCCTAAAATGATCAAAATGCTGATCACAGCCCAACAGTTTATACAGCCTCTCGCCTTTATGTCTCCTTTCCAGTTTCTTCCCTCTGGTCCTTTAGTAAGCAAACCCTTCTGGTTCAGTAATTTGGTGAACCAGTGAAATTTTTACTTGTAATTATCTAACTGCTGCAAGGCACTCCAGTCAGTGGGAATGCCATCCAGGAGATTCACAGCCCTTACAATGCATAAACAGCCATCGTTCCCTACCATAGGGCTTTTATCGGGTATGCAGCCCGTAGCTCTGAACACTCTGATTTATTGGAGTGAGAAGCAATGTGAAAACACTGTCAGGCTTCTGGAGCCCCTGAGATATTAGACTGCTCCATTCACGTACATCACGCTCATGGAAAGCACAGGAATCTGGTAGGCTATAAATTAGAAGATCCTGGAGGTGTGGAGTGGGAGGAGGAATCATGAGGGTAAACTTAGCTTGTGATTAGCTTTAAATCCTGAGAACCATTAAATGAATTCTGGCTGTGTCATGACTTACACTTTCCCTTTCTCACTGTTCCTTTATTTATAATTTTCCAGCAGAAGTGCAGACCCACACTATCCCTGCTCCTGGCTTGCAGCCACTTGGGCCAGCAGGATCTGCCTACTCTGTTGAGCTCTTTTTGCCACGTCTTCTTTGGGAACAACTTAGTAAGGACTTAAACCCGATGTATTTTTACTTCTACTGTGAAAGCCTTACTTATGGAAGATGCTGCTTTGGCTAACGAGGCCTTTTGCCCAGCTGTGGCCCTGTAACTGCTCTTTTCTTCCCTTCACAGCTAATCTCATTTTTTGAGGAAGCTCTTATAGACAAGAGAAGCAAGCTCTCTTTTCCCACTCTGTCTGCACAGTGACTGGTTTATAATATTAATGAAACAACTATTAAAGGGTAAAAACTTAATGCTGCACATATTTCTAAGCCAGAAATAGCCTTTAGTGACAATTTGTATTAAATCTCATGGACTGAGGCTTTGCAGACCATTTTCAGGCCTGAACCAGCACCATAAATTCACACCTGATACTCTGTTTCTGAAGTATGATAACACATATCCTCCTGATCTCTACTCCTGTTTGTAGGTAATCTTCCTCTGCATTGTTTCATTGCAATTAGCCTGAGAAGAACCAGTTCACACCCTGAGCAAAATCATGGAACCACTGAAATTGCCTGCTTTCCCATCCCCATCCTTGCAGGCTTCACAACCAGGTGAGAGATTTCCTTTTAGTTTAGCAGAATTCATTGGTGAACCCAGATGGTCCTCTCACAGTAGCACCGAAAGCTGATGGTACCATAGAAGCCAAATCAAAATCAGTTTACAGCCAGATGCTCTACTAGACCAACTGCTCCTATAAGCTTATAGAGCAAGGCAGGCTTTAAGGGGAAAGCAAAATAAACCAAGAACAACAAAACAAAATCCACATCAGTCAGAATATCTTTCTACCTCATTTCCTACAGACTGATTTTAGAGGTTTTTCCAGCAAACATGAACTATTTAATCCTGATTCTTTTCAGCTACAGAATATTCTTACAGCAATTTTTTCTTACTGTAATTTCTCACACCAATATCACCATTCTTACCTTCAGCTCCTCAGACAAAAGGGAGAGTGCATTGGACTAGACCTCCTTACTGCAGAATTGTCTCTTTAAGGTGTTTCTTGGGGTTCACTCTGTGTTGATTGAAGGAAGAGAGGCAAGTGAGCCTGCAATTTTGGGAAGGGCAATTGAGTGCAGCCCTTAACTAGTCATTTTGCAGCTCGCTTTTTGTAAGGCAGTTCTCCTCCACATGGTAAATAGGCTTATTTATTCTTCTCACACTTCATTCCTAATGCTTTCAGTGTATCCTAAGTAGAGAAGCAACCAGCTTCTGTCCTTGGATACCAGCCCAGTTGTCCTTGACTTCACCAGCATGCATGGACTCTGTGAGGAAAGAATTCAGCTCAGGACAGTACTTAAACTACATGCTAGTCATTAAAGCAGCCACCAGCTTCTGTTTCATGGACAAAGATATAAATTCCAGGTCATTACATACACGGGTCAGCTGCAGCCCTCTGTTCACCCTTCAGAGAAGGAGCAGAGATGACATCTTCTGAGAGAGCAACACCCCACTCTCCTCTTCTGCTGGTACAAACCTGAAGAAACAGTGCATATCTCACCCACTGCCTAGAACTTGAGCTAAATTCTGTAGCACATCAAGAAAATGAATTTGAGATCCTGCAGCTGATCCAACTAACATGAAAAGGTGAGAGAGTGCCTTTCTGTAAGACTGTGCTACACAGCAGAGTCATTTCCAGAACTGTCTCAAATGTCCTGTGCCTCATTTCACTGTCTGTAAAACAGGGCTAATACTTCTCCCTCCCACACAAGTGATAATGAGATGAATGATGCTCAAATGTTTTTAAGCATAGTCCATAAAAAAAAAAAAACCACAGTTTTCATTTGGTGTAAACTGGCAGCAACTTTCAAGTTTCAAAGGCAATTTGATTCAGAGAGTTTTAGTGCTGTTTCAAAACCTTTATGTCTACTCTGCTTCTGCACTTTAAAAATCCACAGTTGTTGAATAGAAGTCATTAGGGGAAGGAGAATCTGGAGCTTTTGTAAGAAATGATCAGGAGCAAATAAATTCATGTTGGCCATGAATTTTGCATCAATAAATTTCAGTGCAAATCTAATTGTAGTAAACAGTTTATATTCCCCCTCTAGCTATTGTTCTGAGCAATCTTCAGATACATGCTGACCTCCCTGAATTGCTTTATAGGCTATTCACATAGCAGAGATTTTCTTTGCAGCTGATACCCCAAGGCTGGCATCTTCAGGCTAAAGACTGATACTATGTAGAGCTCACATATACCAGCTGAGTGGAGCTGAGTTGATTGATAGCTAAGGGTCTCATTTGTAAATAAAGAGCAGAAAAATTGGCTTATAAAAAGCAGTTCTGGGATGCAGGCTGAGTCTGCCATCAACTTGATGGCTCTGGAGTCTCAGACAACAGCTTCTGAAACTTTCTGTGCAGTTCTAGAAGGACAGGGAGCTGCTGGAGAGTTCAGTGCAGGGCCTCAAAGATGATTAAGGCAGTGGAACATCTCTCTTCTGATGAAAGGCTGTGGGAGCTGGGGCTCTTCAGCTTGGACAAATGGAGACTGAGGGGTGACCCCATGAATGTTTACAAATACATAAAGGGTGGGTGTCAGGAGGATAGAGCCAGGCTGTTCTCAGTGACAGCCAATGATAGGACAAGGGACAATGGGGAAAAGCTGAAACAGAAGAGGTTCCAAAGAAACACAAGGAAAAACTTCACAGTGAGAGTGAGGGAGCACTGGAAGGGGCTGCCCAAATGGGCTGTGGAGTCTCCTCTGGAGACATTCCAAACCCACCTGGACAAGTTCCTGTGTAAACTCTGAGTGGTCCTGCTCTGGCAAGGGAGTTGGCTGGATGATCTTTCAAGGTCCCTTCCAACCTTTAAGATTGTGTGAAATAGTCTGCAAGAGGTACCTGCTTCCGTCACCTAACCAGTCCCAAATCATTGCCTGTGCAGTCATGCCAACAAACTGATCACAGGGTGATCCTACATATGAAATCAGTAAAGTATTCCAAGTGGAAATTAAAAGAAATTAATTCTACATCATTCACCTAATCCTGCTCCAGCACAGCTCCAGGAACACTTTAATGAGTGCAGCCAAGGGAGCAGCAGTGTGCAAACATCCTTGAAACTATGAAAACAGTCTTTGGGGAAAAAAAGCCAATTTTAGTGGCTTTCCAAGCAACCAGTGCTCACTGAAATCATCCTCACTTACTACCACCAAAAGCAATTAATAGAGCCCTTAACCTAGTAGTAATCAACTTAAAAGAAAAAAAGAAACAGTATAGTAGAGGCCCTCCTTGTGACACCTGCTCTTCAGGGCTGCGTGTCCATTGCTAACAGCCAATAAAAAAAACCTCTTCCAGAAATTGTTTGTGCCACTGCCACTGTTCCTTGGATGGCTGGTTGGTGGCATGCTGAAGACCTCGTCTTGCCAGAGCTTTAAATAATGCATAGACACAGAACTCTTTTTAACTTAGATTTGACACTTTTCCTCAAGATTAAATGGACTACTCGCAGAGACAGACAACTCACTAACTTCAAAGCTCCTCGTCTTAGCTAACACGAAACAAATTGCCTCCCCAGTGACTCCTCTCAAGGGAGCAATGCAAGATAAACCTGTGATATTTGCATTAATTCATCTTTAAACATAAAGCTGAATAGGTTCCTTTTCTTTAATATATTTTCACATTATTTAAATGGACTTGTTTTAAAAGCCAGTAACATGTTTGCTTTGGGGACATTTTGCATTTCTATTTACCTTTTGGCTGGCAGTTTATTTTATGGGAGGTTCTGTTGGAACTAAAGCAGCTGAGGATTACAAAGATTTTAGAAAGGATTTACATCTGAGGCCCCTTTCATCCCGATTTGCAGTACTACTACTTTTCTCAGTTTAGTGACATTTAAGGATATGGGAAGCCTTTCAGTGACAGAACACAGCAGTACACTCGGCTGCCTGAGCAAAGTGGGGCTTTTCTGCACTCGTCCTGATCCCTGCTGCCTATAGAGTGCTTTTGATCAGCAGCTACTGAAGCACTTTGCAGAGTCACTCTATTTTTGTAGTGAGGAAAACAAAGATAGGGAGGAGTGAATGCAGAGTATTATTTGAAGAGCAGGAGAAGAAGGGTTAATTTTTTGGTGCTGTTTGCTCACCACAAACACCTTAGATTACAAGGTCCTTCCTCCCTCTGTCCTCTCCAGTTATGTCAAAGTCCTTTGAGACCATCATTAGGGTACTCCTGTGCTACCTAGTCTTGTTTCAGGATTCATTTTCCAGTTACCTACACTTCCCGCTGCAGCAACTCTGCAGCAAAGCAGGTATAAAAGGGGAGTCATGTATCACCTCAGTGCAGAGTCAGCATCTCTTAGTTTAATCTGACACTAAAAGTGGACTTCAAGAAAATGCTGTCAATTGAAGAACACGAGGCACATTTCAACTCTGGACAGAAGAGTGTGTGTATGTGCAAATCTGAAAGACTACATAAGTTCAAACATCCATCAAAGTGACACAGAACCTTCCTGAGGCTCACCTGCCAGCCCAAGGAGCTTCCAGGCTCCAAGCACTCTCACAGGATTGCTGTCCTGAGAAAACAGAGCTGTTGTGATGTTTTTGTACTGACTGAAGCCACAGCAGCAACACTGAGCGTCACACTGCGTCAGCAATGACACCCCGTTGCCTGAACAGCTGCATCACTCCTAGCCTTTGTTTTATCTTCTCATTAGCTGTGAGAAATTAGCTGTCACACAGAAATCAGACTGACTCAAATTGCATTGTTTGGGAACAGTAGCTGAGCAAAGACTTTCTTAAGGTAGACAGGAGGTTCTGTACTTTTTAATAAAGATCACAACTGACCATGATGGGGGTGGTGGACAAATCAACACCCTGATCACTAGGTAAATGCTTTTGAGTTCTTTATTGGCTTTAAGATTTACTGTTTAGCCACTCCAATTCCTATCATGTGCAAATGTTTCTTATATTAACAGGAGTGATTTGTGGGCAGTGAATAGGAAACAGGACATCAATTTAACAGGGCCATTTGGGGTTAGCACAAAATGACAGAGCAGCGGGAAGTGGTTAAAAGCTTCCCTCTCAGCAATCAAAGCTCTGCAATTTTCAGTCTTTTCCTCCAATCAAGTAGCGTATTGATGAGAAACCAGTTCTGATAATGACCTTTGAAAGACCTCATTCTGGCCTTCTGGAGTAATTCATTTCTCTTAACGACAGTGTCCTAACAGGAGCTCATCTACACAATCACTTGAGCAGCATGACAAATGGCAGAAACCCAGCTTAGGAGATTTCATGTCCCTTAACTTGGCTGACTTTTCCTTTGAAGGAAAAGAAAAAGTTGGTTGATTTTGACCAACTAAGCAGGTATTGCTTTTTCTATGTGCATCTTCCTCTCTCCTACCTGTCTGTTCCAGCTCATTGACACTATGGATAGACTATCCTTACTAACTAATCAGCCCTACTGTAACCTAATGCTCTGGTTCCTTCTCGTGTTGCCTATTTTTAAGTTTCATTCTGCAAGCCTGCCTCCCAAATCAACTCACACTCACATGTCATTCCAAGCTTTACTTCAATGAATGTTACTTTTTGGCAATGCTGAAAACAAACTCTCCTTCTTCTTTAAAAAGTGATAAAGCCAGATTTCCTAGGTGGGAAACAGTAGGTGTCTGCTTTCAGTCCTGCTAATGTTAGGAGTCATATTTCATTACATGAAAATATACCTTCAAACAGTGACAACAAGCCTGACAGCACAGACTGTTACTGGAAAATGCTAGGAAGGAACAGGAATGACACAGTATCTTCCAGCTGATTTTACTAGGATCATTCCATACCTTGCTTTTAGAGCTCCTGTTTTCAGCTTTAAGTCTGTACTTTCTCCTCAGAGCCAGTCATCTCCCCTGTGACTGCTCTGTTGGGGAATTCTGCTTGTAAAATGAAAACAAAAATGACTGTAGTGAGATGGTAGGAACCCCAACTTTTAAATAACTCATGTTGCACTTCAGTGATTTTTCAAAGCTCCCAACACCAGCTCAGAACTGCTGGGACCTGGTATGAACTCACTCTGGCAGTTCATATTTTTCAAAACATCAGCAGGCTTTATGTCAGATCTGGATCATCCATCTCCTCCCACCAGCTGGCAGAAAGGTGACCCCCAAAACTTGCAAAGGCTGTCCTGTTTGCCCCAGCTAAGCCACCAGAAAGGTATGATGCTGAAGCCATGTGTGATCCACATCAAATCCCTATGAGTATTGGGTTTCAAGTGAACATGGCATCCTGCTACTGCTGTCCCTAGAAACGCAGTGGGGGTGCAGGGCAACCTTCCTCCTCCAGCTGTGTCTTTACACTCCTGCTCTTTGCCTTCTTATTAAGAGCCAACAAAGACAGTGTAGAGGGGTGAGTGCTTGATATGACAGGGTTATAGGTGAATATTTTTCTAAGCAGGGTCAGCCTTCTCATGCCTTGGCACTGAGGAGAAAACCCAGCTTCTGTAGCAGAAATTGCAAAGAACCTACTATATGATGACTGGAGGACTAAGTAAAAAATACATATGGGCCTTATTCTAAGGCAGCAAAACAACTTCTCCCTTTGTGGGATCTAGGGAAGTCTCAAGCATAAGCAACTTTCAAAAATCATTTAAATAGTTGTCTTGACTGTATTCTTACCTTATGTCTGTTGATTTGGCTCCCATGATGCCTGAATAGTTCTCCTGAAGCCAGTTTACTGTCTATTGTCTATGCCTGATGAGAGCTGTTATTTTTTATTAGATACTTTTCCTCAGTATTCCACATCTCTGACTTTCATTTCTCTCTCTCAGTATCACTTCTCCCTAAGCCCTAATGGTGTCTGATGTGAGCACTGCTACCAGCATACCCTTGGTGGGTAAAAAGAAAAGCAAGAGGATGTCACACTTTAGCTTCAGACTGCAAGCAAAGGTCTGGAAGTGCCTTTGTATTATGCTATCACCAAGCTCTGAAAGTTCTGCAGGATTTAATATTTCTAAGCTAAATACAGTTCCTTGGTGCATTCAGCACATTGAGAAGAGCTTGCAAGCAGCTCACCAAAGTGCTGCCACATCCCACCCTCAGCCAGTCCAGGTGCTCTCAGTCCCCTCAGCCTCAGCACACACGGAATGTCTGGGCTTCAATCAAATGGAAGCCTCTGGCACAGTGCAGGAAGAGGCAATTCAAGCTAGAGGAGAGCTGGAGACTCTCCCAGAATAACAATAAAATGCAAAATGGGATTCACAGTTGTGACAAAATTCCAATCACAAGCCATTCGGCAGCACAGCTATAATCATCCCTCACTGTGAGCATTATGACACAGGATCCCAGTCCTTTGGCTCAGGAAATCAAATTACCCACACAGCCCTGCATCCAGCTTCCACGGCTGCCTTCACCCAGTGGTCTCCCATTGCATTTCATGCCTTCTAATTCTACATGGCTGCTGAATTGGTAGACATGATGTTCAGCACATGGTTGCTGTCAGCAAAAGGTAACACAAGGTGTTTCTACCTCAGGTTTCTACCTTCCTCTTCTACTTCACCACAGCATCACTACTGAAGACATGTCGCCATGCAGGCCCCTGTTTGTGGTGAAGCTACAGCCAGCCTTGGCTATTTTTGAAATGCTGATGTTCCCCCAGCAGCCCTTAAAACGACTGTGAAGCTTTAAAATGAGATGTACAAAACTGCCATTGCTACTATCCACTCAGACATAAACCCCATTGGACCAGGATGGAGGATCCCTGAAGGCCAACTCTGTTATCTATGTCTACAGAAAACAATTAGAAAGTTCATTTTAAATGCTGCAATTAAAGGCTTAATATAAATGCATTTCTGATGCTATCAACAAGCTCAACAGACTTTCAGAAGCTCTTAGAAATCATCAGTGCCTTCAAGCAAAACAGCCTTGTTTGGTTCTCCTTCATGCTGAACACACTATGGGCAATTTACACACACTTTCTAATCTCAAAAATCCTTTATCCATACTATGCATCCTGTGTGCTATGAATTCCATACACAGATTGTAAAAACCTACATAAAGCCTCATACAAATTTACTGTTCTGCCCATAAATTCACAGCTGAAGATAAAGCACACTAGTAGAAAAGCTTGGGGGCAGGCACGTAGAATGTGATGAGTTTTATAAGCTTTAACAGAAAGGTTTCTACCTGTATTTCAGATAATCAGATTACAGGGGTATTTCAAAATTAATTTCCCGTTCTTGGGTATTTTTATGTTGTGTTTTGGGAGTAATCACATCAAGTGCACACTGCAAATGAAAATCCTGGCTTTACCCAGGTCACTAGGGCAACTCCTACTGACTGCAATTCGACCAGAGTCTCATCATGAGGAAGTCTTGGAGAGAAAACAAATTCAGACCTTGAAATGGAACAGCAACCCAAAGTCTTTTTAAAATTTGACTTTTAAGGTGGTCACAGTGCCAGCTCCTTTCATTGCCTTCAGGACATCAGAAGATATTCCTGCTCCCACCGATTGTTTGCAAGCATGGTAGAATAGGCTGGCTTAAAAGCCACTGCTTTCACAGTGGGCAAATACTGCTGATGGGATGACGTGCCCCATCTCACCCCGGGCCAGGATCTCAGCTTCCACTGAGTGCTGAGCTTGAGGGGTCCAAAAAAACCCCTCCTGTTTACAGCAATCCCAGTTGGCTTCTTTAAAGAGGTACAGGCTTATTATAAGTAGTTTTGCTTATCAGAGGCCAAGAAATTTCAGGTTCCTACTTCTGAAAGCTGAGCACTTGCAAGGAGCCTGTTACAGATGAGATCTTGCCTTTGTGAGAGGCAGTGACTGTCAGCTCCTGTCCTTTATTTGTCTACCTAGTTCTTGAATGTTGGAGAACCTGAGGCTGCTAGCAGCACTGGTCTCCTCTAACGTATCTAGTTAGACTGCTACTGCTGCAGTCCTTCCTGAACATACTGACACCTACACCACACATTTAAGAGCTGGTCTCGTTAGCACAGAACAAGGCAAGGTTCCTGTTTCAAGCCAGTTCCAAATGAACGAGAAGCACTGGACACTCAAGAGAATTTGGATCTAGAATGCACCAGTACTGCAGCAAGAATTCGGGAAAAACCACTTACCAAAGTGACAAGTTTGATGCCTGCAAACATTCTTTAATTAGCATTTTGGATGAAGTTTGAAGGTACTGATTTTACTGGGGAAGACTTCCTCAATTAAATTCCCATGTCTCTATGTCACATTGTGGGGTATTTCTCATCATTAGCTAGTAATATCTGACAAGTCTTGGAAATGGACATCATCAATTGAGGCTTCAGCTTCACTGACCAGGAAAGTATTTAAAGTGAAGTTTTAAATCTCCTGGAAGAAAATCATTAAGTAAGAAAATAGTCAGAATTCTAAAGAATATTGTGTAATTAAGTTTTCAGCACAGAACAGCCTCTTGGCACCAACCATGGCCTTTATTCTGATATATCAGAGACTCAAAACTATGGCCCTTCCCATGTCAACTGTCTTTTAGAATAAACACAAGACCCTCCCCCTTCACCTCTGCATACTTAATAATATTAATAGAACATTAAAATATTAATGCTAGCAGACAAGTCTTTCATAAAGCACATAAATGAATTCATTCACTCTAGCTCATTAGCTTAATTGTCAACCTTTTTACAATGTAACTGATTAACATTTGCATTGTTCCTCCTTGTTTTTTCCTTAGTCTTTTACTCCTATGGGGATCAAAAGATCTCTGAATACATAAGCTCAACAAATATCTGTGCACAACTGTGCAACAATAGAAACTACTAAAAGAGATAACCAAGTAAAGGCTTTCAACAGCTCACGCTTCAAAGATACCGCAGGAAACAGCCATTTAAGAACCATTTTTATTTGCGTGTTTAATGCAATTATACACATTCATGAGTCCAACAAGATCTGCACTGTGACATTAAAGATACAGTACAATAACATTCAACATGAGGTACTTCATATTTTTATATATCTGTCCTTTATAAATAATGCTGTAAGCCTGCTAAGGTCCAACACTGCTCCAGCACAAATGGGTGCTGTGACCTTGAGTTAGCCGAGTTTATCACAACCAATTACAAAAATAATCCTGGAACAGTTCAGTGCAATAAGTATGTAGAAATTAAAATGTTCACTTCAATACTATTTTAGATATGCAGAAAGTATATTACACTATACTCTCTTATCACAGATTCCCCTCACCAGGAAAATCAAACGTACAAGTAGCAAAGATGGCCAGGTACAGTTTAAGACAGAATCTATGAAAGGATCTCTAATGCTTAACGTTCCAGTTTGATACAGCTGATGCTTGCAAAATGTCAATCAATGTATTCAACCTTGGATGCTACTGCTAAACCAACCAAATCCACATTTAAATAGCTATTGAAATGCCCTGATGTCCTACGGTGACTGGTACTAGCCACCTACTTATATACCAGTATTGATAGCACCAAGCACTGGTCAGAATCAAGTTGCACTGTAAGCATCAAAAGGTAGTTCGGGGTGCTTATGTTTTATGCAGTCATATTGAAAAGCTTTACATGCACCAGCTCCTAAAATCTGGAATGAACTCAAAGGAATCAAGCTGGTGGTAGCTTTCATCCTACTTCGTCAAAAAGGTTTCATCTGAGTAACAAATTAAAAAACCCAATTAAATAACAGCTCATTTTCCATGTTGAACAGCTTCAGAGCATTCTCATCTCCTAACTTCTGCTCCAGACAGTGAACAGAGTAGATACCTCACCTTTACTTGCAGGTAAGTAAAAAACAAAAAGTAAATGAAAAGTGAGAACCCAAACCTAGTTATCCCAGTGCAGCACCTCTGATTTGCCCCCCTACCTGAAGCACCCCTTTTTTTTCTCTAAGCTCATAACGCAGCTTGCTACTGCAAGCGACTTGTCAATTTGATCATCACTGAGAGTAATTACATCTACATCAACTGCTTGCTGCAGGAAAACTTAATCAGCTGATTAGTTTCTTTCTCTGCTTTCAAATGTATTTAAATGAACTGCTGCTCAGATCTTGTCTAAAAGTAGATGACCATTATCTCATCACAACCTTAAGAGTCCTTGTTGCGTTCTCCTCAGCAACTCTTTCTCCAGTCCATACAATTATAAGCTCGTCTATTTTAGGCTGCAGATCTAAATAGAATTAAGTGGAGTTTTTTTTAATCTCTCCCTGGGAGTTTTCCATGGAGCATACTGTTTAGGTTTCACTAACAGTCTGGATTACATACATCTGTTACAAAAAAAAAAAAAGACCAACAAAACACAAAACATTTTTCTCTCTGTTTTGAGGGCATTAAGATCTCAGAAAGAACGTTGCTTACACATACACATATAAGTGTGGATATAAAATATTAAACGCTACGCTGGGTGAAAAATATACATCTTGCAGGGCAGTTTTTTTACCTGTTCTCCTTTTATTACCTAGAGAGAAGAACTGGGCTTTGGCCATAAATTATTTGAAGTCTACACTCCATTTTTCCTTACTTCAGGTGGTATTTTGGACACTGCAAAGATGTATCGGCACTTTATGATGGCCAGGGGCCAGGATTCCAACCGTCAAGAAACACTTAGAGTAATGGTATTAAACTGGTAAGAAATCATAGGAGAAAAACATTTTTATTATAAAACTGACAAGTGAATTTAGGGTTATGCTGCATTAATGTGGTGATATACTACACTATTAATCTTCAGTCTGTCTAGAGAATCATTTGGTCCTCTCATTTCGTTAAAACACATACAACAAACAGAACCCACTTCAGAGACGAAATGAGAATGAGATGCTTTACAACAGGTAGTGTCCCTCTGAGGCAACTGTTCCAATGTAATGGTGAAAGATTTTCTTATGTTCTAATAATATCTGTAGTTCTTACTTCTATTGGTTCCCTTCCCTGACAAAGGAGCCATGATCCCTAAGACATTTCAAACACCACAGACATATGACAGGAAGAAAATAAAATCAGAAAAGAAGTTCTGTACCACATAATCCTCTGATTGCTGTGTAACCATAAACAGCTGCAAGAGATCCAACATTAACACATTAGAGAAGGCCTCCTCCTCCTCAATATTATCTGATGATATACACTAAGTATAATATGACCACAGTTGGGAATCTTTTTGTCATCTAAATTGCCACTGATAACATATGGTAATATGGGTCCAAATCAGGGCTGGTACATTCTTTTGTTCCTCTAGAATCTGTTTCTACAATGTTTAGGAGGAAGAAAAGAAAAATCCATTCAAAACAAACAAAAAAATTATCCTGCATCAGATGCTAGATATTAGTTTCCTTTACTCAGCAAGGGTTCAAAGAAAAGCCACTTAAACAGCAAATTAACTCCTATGTAGCAAAAACTAGGCCATGGGAGTGGAGTTTCAAGAGCTGCATATACAATTTCAACATGTGCAAGTACTTTCTTGCTTTCAAGGTGGGATTTTCAGAAAATAAGCTCTGAGGGTAACTTGCAAAGCTCATGTCCCCTGCTCACTCTAAACACGTCCATGCGCTGTGGACAGGGTCAATATGCTGTATAGCTTCCTGAAAGCTGTTTGCTTCTCCCCCTCTTCCCCTGCAGCCATCCCAAACAGTTGGCCCCAGGAGAATCTCACAGGATGAAGATTTAAACCTAGGCTTTTCTACTTACAACTGGAGCACTTCTTCCAGCCCTCATGATCAAAAGCAGCTCAGTTTATTGGAATCTCTGAAGAGCAGACAGAACAGAGAGCTATAAAACAAGGCTCTTCATTTTCTACCCCTACCTCCTCAAATAATTACAAGCAGAGAGCAGGAAATGGAAAACAAGAAAATGGATCAATCAAGACAGTGTTTAGTGAGATACGAGACGGGGATATCCTCTGTTGATTCACAGGTGCATCAAAGTAGAGACACGGCATCACCAGCAAACAGGTACCTCTCTTACTAAGCCTTTAAAACTTGCTCGCTCCTAAGAGCTTCCAGTTTAAATATTACACTTAAACTTTATCACCAACGATGCTACAAGTATAGCAAGCCAGTAACTTGCCCATAGCCTTTAGTTACATATTACCTGTACTGATCACATATCTGTAGATAAAAAGCTAAGTGTCAGTTGGCCTGAACCAGACAGGTTCTTCATAGCAAAATGTTTCATCTCCACACGCTTTCATTCAAGCATAAAATATGAGTTCAGGAATTTGCCCTCCCTGTACCCCAGTGCCATTTGTACTGTCCGAAGAGCACTGGAACTGAACAGTCACCTTCCCACACTGAACTTCTGTCATTCCTTCTTGTCCAAAGTAGCTGAGTTCGTTACCATCCAGGATCACGCTAGCCGTGTAAAACGTGTCGGGCTCAATCTGCACCGGATATTCAAACCACACGGGAAAAGTGTTACTAGAACCATCTGAGAAATATTTACTCAAGTTCTGGCCTAGGATAACTCCTTGTCGTTTGAGTTCGATCTTGGCACTGTACTCTGCCGACCCACAGCTGGAGCCGTACAGCCCAAAGCCAGCGATAAACACTCTCTTATCAACGGCAAACTGGATGCTGTCGCACCGGCCCCGGTAACGCCACTGGTTGCTGCGGTAAGCGCAGGACTGGAAACGGTGGCACCGCTGAGGAACGAGGCCTTTCCGGGGTTTGCTCACAAACTGTAGCTCTGGTTTCTTGGCAGCCGTGTACCAGAGGAAGATGTCGTTGGTTTCGTTGAGAGTCAGAATCCCCGACTGTGCAGCGCCGTTGGCAAAGTCGTCGAGAGCCATAGTAGGGATGCGGATCAAGTACAGCGCCTTGCCCAGCACTTTGCGCTTGTTCTCTATGGTGGCCGTCAGCTCCTGGCGCTGACACTCCACCTCGGCCCAGTTCAGTGCTGCTTCGAAAACAACAATTTCTTTGGCGTTCAGAGTCTCCCTTCGGAGAATGCTTTCGAGTGTCTGAAAATCAATGTCACAGAATCCCTCGGACTTCAAAGCTAGCTCAGCTTGGGCATCAATCACTTCCCAACAGCGCTGGGTCAGGTCAGGTTCCTCAAACAGGCAGCTCTGGGAAAGCAGCACACAGGCATTCTTTGCACTTAGACTTGTCTCTAGAAAGTTGACGCAGGCGCGGGCAAGATGAGGGACGATATACTTCTTGGCGGCATAAAGAGTAGCCAGTACGGTATCTGCAGCCAAATCAATTTCATCACAATATATGTATCTGAAATAAAACACACGTATGTAACACTGCCACTTAATGCAATCTCGTACTTGGTCGACATCTGAAAACTGGAAACAAAGAATATTTCAATGGCTCCACAATAAAACTAAGCAGTGCTTTTGGGGAACATTGATTAAATCCAGATAGAAAGCACAAACCAAATTCATCACTCTATGACCATGGAAGAGAACAAGTTTAAATCTAAGGTGAATAAAACTTCATATACAGGGTACAGGCTATGTAGACAATGGTTATCTTTACAATCGATGGCCCGTCCAGCTGTTTTCCTTCCATACATGCTTTGGCTAACAACAGGCTATTTGTCTCAGGCAGCAGCTCCTCAATGCCTACCTTACTTGGCTAATACAAGTCTGGAACATGACAGAAACAATACCTTGACTGGGCATCCTGTGATGGTGAATGATGATTTATCAAGGCGTATGTACAAATACATGAATAAAACCAAGTTTACTGGGAAAAACTAGCCAGTCTAAGGCCAAAAATGCTTTGAAAACTTACCAGGTGCTACTCATCTTGGTAACCACTGGGGTGTTTTGTGAAGGAGGTATTGGGTTTTTATTGTTTTGGTTTTCCAACAGGGTGATAAAATATATAGGAAAAGGTACAGAATTGTAATATACAGGTTTATGAATGCTTACAGTGTCCTAGCTCCACTACTGCAGTGTTTTCTCTCAGTCTGATTGCATAAGAAAGGAAAAAAAAAAGCTTTATTGCTATGCTAGTGTAGTGGAAGAGATGAAGGTGAAATTCTATTTATGTGACTAAACTGCTGGGATTCATTGCTCAGAGAAACGAAGCATTGTACATTTTGTTCTTTTTAATATCTCATGCTTCAGGGCCCCATTTGCAGCTGGTGAATGCAACGTGCTAAAGCCATGCCAAATGCAATTTTACTCTTCATAGGGATAAGCAAGCCTTGATGCTTATGGTTGATAAAAGTGTCTTCCTCTAGTAAAGCTGGAGTTGTGTGCAACTCTGTACTAATTAAAATTTTCTAGTTAGCAGGTTTCCCAACACAATGAATTTCTTGCAGAACAGACATGTTTATAAAGTGAAATTAGTGCCTATGCTGATCTCATTGTAGCTGTAAATATCTTTATTTGTATTTTTGTAGATGTACTACTTTGTAGGGTACTATCCTCCAGGCCACACTTAGCAAGCAAGCTCAGCACAGATACTGCTCCAACAATACACTAAAAATCTAAGAGGTTAAAGAGAAAAATAATACTTACACAGATCCAAACCTTTTTGTTTAACTTTTATCACTTGCTCTCAAGCTGGGCTGCTTGTTAGCAGCAAAGAGCACATCTATACATCACTGGTTACAGGCTTCGCTCCTTTACTCTTCAAAAAATTGTTTAATGTAACAATTAATTTGTGTTTATGATTCTCCTCATTGCTCTCCAACTCTTTTCTCTCTCTTCTATTACTCCTCTCTGCCTGCCAGTAGTGCAGAGAATGATGACATCTGCTTTAAATTGAAATAGTATGAAAGTTGCTAGTTTAATATTCATGAAAATGAAGAACTAATATCCCTGACTTACAACAGACACAGCACAGATTTGCTGTCAGCAATACCTCACGCTTCTCATTCTGCCAGCGCACCTTGACTCTGGTTTGCAATTACTGACATTCCAGTTTCACCCTGTTCTGAAACAGAGAATTCTGGTAGCCCACTGGGTCTGATGGTTTAGGAAACACATTCATCCTCATGTAAGACGAGACCACAGTTCCAACAGTTTCATTTCTTGTTACATCTGGCAGTACCTCATCTGATGTTTTTTGTCAGAATGCCCACTGCATAGTAAAAGACAAAAAATACTTATGCTCTAAGAATTCACTGCCCAGGGAAAAACACACCCACAAAACAAAACATCAAATCAAATAAAACCCCCCCAAAACCATTCTCCAAAAAGACACAAAATAAACTCATTGTATTTTGTGACAGATTATGATGCATCCCTCCTGACTGCAGAAAGGGGCATATGAAGGAGAGGGCTGCTTTCGGGATAGGTAAAAAGGCTTCCTTCTGTAGCAACAGCATCATTGCCCTTCTGCCATCCACTGCTTACAACAGTCACAAGCAACACTCATGGGGAGAGAAGCAAAGGAGACTGTGGCTCCCTCCAAGCTCCACCCAGTGCAGCACATGCACTGGATCCAGGAATGAGGGGAATGCTGCACTGCTGAGCAACATCCCTTTCCCTTCCCTGCACCGTTAGGGCTGCAGCCACCTCTGTTCGCAGACACAGGAGCGCTGCAGGTTCAGGCAGACTGCACCACTGTGGTTATCAGTGGCAAGGTTAACTCATCATCCACATAGACCACAAACTTCTTCTGGTCTTTTGTTTTTTACAATGCAATCTGAGGTGCAGAATTACACAGTTCTGGCCATGCTCTCTAAGATAAGTTTCCTAAATTGCCATGGGCTAAATAATCAGCCAAGACCTAGATGTCAGTATTGATACTCTCTTTTCCAGGCTTGCCCTCTGAACATGATTCTTAATGATAAATTCAGAAAGCATTCAGTTTTTTTATGGCAAATCATGTTTAGCCACAGTGACATAGATTTCCTGTTCTAAAAGAAAGGGGGGCATTTGTGCCTTGTCAAATTCTGCATGAAAGTAAAACACAAGTCTGAGCTCTGCAGAAAACACCTGCAAAACCAAAAAGGCCCAAAGCTAGCATTCTTAACTCATCTACCTACATAATGTCCTCATGTTATATTCCAAGTCCATAGAACATCTGTGTAACTTAAGCTTTTCCTGGCAGTTCCTGATACTCGCACAGAATATTTCTCATGTTTATGATAACCTATAAAAACTCTGTGTAACAAACTCACTGTTCATCTCCAGTGCCACTGAAATGTCAAAAACAAACCATTCTGTAATCATGAGCTAGTCAAAACAACCTCTGAAATACAATAAATTGCTAGCTAGTGATTACACCATTACATGCAAGAAAATCTGCAGCATATTAAAAGGATCACTATCAGATACTACCGTATACTCTTTATCCAAAAGCAATGGCAGTTACTAAAGCTGAAGGGAAAAAAACCCTCAAAGCCATAGCATTTCTATGATCAGGCATTTCTCTTTAATAATCAGAGTTTATAGACACATTCAAGGACAATTCATCTGGGAAGCTGCTTCATTATCTCATTTAGGGAAAGATAGTGCTTAATATAGTTTAGAAGGAGAAAAATTATGATCATGTAAACTGACTCTCTTTCCTTACTTCAGGTAAATAGCCTTTTTATCACTTTCCAAACGCATCCATATGACAGATGAGGACAAATTTAATTTTCAGAAGCTATACTCAATAACATAAGGTTGTGTTTCTAAGAGAAGATCAAGTTTATAAACGAGCTGGAATAACGTCAGTGTATAAACCCAGCAATTCTGGGTTTGGGGTTTTTTTGGTGTGTATGTTTTCAACTTTTCACTATGTTGCAAAGTAGATAAGTGGTTTTTTTTGTTCAAGTTGACAATTCTTTTTAGTAACTCCATTCCTTTGTGCAATGTGTAGTGACAAAGCAGATCAATAGGTATTACAGTATACAATGTGCCCAACGATCCCTTGTCAAAGTCATTGTTTATAACTGCCTACACTAATATATGCACGCCTGGAAGTAAAGGGGGAGAGCAAAATGAGGTAAGAGTTTAGAAGACTTGAAACACAAAAAGAGGAATATTTTAAGCAATTGCTTGCTTTCTGTTTACATGCAAGTCTAAAACTTTGACATTAGCAGTGTATGTATACATCATAAGGCAAAACATATCCAGCAGATGAATGATGCTTACTTCAGCATTGCGAGAAAAGCAGCAGGCTCAACATCTGGTATACGGATTTCATCTTTGTCCTCAGCAAGCTCTCCGTAAAACATCGCATGGAATACAGAGCTCCCAACAGCCAGGACGTACTGGTGAGAAAGGGAAATCTTATTTCACGCTTTTAACTGAAAGTGCTGCCAACAAAAACAACGTGGGAGAGCCACTCTGAGCTTCACCGACACATTTCAGTAAGAAATGAAGTCAGCATTAAGAACAGAATTACACACTTTGCCTCCATTTTACTCTCAAGGGTATATATGCATTAGCTACTGGAAAACGTTCACATCTACTACAGAAGTGAAATATTGCTACAAAACCTCTAGAGTAATATTAATCAGTAGCACGAAGCATTGGTCCTACAAGTGTACTGTTTAACTGAAAATGCAGAGAAAAGCAAAGGACAGACCATTCGAATGCATGTAGCCTTTGAGAACTCAGAACTCCGGCTGTCCCAGCAGAGCTGAGCTGCCCACGCAGTGTCCCAGCGTAACCGTGGGAGCCAGCTCCAGCTCTCCCCACCCGAGCTGATAATGCAGCTGTTGCTTACTTTGTGTCCTGGCAGCCGCTGGGTCCCACCTGGTGGCCCGACCACAAAATGAACATCTGCCATCAAGTCATTGTTGAACATCACTGCATTTCTACAAACAGAGGCAGCGTGTTAATTTGTGGCACACTGTAATTTCTGTGCTTACCCAAACCCAAGAAATTAAGTTTAACAACTTAAAATTGCATGTTAGTAAAGAGAAGCAGGTCACACCTTGTTTTAAGCTACTTTATATATCATCAAACATATATACACCAACAACAAAAGTTAGCAGAGGTGAAGATGTGTGTGGCATGCAAAAAGCACAACTCCAAAGTTAGGAGAACTTTTCATCAAGTGGAAATCACAGTGGAGAGCATGTATCACCGAAAATCTCCACTTAGGTCTAAAAGCAAATCTTTATGGGTGTGCTGCAGCTTCCAGCAACATTTTTATTTACTCAAGACAAACAGCTGCACTGTCTGGAAAAGAGATCTTAAAATATTTTCCATTACCAAGATACTTGCCTCAAACACAGAAGGGAAACAAAATAAGAAAAATGTGTTTTCTTCAGTAAATAACTAACAAAACATACGCATCATGAATATTTAGTTACTTTCCACCACTCCATTCAGACAGCAAAAATAAACTGCCCTTGACCTACCTCTCTCGGATGGTTGGATAAAGTCCTTGCCAATTAGGTGCCGGAATAGTGTTGTTGTTGTTGAGATTCTGCTGGTGGTACTGCTGGACAGCAGTTGTATTAGTGTTAGCTGGCTTCTTTCGGGGAAAAATATCAGCAGCCATCTTCTTCTTCTTTTTGGTCTTCAAGGTAATGATTTCATAGCAAACTGGAGGCAATTTGCTGCTGCTACTGCTGCTGCTATTTCCCTTCTTAGAGCTCTTCTTGGACCTGTTCTTGACCGTCTCTGGAAGCATCAAGAAGAAGGTGAGACATTTCATGTTCTTTCCTTTCTCATCTACCATGAGTATACCTGTCTGTAAAGCTAGATAGCCTAACTAGCTAAGAGCATGAAGAAATGCACGTGGCTGCTGTTAAACAGAGAGTACCAGAGCTGAGAGTTTGCTTCTTTTCCAGCAAGACAAGGTGACCTTTCCAGTTCACCGAGTAAAAAACTGGCTTTAAGTTTGATCCAGTACTTGAATCGTTAAATACATCCCCATCATTCCTGCCAGCTTGCTTTATTTCCACATCTCCTGATCAGGAACTGCCTGACAGCACTACACCCTGCGGAGAGAGTCCACGGTGTAGCTGTAGCACCGGCTTGCCGAAGGGCTTCAGCAAGACACGCACAGCAGCAACTGCCCGTCTGCTCGGAGAGCTGAACTTGTGCGTTGAAGGGATGGGAACAGAGTAGGTATTGCAGCCCTGCAGATGGAGTCAGGCAGCGTTAGGAGCCAATAGCTGAAGTCAGGGATAACGATTGGAGCCAGCCGCACAGTGACACCTATTGTAACGTATGCCGCTCTGACATTAAAGCGACAGCAGTTGCACTCCTCGTTTCCTATGCCGTGCTAACTAACAAAGTAATGAACGGCACACACGGTTGCGTAAGTACAGGACTAGCCAGCAGCATGTGTGTTTTAGCTGCTGAAATTTTCACAGGAGAAGAAATTAAAAGTTGAAGACAAGTAGAAAGAAGGTATTTGAGTCTAAATATTTCTATGGGAGCTATTTCCGCACGCAGTCCGATAGCAGCGTGTCTTCATATGTCTCCAGTGTTTCCACGAATCCCTTCTGTAACAGTTATTCAGTAAAAGCATGCTATGGAGATCTGAACCAAATTAAAGCAAGCAGCAGCAAAGACCTTGATGCAGTTAAACAATCCCTTTCAGCACAGCTTCTACTCCAGTGTAACATGAATAGAGATGAGGTCACAGCTTTAGCTTTAACTCCTTACGTTTCTAGATAACATAATAGCCTTTGACAGGGGTCCCAAATGACTAAGCACTGCTAATTAAGCTGGCTTACAACAGACATGGCTGCACCACATCACAGGAAAACTTCTAGATGTGCAATCAGATTAAAGCAAACCAGAGTGAATATACTTAATCAATATTTCAAAACATTAAATGAAAAAGTCTGGTTTAGAGAGACTCGGGCAGAAATCACTTCTTGAGATGCAAACACACTCTGATTTTATTCACAAATACTTTCTGAAATAAACAGGACATAAGCTAAACCAACCAAAGCATTTAAATAGGAAAGAAGAACCCTTTTCGGTCATTAGTCTACTCAGAACTTAAATGTAGATCAGATTTCCTTAACAGTAGGTCAAGTGCATTAAAATCCCAAGCAAGCATAGCAACTCAAAACCAAAAACAGGCACATCAACATTTCACAACTTAAAATATCGGGGAGAGGCAATAACTAAAATATTATTTCATCATTATTTTCACTTTAAAAAAACTCCGTTTTTGCATTCAAAGCAAATGTAGCCACTTCTAGCCTTCATCAGTGTTGCTGGACAAGAGTACAACAGTGAAATTAAAAGTGCTCAAAGGAGAAATGGCTGACCTTGCTGAAAATCCTACCAGAAACTTGCCACTGACAAACTGAAGCCCAGAAATGTTACTCGGAGTATTTAATAAATCACAGATTCATAGAATGGTAGGGGTTGGAAGGGACCTCTAGAGATCATTTAGTACAATCCCTGCTGAAGCACGTTCCCCTCCATCAAGAAGCACAGGAATGTATCCAAGTGGGTTTTGAAAACCTCCATAGAAGACTCCACAACCTCCCTGGGCAGCCTGTGCCAGGGCTCCCTCACCTGAACAGTAGAAGAAGTTTCTCCTTGCATTCAAGTGGAACTTCTTGTGTTCCAGCTTGTGCCTGTAACCCCTTGTCCTGTCAGCCGAGACAACAGAAAAAGTGCTGCCCCATCCTTTTCATATACACCTATTAAATACTTGTGCTAATGAGATCTTCCCTCAGCTTTCTCTCCTCCAGGCTAAACAGCCCCAGTTCCCGCAGCCCTTTCCTCACAAGAAAGATGTTCCAGTCCCCTGATCATCTTGGTGGCCCTGCCACCATCACAGCTGCTTGGATCACAGCTATGGGTCTGTAACGCAAATCTCAGAATGTCTTCAAATCCTAAACTGTGCAAGTATTTCAAACATTATCGTGTCTCCTTAGGAGGCACTCTGTATTAAGCACCAACTAAACACCCTGGCAGCTGGCTATCTAGAGACTTTGCTGCAGTCGTTGGAGATGACACCATTTCCAGACACACATCTGCCCTGTCTGAAGTCACTGCTCGGGGAAGGGGCAAACAGAAGGATGTGTGTCCCTGTCTCAGCTGCTACATTTCACAACTCAACGTCTTAGCACAAAATCTACTGTACTGGTAATTTGCAAGAAGATGGTGGGTTATGCCTGGTGTAGCTGAAAGGCAGCGATACGTTCCCAAATATGCTGAGAGGCAGGTTATGCAATTTCCAATGAAACAATTTCTAGCAAGCTTTTCTTTCTCTTTCAGATCTGCCACCTCCACATTTTTTTTTCTTTCTTTGCAACAGATTGATTTGGAAGGGAAACTAACAACCTAAGCCACACTGAACTGCAGAAAGGTAAAAGAAGGAAGAAAGGAGCAGAAACACCTCACAGATGGGATGTTTATAACTGCTCACAGCTGAGTTTAACATGGACACAGCAGGTATTCTCAGCATAAAATCTGAGTTTGTTGAGTTTGCATATTTTTTTCCCCTTCCTTAAGTAAATTTCCAGCCCTTCTAGTTACAAAAATAACCCTTTTGCCACTGCACTGGACAAATATTTCAAAAGGAAAAAGGTTTTAAACCCTTTTAAACACACAGAAAAACCATGCACTCCTCAGAAAATCTGGTTCTTAGCAATGTAGCTGGCAGAAGGCAAAACATATCAGGGGTTAGGAGACTGATACGAGAGATTTGATTTTCATTCCATAAATTCATTTTACAGACTACTGCAGTACATTAACAGCCATGATCTTCACACATTTTTTCAAACCATTTCACCAGTACAAATCCAGCTGAGGTCACTGGGAGGCCATAGAACAGAAAGAAAAGTGATAGCTGTACTGACTGGTCAGCTCAGTGTGGGACAGACAGATAGCTAACATGAACCTATAGGAGCCAACCACATCTCTGACTTCTGTAAAGCACAATGCATGGATAGCATGTTGTGCTTTCTTGGGAAGAGATAGAGGAGCTGCAGCTGAAGTATGCTCTGCCTGAATCCAGGAGTCAGACAGACTCCCAGCAGACACAAAGATAAAATCTGCATGATTGAAAGGACAAAAATCCACCTCAGTAAATAAAAAGACTAACCACTGTCTTTGCTCTTAAGCCACCCAACAAAATCTGGTCTTTTAACAGCAAAACAGTGATGATGCCACAACAGATTCCAAATGTTCCTATGAAAAACTACAAACCTGTTCCAGGCTTTACACCGTCTTCCACTGCACCTCGCTAGCTCTGAAATTAACTCTCCTAAACTCATCATCATTAAGACACATGTGAAAAAGGGAAAAACACCCCAAAGAACTAGTGCTAGTTGATCTCACTGTTCTTTACATTTTGGCAGCAACTTCCATTTATTTTTCTACAACATGGATTTCTTCCTTTACTATACACATACTGTTAATGAATTTACAAATCAGTATGTTAGCAGTCAGTAAAAGCAACCTATGAACTATCTCTCCTGTTGAAAGACTAGTGAAAATCCCAAATTCAAATCTGCTTGCCTCCAGCAAAAGGATCAAGGAAACTGACTTTCTCTCACCCACTGATCTATCCATTTCTGAAAGCTTACTACAATATTTTCCTAATCTTATGCAGCAATGTTCACATTTTCTTTATTAATTATAGATGAATAGAACCAATCTTGATGCATACAACTTAGAAAAAAGGAAACATAGTTCTTCAAAGGCATACTCATCATTATTTTACAAGAAAAGTGGTCAAATCAGAAATATTTTTTTACTAAAAGGGTGTAGGAAATTCCACACTTAAATCCTAACACTGGCTTAATGAAAACCCAACATGACAGAGGTGAAGAATTAAGCAAAAGACTATATTCTCAGGCTGAGATACACCAAGTCACATGCCCTTTTCAAATCATTACAAGCTGGTAACAAGCCCTCAGAAAACAGTTCCTGACTAAATATTGTCAACAACCAAAGCATCAATTTTGTTTTTCAAGTGTGTGCAATATACCTGCAATCCCAAGTTTCATTTATCCCTTAAAGCCATCACGCACCTTGACACCATTAGGAGGGCTGGCACAGGAGCTCAACTCTTGGTACAACTTTTAATAGCACAGTACTACTGTAATTATGTATTTCTCAAGGTAACTTCCAATTGAGAAATCATTTCATTTCCAGGGTTGATGGGAACAATCTTCCTCATATTACATCAGCCTCTTCTGCTGCAATACTAAGTATACCCAAGGGTTTGGGTTTGTCTTTTTTTACTTCTTCTGATAAGTTGTGGGGTTTTTTATCTCTCATTTACAGGTTTGCTTTTCAGGTAGTAATGTGAACTGGGCAATTCTATAAAAATCCCAAGCTTTCATCAAAATTCTCAATTGCCTGTTAGAACCAGATCATGAATAAAGGAATGAACTCCAAGTAGGCAATGAGAAAATGCATATACTTCTCTTTTGTGAAGTTGCCAAGTCTTTCCCTTGGCAGTTACAATGCCTACGCATTATTAACATTCTTTGTTTAAGTTTTGTATTTCCTTACAAGGACACAAATTTCAGATGATACATCTTGATTAACCAAAAGAAACACACAATGTTACTGTTTAACAAATCTACCTGTCCCCTGCTAACTTTCATTGAATTTGAGTTTAAGCATTCACTTAAAAATGGAGTACACAAGTTCAAAAAACTACTCAACAAACTCAACTTGCGCAGCTGAGGAGCCTAGTTCTGTTTATCTACCCTTGAATGATTTAGTCACTGCAAAAAATCCTTCCCAATCACCACTCCAACTCTTCTGTTTGTAAAAACACTCATTTGGAAAAGGGGTTGATGCTCTATTCTTGATTTCCCCAAATGAAAAATACATAACAGCTGACAAAATCTTCTAACCTCCTCTCTCCTAAGTTCCTCACAAGCTGCACTGAATGTAACCAAGATCGCATCCACTGCTGGTCCTGAAGTCTTAATCAGTAAAGTCTTCCATGGGAAAAAAAAATACAAAACTAAAAGCAAGAAGAAGGATAGGCCAAATTGTGAAGACTCTCAGAGAAGCCAAAACACACGGTAAAAAAGACTATCTTTCCCAGAACAGCCAAGAGCTGGAAAAGAGTTTAACAGCATCAGAGTAGAACTGCATCTTGAATCAACACTAGAAGCTTTAAACCAAAGTCCAGAACAGCTAAACTGTGTTTTGCTACAGCTCTTACGCTACACTAGCAACATACTTGACAGCAAATACTCTTCTTAACTGCTTAGTATTTAAACACTTTGCTTAGTATTATTTGCTATGTTTGTACATTTTCCTAATTACTCTTAATGCTTTAAAGAAAACAAAAGCAGAAAGCCCTGACCAGCCCAGTCAACAGGTAAATACAATCTTACATAAAACAGAAGCTTAAAGAATGAGTATTCGGATGTCTTCTCGTCTTTCATTCTTGTACTATTTGCTAGCATTTAGGCCGTGTCTCCACATGACACTCATTTTTTGTCTCCTTAAAAGCAGACTTAATCTTTTTAATATGTCCTTTTTGTCTCAGCAACCATTCTCATTTTGCTTTTCTGCAGCAATATCCAAGCACAACGTCTCCTGCTGTCATATTTTCCTGTTACTTTCTTCCCTAGCTGCTTAAAGTTCGCAATTTAACCCCAGTAAGAGCTTCCATAACTTCATATTTACACCCCAAACACAATGTAACACAAAAGACTTCTCTACACTGTCGAGTTTTGCTTTTGAAGTTAAAGCTTTTGTTCCCAGCTGGGTGAAAATAAATAGAACGAGTGTGTTAAAGTAAGAAACAACAACAACAACAAAAGTGTTGATAGTTCTCCTGTATGTTCATTATGATTTCAATGCCATGCTCGCTGCACGAATGACAGTCCATAAAGCCACAAGAGTATAAAGAAAGGCTGATGTTTAAACAACCAACATATTTGATCCCGTTACAGTGAATTATCACACAAGCATTCTCTTCTGTGAACATGGTAAGAAATTATGTGAAATGCTTCATTATGACACAAAATATATGATTTTACCAGTCTGCTGAGAAATATTTCCCAGTGTCACAGTCTAGGAACTGCAGGTAGAAAATATCCCAGAGCAGAATTTGTGATTTATTCTACAAACATTAATTTGCTTCTTGATAGTTCAAAGTAAAAACAAGAATTATAAATGAACTCTGAGATGAGAAAACCTGTGACTACAAAATGATAATTCAAGGTTACAGGAGATAAATTGTTTTCCTACTAATTTAAAAGTGACAAATTACGTATTTCTTCTGCAACATGACTACTGTAGCTTGTGCATTTCATTCCATGTTGAATTTTGCTCTTAATCAGTGGAATCATCAAATAAATTCTTTCTTAGTGGCTGCCATTTTTTTTATTTATTTCTAAACCTGAAAGCATTCGACCCTTTTTCTAAGACAGAGGTCAACTTTAATTCTACTCTGCCTCTTACCAAAACTGACTTACAAAAGAAAGATCAGATAGCTCAGGAAATTGGTAATGAGATACAGTGGTTTTCCTCTCTAGGTCAGTAATTCTAAATTGACCGAGGTCAACAGTAATCAAAAGTCATTAGCATTTAATGATCATTTAGTGCCCTGTGAGAAAGAAGCTAGTGATCTTAGTGCACTCCAGAAAAATCACCACTACAATTAGTACTCACATGCTGCCCATTTCAAGGAAGAGATCAAGGATCGGGTGACTACAGAGAGCATCCTATCTTAAAGGCAGATCTTGCCTATGTAGACAAACCTTTATACTAACTTTAACTTGGGTCAGAAACTATTACTTTTAAACAGAATAGATAAATTTATACAGGTTCTATAAAGGGCAAGTTGTAAGGCAACTGACTAGTCCTGCTCCTTTCTATCAGAGGTTCACAAATGTTTTTGTCTCCCTACACACAGTAAGTCTGCAAAACACAAATGCTGACACAGATGAAGACACTTTCTCAGCAAGTTCTCCTTTGTGAGAACCGATGACACTCAAAGAATATCTACTCCACGAGTATCCCCAGGAAGACTGCACTACAATTGATTACGTTGGCATACAATTCAAGAAACTACATTTTTCATGAGCAGATAATCTAAATTCACCACATCTAACTATAGCATCGAAGAACCCTGAGGGACACAAACGGAGTGGACACTGCTATGACCCGTAACACACCTGTTATGTGGAGTGCAAACTTTAGTCTCTTGGAACTGCCATGCTACCAGTGCCTTCCAACAAGGTTAAGAACAACAGAGAAGACTTTTGGAAAGCCTGGTTATGTGTTGTAATGTAACGTCATTAGGTGCTGTCATGGGAAAACTATATCATAGCAATGTGTAGTTTCACATCTAGTGAAGTTTAGGGAACCTGTGGCTTAAAAACTCAAAACAGATCCATCAAACCAAGCATTTGGTAAGAAACACTTTCTCAAGCACTGTGGCTCTCACAAGCACGAAACAAAACTCCCCAGTAAAAACTCTTACAATGTTTTCACATTTTTTTAATAACCCAGATTTTTAGATATGAGAGATTGATTGCTGCTAATCTGAGCCATACTCAAAGAGTTCAAGCAACAGAACCAAACATTACATCCACTGAACTGCACTGTACTGAATTAATCTTCCTCTGTCACACATTAGAAGCTGTGGATCTTATTATGTGCCCTTAGCTTTGTTTCCAGACTCTCACAGCACACGCAGCCTCTTTGTTGTTCCACAGGGCAATAAAGATGTTGCCAAATTTTTATCTTATCAACTGTTTTAGAAAATCAGATTTACTTTCCCTTGCTGTTAACAGTCACGTTTGCCACTCACATCAGTTATGCTTTAGTATTTCCAGCAGTTTCTCCTCCTCTTTACCAGTGAATGACAGCTACTTTTACAGTAATGAATTGTCAAGACTAACATACTCCTCAAATTCTGGTTTCAGAGTATATTTTTAAGCATTAAGACATATTTATCTAGCAATGTTACGATATACTGTTCTCCACAATAACTCTGTTTCAGAGGCCCTGTGACATGTCAGAACTTTCTTGGAGAAAAAATTTAAGGAAGGAGTTAAGTAATCAAACAAGAGAATAATTAAGGGACCATACCTGGTAGACATACACATGCCTTTGCTAAGTGGGCAAAGTGACATGCCTCAAGTTGCATGTGGCATGGTACAGACTACATTTTAAAGGGATTTTGTTCCATCAGCTATTGCAAGCCTACATAGAAAATCTCACACTTCCCAGGCACAAGCAAATACACCACCTGACTGAAGAGTTGCTTTCTTTTCACACTCTCAGAAAACCCTTGCAACCAAGCACAGTTTGAGCAAACAGGGAGGCAGAACAGCTGCAATTCCACAGAATGTTGGTTTTTAAAGAAAATGACTCCTTTAAATTGCTCTGGATGTGAAGAGGAGAAACTGCCGCTAGGGTGGATACAGACTGTAACCTGGTACATAAATATCCTGTCACAGGAGGATGGTTTCGTAAGTCATTCAGCCCTGTACTGAAGTGGCACATAATCCTCTGATGAAATATTTATTCAGGATATCAGGTAATCTCAGGATACAGGTAACAGGGCTGGACAAGACAATGTCTCAAGATGCTTTCCATGTCTGTTTGCTGCAATTCTATGCCCTACACACCCAGGACAGACAGCAGATATTCACAGCTCACCAACCAGTTCACCAGGGTTTTCAAATGAAAGCACTTCCCTGTCATTGGAATAGCTTGGTTTTCTTTTATTCTAGCTTGCTGAGTTATCAGATAGGGCAGTAGGATGAGAAAACAGACAAGCCAGGCCTAGATAATGACAAGTCTGCAAACTCTTAACAAAGTGACTTTTTCCTTAAGGTTTTCCCCTCGTTAGTTTTCTGATATACATACACATCATGTGGTTTTGTAATTAAGGTATGACACTAGAATTCAATTTAATAGCAGAAAACAAATCTGAAGACAACTTCCACTACTCAAAGCTTTTAATCTTTTCCTTCTCAGGTTCCCATGTTATTTCCTTCTTTTGCTTTAGCTATCAGCTATCTGAGACACAAACTGTTGCTTATCACTTATTTATATAGTGCCTCCCAAAGCAAGGCTCCCATGCCAGCTCAGGTATCTGAATACTTGCTCATGTAAGCCAAAACAATAGCTGGCAAGGTTTGAGGAGTGTGTTGAGAGACTTCTCTTGAACTGTCAGAGGATGCTAATGCTGTGCATGAATGTCATTCTGCTGCAAAAAGAATGTCATTCTTGTGCAAATTACACTTTATTTGCACAAGTTCACACAGCAGGTGAAGACCTAAACTTCTTCTGACAACACACTGCACAGCGCCTTATCATTAGACCTCTGTTTTAACCGAGTCTACGTTAGAACTGACCTTGTCACCGTAAGCATAAAAACTGGTAACTTTAAAAAAAGATATATTTGCTCACAAGCTCGAACAAATAAGTGTCCAAACGACAAAAATTACTGTTGCAACTTATATATTTTTTCTTCCCCTCAGCCTTAAAGAGTAAGCCAAAGGAATTCCATCTTGCTTCTGAAAAGTGCTTCCTCCAGGGCAGAGCTCAGGAGCACTGGAGGAGAAACACAAGGGAGGTCATTGTGCTGTTAGCTCCAATGTACTTAGTGTGGGGGATTTATGAAAAAAAGTACTGCACTCCACATTCAACTCTTGACAATCCTGCAGAACTTATCTCAAATGAATAAAACCCTAATAGATTTGTGATGTTAAATCACCCAGTAAACCCAAAATACTATGTATTGTGTCCCACTGCACATAGCTTCTGTAGGAAACAGTGAGATTGGTTCTTTCACCACAAAATAAAGGCTATTTTGACTCTAGCATGAAAGTTTAAGTAGCATCAAACATAGTATTGTATAACTATAAGCCAACATTACCTCTCTACAAAAAACAATCAAAAAGCCCAGGATTCAAGCTTGATGTGCTGATTGCAAGCTGAAAACAAAGGATGGTGAAGACTAACAACAAATGTAAAAACCCTGCAACAGCCCTCTTCAGATGAAACACCATCAGTCTGTTGTTTTAATTAAGTACATTAATAGTCATCATAACTTCACCTCAAACTTTGTCTCATGTCAAGCACAAACAACACGCTACTCCCTCTTGTTAAACGCATCACCACTCAGGAAAAAAGGTATAAGCAAATTAACTCATAAACCAGAAGATTACCACAGGTAGCTTTCTCCAAACAAACAGGCAAATAGTAAGTTGTAAAGGTGCAGGCCTTTAAATGAAACTCCTCTGTGTTCCGACTTAAGTGTGTAAGGAAGTTCAGCCATCAACATGGGGACGAGGAGAGGGTATTTACGTCAAACCTGGTGCAATTATTAATTGTTCCTATAGGAAATTTATTGAATTCATACTTAAACTACTTGTTTTTAAAAAAAAACATGACTGTTATGCTAAAATAAACAACCCAAACAACCCAAACCCCAACTTTTAGGTTCAGATGACTGTGATTTTCCCCGTGCAAGCACCAGCACACACACACACCCCGCGCAGGAGCCCCTGGCCTGGCAGTCGGGCACGGCCAGGTCCCAAGTTCGGTGCTCCTCGTACTTCACACGTTTAAACCCAAACCGCCCGACCACCGATGGGGTTTAACTGCGCCGCTTTACCCCCAAGCACTGAGACGAAGCCAACCCGCTTCTGCACAAAAGGCAGCTGCACGCACTCAGGGAGAGGGGGGAAAAAAAAAGTAAGCGTGCAAGCTCTCGAAACGGCTGCAGACTGGAGTAACGACTTTAGACCGTTTGACAAGGGGCTCTTTGTGCCGGCCGCTTCGGGGAGCGCCTCCGCGGCAAAGCCGGGCTCGCGCTGCCCAAGTTGTGCGGCGGGCGCGGGGCGCGGCGCCGGCGCTCAGGTGCGGCCGCTCCAGCCCGTCCCTCACGGAGACGCCCCTGCAGGGGATCAATGGCCACCTGCCTGCCTCGGACCTCCCATCCGCCCCCCCGGCGCGGCAGCGGGCGGCGGCTCCCTCACCCGCTGCAGGACGGCTGAGGCTCCAGCCCCGCACCGCCCGGGGCCCGGCGGGGCCGCCTCGGCCTCTCTCTCTCTCTCTCTCTCTCTCCGCGTCCCGCGCCGCGGCCGCCAGCGCCCAGTAACGGCCGCAACGGTCGCC